>JBAMJR010000163.1:2285000-2765000 GCA_038501785.1 Myoxocephalus aenaeus
ACACCTGAAACCGACCTCTTCCTTACACACCTATGATATAGACCACGCCCCAAATACCTGCTGCTGCTGCTGCTGCTGCACATAGACGTCAGGGGGGAAAGCAACACTACTGCTCTTAAATTACCTGTGAGACCATTGTCATGGCACCACATAATTACCTATAAGTCTTCACTGACATCAAAATGATGCAGGAAGACGTTTTAATCAAGGGTAATCAAGGGTCCCTGCTCTGTTTGGGGACTTTTAAGGCACGTAAGAGGACGTTTTGTGTCCTTTATTACCGAAACGTGTGTTCCCCCTGCTGGCCATTTGTGGAAGTTGCTGCCAAAAACCCAGAAGGAAAAAAAAATCACATATTAGAGTTTGACAGCATTAAGGTATCAAGGTAAATGGAAGACAATCTTGGAATAAGTAAAAATAATAATAATAATAATAATAATAATAATAACAATAGAGTAGTGCTTTACAGTTTTTATTTTGGTAGAGGTCGTGTGCGTTTGTATTGAACAGTGTAACCCCTCAAGTAACTAAAAGAAAAAAAGAAAAAAACATTATGGACACAATTTAATTTATTGCAATCCAATACATACACTCAAAATACCATTTAAAAAATGTATATAGCACATCTCTATTTTAAGTTTCATGAAAGTTGTATTCAATGTTTTATTGGATTGCAATAATATTTCCCTTTCTTTTTTTTTTGCCTTTTTTTTCTTCATCTGATTCCCCAGTGGTTTTACCTTTTGGGCCTGTGAGGAAACCATCTAAAACTCCTCAGGTTGTGAACAGTTACACCAAAACATATTATTCCCTCTCAGATTGTTTCATTAGAAGGATTTTGAGAGGTTTTTATTGAACAAGAAAAAAGTTAAAGTCTAAATAAATAAATAAACATTACAATACCCGAGTATTTGGTGCACATGTCTAAACAAAGTTTATAATGTTCAGTTTTTGTTGAAACTGCTTTCGAGAGCTTGTGATTCAACTTTCTGATAATTTTGGCAGCTACGGTGTTGTTGAAATATACCTTGTTTTACAGAGAGGTGCTATTTAGATCAGGCTATATATAGAAACACAGTTTATTGACTGTTGTATTAAACTGTATTATTTTTTACTTAGCTGTTCATGATAAACTGCTTGGCAGCTTTATGTATCTTTTTTATTTTTTACCCGCTTTAATCACCTTGTGACACCCTCAAATGTATTTAGGCTATTTATTCGATTATATTTATTTATTCAAGCCGTTAAACTTTTTAAATGAAAATTGCTTCTATACTCATATATTATGGGTCATCCAATGAGTGTGAATGAGGTGCAACTTTAAGAATATTTAATTAGGTAATTGAGCTATTTTGTAGGCAAAACCTATCAACATTTTTCTTGACCATGTCTTAAACACTGTGTTGGAGTTTCATTATGTATAGTATCAATGACTATTCCAGGTGATGTCATACAGCCATTCTGTTTGCTCAGTTTAAAACTAATTGAAGTGTTATTTTCTCCCTTTAAACAGACGCAGAAGTCCAGCATGCGACTGCTGCGTTGCATCCTCCCTCCATCGCCACCAGATGTCGCTCTTCCCTAAACCACTGCGAGGACTCCATGAGTGAACTCCGTGATAAATACCCGCAGAAACAGGGCTTGGTTCTGTCAGGCTTCATCCACATAAAATCCCAGGCTGCCATTGGAGAGCCCGTCGGCAAGAGCGAGCAGGACGCAGACGCAGGAGATATCGCAGGAAGGCGCCGACGAACGCAGTGTCCATCACTTCAGCTGATGTAACAGTTGGAGGCAGTTATTTAACAAAATATACAAAAAGAGACAGCAGAAGGAGAGAAAATGGGACATACCGCAATACCTATACTGATGGCTGTATTGTCCTGCTGCGTGTGTGGAAACGTCGAGGTAAGAGAAATCCAAACCGTTTGAATCCATGGCGCATTGCAATATTGCTGTCTGTTTAGAATGTCGGTGTGGCTTTTTTTTGGACAAAATACTGTGTTATATAGTTCATGCCGACATCCAGCATGCCACGCATACAGCTTTCCCTATGTCCATATCGCTGACACGCACCCTTATCTAGGGCAGGTTTAATTTGTAAATGCATCCCCGGGCTGCGTCCTATGTCAACAAGAGTAATGGCACACAGCGGCAGCGACAATGCAGTGATAGTGAGAGGCTTTTCAATGCAAATGCAGCAATAAGCATATGCGTGTGGGAGCTGACTTTCAGGACGTAAATATGAGAGGCTTCATCGAGATGTGCTTTTACGGTGCATCCCGCTCGCTGCGTCAAGTCTGGGCCTGTATTGGAAATGAACAAAATGTCACACAGGCCTTTTTGCTCTGTTGAAGGATGGAGATCATATCCCTACTCATTGCGTCCCATCTGGCCTTGTCAGATGGAGAAATCAGCGTGCATCCATCCTTTAGAGGAGTGGTGCAGCTCTGGGAGCAGGATGGAGTCGTGCGTATTCAATTGCTTTTCTGTGTTGCGTTTGGTTTGTATGACATAACCCTAAATAGATTAGAAAATCCCCCAATTTAATCTCACAGGGAATCAGGCAACGCTGTCAGGGTTTTCAGTGGATCGTCTTCTTTAAAATACCTCTATTTCTAATGATGTGGCCCAAGAGGGGGTGACTTTGACATATCATTGGGCATAGAGTGCGATACGGAGTATACTACTAATGAGAGACACAGGTCATCCTATTGGCATCTGTCTCCATCAATAGGTAGCGAGGAGATAGTGAAAGTCTGGGGTAGAGAGCGACAGATCAATGGGACGCCAGCTGCTTCCACCTCCCGCCTGTCTCATCACGTCGTGCAGCAGACACACAGTTTGATGGACTCACCCATCATCTCCCCCACTGTAATAGACATGAGGCAGGAATTCAGTTGGAGCATGGGCAGGAGGATGAGTCATGACGTCCAAACTGGAGATATGGTTCAGGTCCAAAGTACTGCTCCACCTGGAAATGAAGAGCGAATGAAGCTGCAGTGTCGGAGATAGAATATTGAGCACCCAGACTGTTGGTGCGGGATCTCCCTGAGTTTCGAGATATGTTTATTTATTAGCCATCTTCCTCAGTGAGTCTGTAACAGTCATAAAGCCTCTCCTTTCATTCTGCAATAATTTCACTTCTAAGAGCCTTAGTGGGATTACCGCTATGCTGAGGAACCGGCTTTAGCTTCCTTCATACAAGGAGACCTGCCCATGAAGGTTTACACTGAAGATTACCCCACGAGAGGGTTGGCTGGCTGGATTACACTGTGGTATTAGTCCCAATAAAACTGTCAGCATCCCTTAATTTACTCAACATTCACTCAGATGAAATGTGTGAATTGGATTAATTCTCTCTTTTATGGTGCAATATTTAAGGCACAATCAAAAGATAATCAAATTAGATGTCCGCACAGTGTTCTGGATTAGTACAGCCATAAGCATTTTTAGCTGCAATACAAAATGAGCATCATCCTGTCTTCTGATTGGACACATGCAAGGTTGTCACCTGAGTCAAGTGCAGTAATGGCCTCCCAGGTATCTAAAGGTACCTGTCGCTGCACACAACGCGGTAATCTAATGGACAGTTCTGCTAGAAAAACGTCATTCTTAAAAAGATGACAGAAACAACCACCTTCATGTGCAGCCTGTACACTTCTATGTCATGTAGTCTGACATTCATGGAGCACAGGGAGTTTGGATTAAATCAAATTTGTTTGTTTTTGTGTGTCAGTAGCCTTTACGTTATGAACAGGAGTGGGCAATATGGAAAACATATCACAGTCAATAAGATTATGATTTGATTTTAATACTAGAGGGGTGGGTGATGTAACAATATATTCTGTGAGATAATTTTTTTTGTCATACCATTTCTCCCTTGGACATATTTGGGTGTATTTACTCTTCACATACTACCATCTGGCCGGAGACACGGAACACTGAGATGGAAAACAGCTCGCTTCAGAAGGAGTTGTGTTGAACACGCTGCCTATAGTTCCTTGTGTTATAATAACCATTAACATTTGCTCATAACTGAATGTCATGTCACAATGTATTTATAGTAGTTATGCTCTGACCATCATTTTCTTAATTAATTGATCAACCCTTGAAGGTAAAAAGGTCAAACGTTGGCTTCTTGTTTTGTCCCACCAACACTTCAAACCCCAAATATAAGTATAATTAATATAATATAAGTATTCAGTTCACTAACAGAAATGAGTAAGAAACACAGAAAATGTTGGAGATTTTGCTTAAAAAGTAACATAAATCAATAATTTGATTATCACAATGGTTGCTGATTATTTCTATTTTGGGCTGATTTATTGTGTCAGTTCTTATTGTGACATGAAATCACTTGTTCCATTACAGAAGGTGTTATCGATATCACGCAGCCCTATCAGGATGTAGTTCATTCTCTGGGAAATCAATGGAGAAACTGTTAAACTGATAAAACAGCAACGTCTTGTTGTTGGCTAATCTCAGCTGGGCCTACTCTTTAGGATCACAAACATTAGGGAATCACAATAGCATTGTGAATACTCACCAACCAAACATAAAGCCAAACTGAATCCAGTGAGCTTAGTATATGCAACAAAACCCCGAACAGGACAATCTGATTTCCGAAAGCGATCAGACAAAGATTGTGTTTGTGTGTAGCCATTTTGATAATACAAAAGGGAGGCTAAAGGCTACAGGTAAGCTTAGCTTTAGTCAGCCAGCTCTCTGTTTATCAAGATAAATGACTGCAGTGTAAACCTGAGCACTCCAGTCCAGAGAGGCTGCAAAAGAAAAGAGGTGGCCCCAAAACAAACACGCCCTATCTACGGGTTTTAATACAGGTCTGGGACAGCATAAAGCTTCAAAGACAATGGAGAGAGAACATGGAAGGAAAGAGCAGAAAGAATAGGACGCAGGTTTTATGGCCAAAGATTAAAATAAAAATGGTGAGTCATAAAGTCGCTGTGTAACCCTCCCTCACCCCCCTTTTCCAACAGCACATCCCCACCAACAGAAAGTGCAGGCCGCATGCTGGAATACAGCCATACAGATCCATTCACCTCCCACCCCCATCTGACTCAATGCAGTCACACAAGAGGATTTGTTAGGAAAAAACTAGAAAAAAAGATCTCTTTCTCTCTCTCTCTCTCTCTCTCTCTCTCTCTCTCTCTCTCTCTCTCTCTCTCTCTCTCTCTCTTACACACACACACACACACACACACACACACACACACACACCCTGCCCTACACTCACTTAATTAATTAATTTTAGAGCCAAGAGATAATCGAGTTCCACTAATGGATTCCCGTGCGCTTGCTATTCTCTACTATGTCTGTGTGCCAGTGGGTATAAAGCATACATTTTGTTTTATCGCATGTTTTATCACATGTTTTCCCCCACTCTTATCTGTCTTTCTTTTACAAGGATTTGAAGCGCATGCAGCGCACTCTCAGTACCAAGATTAAATCCTGCAGAGTCACTGTAAAATGAGAGCTATATTGTACCTGCGGAAAGGAGCCCTAGGAATTGAGCTGTTCCAGAGGTGACAGACTAATGAGTGATATTAATGTATTCTGTTGGCTATTCTTGCAGTCGACAGCATTGAAACAGGGCCTCGTGCTGTGTGAATCAGAGGGCTATTGGGTGGTTTAAATGTCTATTATTGCTGCTGGTCTTTTAGAGTGCGGATGAAGTACACATTTGTGTTTGTGTCTTCAGGCATGGAAATTCATCCATCTTTTCTGCTAAAAATAAACTGACATTAATTGCACATTTGCACGGCATCCTCCCGATAGATTCAGGGAAACTCTCCCAAACCCTGCTTTTAGATGAATCAATCTTGTCTTCTGGCCTTTCTGGAAAGGAAGTGATTCCCAAATTCAGCATTTAATAATGTTTGCTTGCAAGGCCCATCACTAGATGTCATCTCCACAGCATGTCGTGCAAAAACCTGATGCACTGTATTTGATGAGTTCATTTCTTTGGCTTCCCAGACGACACAGCCTTTTTTTTTCTAGGTTAGATATAATCAAGGATTAGCATTAACTTCCAAAAGATGACTTTACCTTTCATCATCCACTTCATGGATGTCACATATAACATGTTATATATTCATGGGGCTATTTTAAACCTTACGTACATGCCGATCAAATCTGATTGACTGAGCCATGTGCCTGCGACCTTCCAGGTTTCTTCTGTTTGCATTTGCACATGTCATGTGTTTGCTCAGTGTCACATAGAGAGTTTGAGACTAGCGTAGCCATCCTGATCACATCCAGCCATGGCTCCTCTCCAGAGTCTTGCAGGGCAGAGATATCGCTGCAGCCCAAGGTCTTCGCACTACGCATAACTGCCTCAGTAAGCCTAATGGGGTGGATTTTTTTGCGGAAAAGTTTAATGCCAGGGCGTAGCGAGATGTTTAGTCCTGCTGCAGCCTGTGGGAGGTTTCAGAGGAGCCCCCTCGAAAACATCTGCAGTGTGGCGATAACACTTGTCCTCCATGTTCAGGAGGAAAAAAAAGAGAGAACACTATGAAACAGATTGAGGGCTGCTGGAGAGAGAGAGAGAGAGAGAGAGGGGGGCATTTTGCCCTTGCATGGCGGATGAGTTGAGAAAAGGAGAGGGTGAGGGAGGATAGGGAGGATAGGGAGTGTAAGTGATGTGGAGCATGTAGAATGTTATGTGGGTTGCAGGCTGGAGGAGTGCATGCTAATGGAGGGACCCAGCCCTATTGCAGCTGCGAGAGCAGAGAGATCAATCTTTGTCATGTGCATGTACATGTGGCCTTGAAATGAGACGAGTGGCAGAGGCAAGAGAAACCCTGTGGCCCGAGTGGAGCACTGAGTTGTATTAAAGAGGGACTGGGAACATTCTAATTTCCTTAACGGCTGTGGCTGCAGGGTGTGAGAGAGTGTGAGGTTGTTGAGTCCACTGAGAATGATATGGCCAGTATTTAAATTCTACAGGAGAACATTGGGAGCTGTTATGGAGGGAAATGGATGTACTTTTTGCCAAGTCGTTTTTTTGTTGTTTTTTTAGCTCTGCCATCATTTTGCACTGCATTGGCTACACAACATACAGCTCCTATCAGAAGGACTAAAAGCTCATTTCAAAGACATGAATCAAAATGCAACAAAGATGCAGTGTTACTGATGGATAGAAAACGCTTCAACACACACAATTAGGTCACACACACACACACACACACACACACACATACAGATAACTCAAAAGTATACACGCAGACACACACACATTCAGCACACACTTGCTGCTTTATAAAGACGGCACGCTGCAGAAGCTGCATCAATTATTGAAGGCCGTGGAAAGGTCTGGGCTCTAGCTTGTCTACTGGGCTTTGGCACTTGTCACGCACCCTCTCAACGCTGTGATGCGAGTCCTCTCTCTTCCTGCTACCTGTTTTTTTTTTTGTTACCCCCCCACCCCCTTCTACGCCCTCCAGGTCCACTCCCCACCCCTTGTTCCACAGAACACAAAAGAAAATCCCCACGCCTGTCTCCTCTTTGCCTTGGCCCCTCTCCTCCCTCCTCTCGGCCCAGCCTCCCCTGCCCCATCCCAAAGGCACTCCCTACCCCTCCCCTACAGCTCTCCCAGACACTGCTCCTCCATCTGCCTCAGCAGCTTTCAGCGGCCAGTGACATCTTTTCCCTTTCCTTGTGTATTCTTTGATTGTTCTTGAATAATTCATGCTCCGAACTCCCCCTTCTTTTTATTCAATTTTTTTTCTCGGTACTTTCTGCTTATCTTGCAATTTTTTTAGTTTCCTTCCTTCTTGATATTTTCAGACATCTGAGTCTAACTGTCTCTATCTGCACATGCTGGTTCTCTATTGTCGCTCCAACTTACTAATGCACCGAAAAGTTTTACCATCAGATAACTTTACAATGTGAACAATAAGTTCCCAACAATATGAACCGTACGGTACAATGTGAATTTCGTTCGGCACATTCCAGGAGTTTTGTCATTTTCCTGTTGGTTGAACCCATTTAACCTAATCACATAACCCCAAATGATCTTTTAGTGATTTCCTACTTTTCCCAGAATGCTTCTTCACAATCCTTAGACAACTGTGAACGTGTTGCTCTCAGCTAAGAGGATGTGTAACCAGTGAAGTTAGCTTCTTATTGGGGCACTTTTTGTTTCATATTTGAAAGTGAAATGCGATGCAACCAATCAGTTGTTTATTTACCAGTGTTAAAGTGTTTTTGGATGCACTATATTGTAGAGGAGTTTTCATTTCCTGCAAAGGAGTCTCAAACATGCCCTCCCTTCTTCCCCTGAGACAAAATGTTCCCACAGCATTTGACTCCATGCTCAGTAATCAGCAACTCCAGCTTAGATTCTCCAAAGACCGCCTGCAATCGACTCAGCCTCTATTTCATACAGTACACACAGATGGCTCGCCTATAAACAAGCAGGTGGCGGTACGAGCAGCTATAGATGATAAGGAGACGCAGGTGCTGCACTGGCTGCTGTTAATCGTCAACAATAAGACACATATTACTCCATTCTTTGCTCAGCTGAGGGTCATTGTGAACGCCAAGGCCGAGCCGTGCCCGTTAACAGCCGATACTCGCACAAGCTCGTCTGACAAATTGTGAGTCTATAGCGGTGGTTTGGAAAAAGAATGTAATAAAGACATAAAGCACAAATGGAGGTTGCAGGCCCCAGTGAGGGGTCTTTTGTAAGATTGTCTCAATGATTAAACCACTTTCCCTTCAATCTTTCACTCTGTGGAGACTTCATGGCCTTAGGAAATGAGATAACACTAATATTTAATCTACTGAGTGATTCTGCAGCAGAGACTGGCAGACTGCACAGCCAGCACGCATTATCCTACCAGAGTGGCCCGGGCTAAAATAACACGGAGAAGGCCAAAGCAAGATAGGACATGTCGGTCATCCTTATTATTTGTTGTCAGTTGATTTTTTTAAAACCGCTTTCTACTTCTATTTAAATGTAAAGGCGCTTATTTTGAATATGCATCCAGACACTTGAGAGGTGATTCATCATGTACGTCTTGACCGATCAGATGATTTTAAATCTGTACATATCCCATCTTTTGTAATAGTGGGTATGAGTGTACTGAAAGGGAGGCTTGGAAGGACAGACAGTTGGTGAAGTTGATTAAAGATAATCAGTTGTGTTGTAACATGCAGGCTGTGCAGCCCTGAAGCTCAGGAAGCCTCAGAGGAACGTGACGAATCATTTAGTCAGCTACTGAGTCACCACGTTGAGATTTACAAAGAGGACACAAATACAATTCAACGCTGTCAGTGACAGAGGTGTAATAGTAGTTTAAGCTACATTGTGAAATATGGTATGTTATACTAACTGTGTATATGTTGTTATTACCATTGATGTATTGTATGTATCATATTATACTACATTTGATAACTTTTTTCTTTCTTTCTCTGTTTTGAGCAATTATGCAATAATTGTTTTATCTATGAAATAATCTACAAGAGAAAAATGGCCATCACAATTTCATAGATCCCGAGTTGGCGATTAAAAATAGGCCAACCCGAAGAGAAATGTAGAAAAAGTGAGAAGCTAAAGCCAGTACATGTTTTCCATCTTTAATTACCTTTATTATGAAATCAATTCAAAATCAGCATACTAAAATAATATTCATGTTTTGATTTATAGATTATAATAATAGTTGTTAATTATAGTAATTTCTTTGGAGCCACATTTGTACTGTTACCATCGTTATTTTTACATTCAGATAAAGTTATTACTCATTCTCATTTCCACTGCTATATAATTAGATTTGATAGCAACAATATTTCTACAATATCAGTTTTGATCACTCTAAAGAGAGTCAATAAGGCCGAGTGAGGCCCAGTATTGCTTTAGAAATGTAAGTGGCACATAAACAACCAACAGTGATAAAGAAAGCTAACCAGAGCGAGAGAGAGGCAAATAAGAGCGAGAGAGAGAGGCAAATAAGGGAGAGAGAGGCAAATAAGCAAACAAGGGAGAGAGAGAGAGAGAGAGGCAAATAAGCAAATAAGGGAGAGGGAGAGAGAGAGAGAGAGAGAGAGAGAGAGAGAGAGAGAGAGAGAGAGAGAGAGAGAGAGAGAGGGGCAAATAAGCAAATAAGGGAGAGAGAGAGAGGCAAATAAGAGAGAAAGAGAGGCAAATAAGGGAGAGAGAGAGAGAGAGGCAAATAAGAGAGAGAGTGACATGCTTGAAATTCTGTGGGGAACCGGTTGCTACAGTAACAGAGAAGGTAGCCTCCTGTGGGTGGTGTTACCATGGTAACCACCCTCAGTGGCCCAGTGATGCTGAGAGGGAGAACGTAGAGAAGAAGGGGAAAACATCAAATGTGTTTACGGCTTGGATGGGAACAAGTGAGCGGATGCTGATGTTGAGAGCGACGCCAGCCGCGCCGCTAACTGTTTCAGCAAGATTGTCTGACGCAGATTATTCTTTCTTTGCCTTGAACCAGTGGGAAGCCGGTCCCAGTGGCATTACCAGTTCCCCCTGCTGTTCACCTCATTACAATGAACAGAAGGCCAAAGGTGCTGCGCAAGGGCCACGCCCTCTCTGGGAGACCTGGGGAAGAGGTCACTCGCTCAATGTGTCTTCGCAGTTTCTCGGGCTAAAGGTGGCCATGCTGGACTCCTTCATCAGCAACCGTGTACATTCTGACCTCTCACTGGGAGTTAAAGACCAGTTTGTTCCCACTGTGGCGATACCACATGCCTTTGAATTAAAGCCATGAACCATGTTGGTGTGGTGTGTAATGTGTTGCATGTGGTACGGAACCGGGATCTCCGTCACAATTTAAAAAGATCAATTATTGCTTTTAGCTTCCTGGTCAAACCCCAACAAATACATATAAAACACACACAACCACACACCACTCTGCCTCCACGTCACGCTCTCTTTATGAGGCTAACACAACAGTATATGTATGTGTGTGTGTGTGTGTGTATATATATATATATATATATATATATATATATATATATATAAACGTATATAACATACAGCCTCATTTCCATAAGGTGCATCTAGACAGGCTCCCATGGGAGCTGGCACGATGTGATCAGAATTGTAAATTGTGCATAAATCAGAGACAGAAGCAAAGAGAGATATATGAATGTTTTAACCCCTTCTCCCTTCTCCCCCATCTCTGTCGACACCTCTCTCCCAATACAGTTTATTACTCCAGCGTATGCTGAAAGTGCTGATCGTGCATTCAGTTCAGCACATTTTTATTTATTTGACAATCTCAAAGAGTCAATTTCAATCATAAAAAAACAAGATACAGAGTAATCATACAGCATAAACATGACATCTCCAGAGTTCCTCATTTACATATGTGTTATATTGCTTAAGTGCAAAGAGCATCAGAGGTCATAAGTCATATGGATGAAATGCATTCATGTCATAAAGGACTCACACTTTCCTGAAACGAATGTGAGCTTGACAGATAATTTCAATTTTTACTCAAGAGATTTAAGTTCCAAAGCAATTTAATGTGCGTTTAATTTGCCTTCCTGTAAGATGCACTCCAGGATGATGCATTGCTCTATTGGCAGATTCCATTACATGTTTTAACAAGTGCAAGATGCAGCGTCGACAGATCCGTAGAGGGTACACTTACCAACTATGTGCAATATTCAAAAAGTGCATGAAGTGACAGGAAAGTAAAAGTCGAACTGGCAGAAGAGACGACATGCGGAGGAGAATACCCAGGAAGAAAGACCTCGGTACGGAGCGGCTGCAAAGAAAAGAGAGTCAAAGGCAGACCGAGGCGCTTAAGAAGCAGCAAAGAAGTGAGAGATAAGAAGAAGCAAGAAGAAGCTCCACATCCTATTGATGCCGGCGCCCTGCTGTGTGTCACGGAGACTGTAGAGACCGGCTGTCTTTAAGTGGATCAATTATTACAGACTAAACATTCAGTTTTAACCTAAACATGCCCTCATTTACGCTTTAAGAGCCCCTTAATCTATTTAAAACATGCTCAAGGGCATCATGTTATTGTTATAAGAGCTACATTCTTTTCTCCGCCAGCACAAAACACACACACACACACACACACACACACACACTTGTCAGATACCTTGCTATGAATAAAGGTATTATCTGTAAACAGGTCCTCGTCTGAAATTGAAAATCGTGTTTCTACCTGATCTCCATTAACCTGCTAAATTCAGGATTTGGCTTCCAAGGTGGATTACCAATTCAGGAGATCCAGCTCAAAGCCAGTCTGTCAGTCATTTAAATGGAGACTGCTTTTTCACAATACCAAAAAATGATCCACATCTTATGTTCTCAGAATAGATAATGATTTGATATATTTATGCATTCATGTTTCGTACCTTTTTAGCGGCGACGATGCACAGCATAGTTAATAGAAATTTGAACTTTTGAGTCCCAGATATGACTCAAGCGGCGCCTTTTTGAATGTATTTACCATATAAATACAGATTCGGAGAGCGTGTTTGCATCGTCTCAATCTCAATCTGCCCGCAGAAAATCCCTGATTCAGTGGCAATTGTGTTGACATTCGGATGTTTCAGACGGACCTGCAGTGCTCAAATCTCCGCTAAGCCTTTGATTCTTTCAATCCCCTGAGGTAGCTCTTCAGCTCGAAATCATATCTGCAGGCTCCCAGTGTTTGGCATTAACATGTTGGCGTTCCCTTGTTGTGTTGCTTAACTGTGAAGGAGGTTCAGCGGTGTTACGCAACAGCAGAAATGTATCAAGAGTGCTACTAGTTTAGCTGTGTGGAAGACGCCCGCTGGACTCCGAACTCTCCGTTTTCCTGGCTGGATTTATGAAACGTTATTACTACGCAGTTGTTTGTCTCCCACATATCTGCAGGAGGCGGCGGCAGAGAGAGGATCGGGAAGATGACAAACTACGCTCTGTGTTTTTGTCCTTTCTGGAGAGAAGACATGCACAGTGTGGCCTCATTATGGCGCATGACTCAGAAGTAGCATTTGTTGAAATGTGGGTGGAACAGTGGGGAAGACATGCAGTTCTTTTTGCAACACAAGTGTCACAATCACTTGTTTCCCTGTTGGAATTTCCTGTTTTCCCACAGATGCTGCTGAAAGGCAGGAAGTCTTTAAAAAAAAGAAAAACTCACAGGAAACATATCTATAACACTATTGCCTGCACAATGGGAGTTAAACTCAGGTCTCTGTGTATTATGGACTGTGTTCTAAAGAGGGAGAAAAAGAGCGAGAGAAGCAGGATGTGTGTGAACATGATATTTATTATGAGTCATGTGAGTCCCAGCCGGGAAAGGTGAAGTCTCTGTTTGTGTGGGTAGGAGCTTCTGTTGAGTCCCATGGTGCGATCGCACATCAGGGACATCTGTATCAAACTCAGTTCACGTGATTTCCGGGGGCTGTTAGCGACCTTTACAGAAGAGGGAAATCAGTCTTTTTCTTATCCCCCAGCTGCAGCAGCCTGTAGAGTGCGAGCTGAAAAGATATAGGCTAACCCCTTGAGATAGGATATATATATATATATATATATATATATATATATATATATATATATATATATATATATATATATATATATATATATATACCAGTGGTGTATAGTAACGAAGTAGAAATACTTCGTTACTGTACTTAAGTAGTTTTTTGGGATATATGTACTCTACTTTACTATTTATATTTCTGTTTACTTTTACTTTTACTTCACTACATTTTGCAAAGAAAAATGATACTTTTACTCCGATACATTTCTCCTGAAACCTTCGTTACTCGCTACAAAATCAAATCTATCTTTAGAAAAAGAAAAAAAAAAACATCGGGGACTGTGGTGGAACACAGACTCCACCAAGCAGGTTTTGCGAATCACAATGTTTTGCATTTTCCCTCTACATCCTCTAGTCCAGCGCTCCCAAACCTTTATGCGTCACGGACCGGTTACGTGAAGACAATATTGTCACGGACCGGGTCCGACCTCGGAGAGACGGGAGACAACGACACCCAACGTGTGTTCGTTATGTCCAGTCTACTCCTAACTAAACCTTTAGTCCAGTCTACTGCTTAACTTATAACGCGCTGCACAAAGACAGGATGTTGGAATGGAAGCAGGTTTTCATGCTTTTTTGGCGATCTCAGGATACTCTGCCTTGGTTTCCAGATCACCGACAGAGTTGTAACAAAGTTTAATTTTTAGAGTAACGTAACATCTTGACATGTGTCAAGAGATTCCGTCTGAGGTTACCACAGACGGATGTATGCGGTCATTTTTCACAATAAAACATCTTTCCGGCCTTGATTTTTTTTTATTTAATTGAAATGTTTCATTCATTCTTTCTGTGGCCCGGTACCAAGAGACCCACAGACCGGTACCAAGAGACCCACAGACCGGTACCAAGAGACCCACAGACCGGTACCAAGAGACCCACGGCGGGCGGAATGAGCATACTTATAACCACACTGTTACAAGTCCTTCATAGTGTCATATTGCTTTTTGGAGAATTATGATGATAAGTTCATAGTAGATGCAAAAGTATACTTAGGTACAATATATTATGTTAAACATAATATATATGGATGGATCCCAGCCAACCCAGTTATTGTATCAACACAACTCCTGGTCCTTGGTCACGGTGACCACAGCACTTAAAAGAATAAACTTCATAATTCTCAAAATTCTGACCCTTTGCTTTTTTATTAAAAGCATGTACTTGTACTTTTACTTTCAATACTTAAGTACATTTTATATCAGAAAAATACTTTTGATACTTAAGTACAGAAAATATCAGATACTTTAAGACTTTTACTCAAGTAGTATTTTAATAGGTGACTTTTACTTTTACTGGAGTAATTTTCCAGTAAGGTATCTTTACTTTTACTCAAGTACAGCTTTTGGGTACTTTATACACCACTGATATATACAGACCCCAGTATGCACAGCCCTGAGTAAACACACTCCTAAATAACCACGATCATGAAATGGTTGGCACTGCCAGCCTCCAGATCTATGGAGTCTCTTGCAGTGATGCCATCTGACATGTCCTGTATTTTAAGCTATACTTGAAATGAAATCAAATATTGTGAGCTGGTTTTGGCTTCTGTTTCAGACCTAGATGAACCCTGGTGATTATGGGGCCATCTGCTCCCAGTGTGCCCAGCTGGAGGCTGGACCGCTGTAATCTGGACTGATGAAGCTTGACTTAGAGAAGGCCCTGACGTTTGCACATCTTTGCAACAACAACAACAAAAAAAGCCTCTCTCGTAATGGTTGTCAATTAAGTATTAAAATGAGGTTCAGTATTCAATAAGTAACTTTACTGCTGTATGTGGTTTACAGGAGGAAGCTGTTGAACGGTATTTTCCACCCCGCCGGAAAATATCAGTCGCTTTGAATGGAAAATGAATGGCTTCAATTAGCCATTAGAGAGATGTATAATGATGAGTGTCAATGCGTGGAGCTAACCTGCTCTATCCTCCATTGTCCCCTCTGCTGCAACATTAGAGTCTGGCAGACTAATGTTGCTACTCTCTAATAACTACATGCCACACCAGGAAGAGGTCTGATGGAGCATATGAATAATTAACCAACATGATTACAATGATGAATGCTCCCAAATCTCTCTGGCCATTTAGTACTGGCCTAGGGAGGGAGGCCAAACAGCAGAGTGTTAGGCATTGTGTGAAAGCTGTTAGGGGGAGGGAAGGGGGGCAAGAGAGAAATCAAGGATAGGGCGGCTTGGGTAGATTGAGCACAGCCTTGAGAGGAAGCAGAGAGAGGGGGATATAGAGAAAGAGTAAAGGAGGGGCCCAGAGAGCAGGAAGACACCCACTATTCAGCCATCTGTGCTGCAGAGAAGCACAAAGACGTGCTCAGGAAGGTCCGTGTGTCTCATACATGCATGACTTGTGCATCGGTGAGGCTTATTTGTACGTGGGTGTGTTCGCTACGCGAGTGATGGAAAGTGGTCGGTCCACAACGTTATATTAATCACGAGCAATAGCTAACCAGGCTTTTCACTACATGACAAAGAAAACGATTTAATAGTAACTCATTATTTTATTTTGTATCGCATGTATCACCAGTAAAACATAATGCATTTATTTGGAGATATAATGACTGTAAATATACAGCAACACAGATGTAGAATGTTAAGAGTTGTGCCTGGACCTTCAGATCCTGAAATGTTCAAGTAAAAAAACAAAAAGCGTTGCATCTAAATAATATAAATACTTCTAAACAATGAAAACATTGATTACATGTGACCTCCGAGTAGACCTTTACTTGGCAATAAAATCTCAAGATGGTGTTTTTTTGCTTCGATGGGATATCCCAGATCCCTGTTGCTAATTAGGGATTAGCTCCACAGGGGTCTGATGTCTCCAGTTAATTAGCAGGTGTCAAGCAAGCTCCCTACAAAATGTCTCTGATGGGAGATTCTGTATATTTGTATGTACCATAGTGTCACAACATATGCACAGATGCCCACATGTACTTTGTAACAGTAATACATGCACACAGATAATACACCTCAGATCATTTAGAGCATGTAAGATAACAAAAGGAAGTATAGAACAAATGAATTATAGATAAATCGAACCTGGTGAAACAAAAAACTGGATAAAAAAACAGGATAAAAAAACCTCAATGAAACAGAATTGTGTGCAAGGAAATAAAAAATGCTTTGAGTGATATCAAACCCAATCTAACTGTGGCTGTGCTGCTCCATGCTGCAAGCACTATAAGACATATACTTGAAACCTCTGATGCATTTATGGCGTGGTGCTCCGATGGAAAGTCTGGCAGCAACTTGTAAAAGGTGACAAATGATGGGTGGGCTCCTCCGCTCCGCCTCTATTGCTCTGGCTTGCCTGCCGGGGCCGGAAGATTGCATCATTACAGAGGATGAAGTCATCCTGCAACATAAGGGTGGAACAGGTGCTGAAAATTTAATTAGAACAGGGTGGAAGAGGCTGGAAGAACATGTAAATGTACTGCCCTGGCCCAAACCCAACCCTGACTGACAGAAGCATTTATGTTGCAAGATCAAATCTTGGCTCTTATTTTTGGTGCTCCACATTGCTGCATCATTTACTAAATGGGATATCTGTGAAAATATAATTAACCATTATTACATCCACACTGGCTTTTCCACAACGTCTGGTACGGTGCACAGTGCGTCTCTGGGGACTCAATTATTTTCCTGGGGATGCTTTCTGCTACGGCAATTGTGAAGTTATTACAAGGTGAAGCATGCAACCGGTACGGAGAAGCAGATCAGAGGAAAAATATAATTTCAAGGGAGCTAACGAAGGCAAACAACCTGCTGAAAAGGCAGAATGCCAATCGATGCTTTAAGTCATTGGGCCATTCTAAATGATGAAGCTTTCTCTGCAGTGGGGGGGATGTCAGGCTTCTGGGCTGTCTGCCTGTTCAGCCTCATCAGCACTGGGACATGATATGTGGCCGTCAGGATGGTTGAACAGCGCTGCCTTACCAACATATGACTATGAACCTGTCCGTTACTGGAGAAGAAGCATGATTGTCGACAGATTGTGAAGCCAACTAGATCAGTGTGCCTCGGCTCCTGATGGAGACTGGGCGTGTTCAGAGAGACTTAAACTGCCGTGCTCACACGTTGGCATCAAAATGGAAACTGCATACCAATCTTTGTTTGCATGTTTGTCTGTCCAAAGGGAATTATAGCTACAAATTGTAACATGGACAAAACAGCTTAATCACAGCACGAGAATGGGATTCAGTCACTGTTACAAAAGCTATTTTTAGCTAATCCTTCTCCACAGAGGACTATTGTCTGTGGCTATTTAATCTGTGTTTAGTGAATACACCAATGTGTCTACTAAAGAGCCCAAAGCATTGTGAGGAAAGCATGTTTTACTCTTTGATTCATTTGTAAACATTACCTTCCTGCTTTTGCTAAATTAGAAAGAATATCTAAATAGCATATTTTCAAATTCTGCTTAGTAATATTGAATATATGCTGTGAATCATCAACACAGCCTACAGCCATGCTAGCAGCTCTGTTCTAATGCTAGCATGCTAATATTTAAGAGATATACGTAAATACCATGTTCAACATCTTACTTGTTCTGTTTAATTTGCCGCTGAGGCTGATGGGAATGTCATTCATATTCCAGATTTTTGGTCATCAGTATAGAACAAATTAGAATTGTGACCTGATAATGGTGGTAGAGGACACATCAGTGCATTATTAGGACAATGCATTGTTCGGGAACTGAATGTACTAAGTCTGATGGCAATCATTCCAAAATGTTAACCTCATGATGGCGTTAGAGGAGAAGTCAGGTAATCATAAATGAAGTAGACTTCATCCTCTGTGGATTATGACTGTATGCACAATATTTCATGGTAATCTATCCAATAGTGGTTAATATAGTTCAGACTGGACCAAAGTAGTGGACCGACTAACCAACGTTGCCATCTTTAGAGCCATGCTGCTTGCATGGCTAAATATATTATTTATTGTGACCTTTTCACATTAGGTGCAGAAATCAGAAAGTTGGAAGAGAGACTATTTGTTGTGTATGTGTTTGGTCTGTATGACCCAGACTTTAGGAATTAAAGGAGGTGTGTGCAACAGAAATAAGTGCGCAGACATGTTGAAATCTTTTTTGTTGTAAACGACACTATAGGTAGCTACACATAAACGTCCCTGCCCTCCTCTCTGGATCTTCTTTTCCAATTGCCTGTCTTTATCAAGCAGACTCTGCTTTTGGTTGACTGAACAATTTGCCATAAAAATCAACAATTGTTGAAACTTGTTAGATCCTCTCTGGCTTCAGGTTGGCTATTGAGTTGATTTTACAGTCATACCAATGATATGTGATCTGGGGGTGCTTAAGATTGTACAAAAAGTACATTTAATGGTATTTTAGCATTATTGCATGGCTAAATTGTAAGAGTTGTATATTTTAGTGTCACACAGTAACCAAGGTTCAATATTACATTACATTACATTTCATTTAGCTGAAGCTTTTATCCAAAGCGACTTACAATAAGTGCAATTCAACCATGAGTACAAACTCAGAACAGGAATCACAAAAGTACAATTTCTTCAACAAAGTTAAACCATAAAGTGCTCTCAGTAAGTGCCATTTAAGTGCTACTAAAGTGCTACTACGGCGCTACCTTCCTTATTCAAGGTGTAGTCGAAAAAGATGTGTTTTTAGTTTGCGACGGAAATGTATTGTTTGCGACGGAAAATGTAGAGACTTTCTGCTGTCCCGATGAAATAGAAAAGCAAATGACAACAGTTGGTTCTTAAAACAAGTTCAGTCGACAACATTCACTGGAATGAAATCAGCCGTCTATCGTCATGCAGGGATTCAAGCACAGTCTTGCCAGATGTTTTTCCAGACTCCTTACTATTGCATTTACTTATTTCGCAAGTCAGTGTTTATTTTTCTTAGACACTAAAGATAAATAAAGCAAAAAAAAAAGATTCTGTCCAGTCACGGATGCTTCCTTTTAAAAGTATTCAAACCATTTTAAGGGGCCAGAATGAAAAGGACTGACACATGCTGATGACTGCTTCTGTTACTGCTGTGAGAACACAATGACAAAGGCTCTGTGTGGCCTTCGCGCAGCAGAGCCGAGTGGGTATGCTTATGTGACCCTGACGCTGTTTGTAGTGAAGACCAGCATGTGGAGAAGGAGTGAAGTGGACATCTTAAAACCGTATTTCTTATCAAGGGTTATCACAAGAGGGAGATCTAATCTGGTCCCGGATCAGGCTGGAGGCCGGTGTGCGGCCTTGCCGCGCTGGAGGTCAGGGCCTCGGGCTCCTGATGGACTGCTATTGATTGGGGGGAACGTGGCGATACAGTTGCAGTTGCTCAGCATTGATTTTCGGCAAGTGCAGTAGTGGAGAGCAGGCAGAATGAGAGAGCTGGACCAGGGGGAGCTGCCAGGTTATCTTCTCAAATATCCGGAAGTATTTTTTTTTTCTTTGTGGCACTGACCTTCCCTGAGTCAAAGAGAGAGAGATCTGTTTAGACATTAGCTCAGCAGCTACACTAGACGTACTGTTTCAGCAGCTTCAGCAGTGTTTTCTTGTGCCCCTCCAACAAATAAAATGCTTCAATTCAGCACTATTAATAACTCACACTTGTCATTCAGTTTGATCAAATATAACACTTAATATTGTGAAACTAGAAATAAGACTTGAATTTAAACATGCATTGTCTACAAATAATAGATCCGCCATTTTGCCAAAGCACACTACAGTTATTTTATATATTTGTGTGTATGTTTTCCTTGCCACTCAACTGTGGGATGATCAGTAACTTGCAGGGACTTGAAACTTCCGTGAGATGGGTAATCCATCACACTAAAGTTGTCAGCAAGTGCTGACAGCCGACACTTTAGCGTTAGCTGCAAAACAGCATTGTTTCAGTGAGCAATATTGTCAAAAGACCCATAAGGCAAAAGAAAAAGGTAAAAAATACGTATGTTCAAAGAGTTAATCTATCCTTTAGCCATGTTGACTGTATGAAGCAACTTTGTCATCATCTAGTCATTTATATTCAAACTAAAATCTAATTAATTGGGAGACGGCCTAGAAGGTAGAAAAATGCCTTCATAAATCTGAAAAAACTCTACGCCCGATGCTTTGGGAAATGGTCAGCAGTAATGAAAAGTAGATCCGTAATTTGTAAGAAATCTGCTAGGACATGCAGAAACACAAACTCCTCTTAGCATAATTATAATGCACAGACTGCTGAGGGCCTTTTATATTTATTGTACATTTACTCAAAGGGTTTTATATATTTATTTGATTCTGTGTGAATTTTAATTAGGACTTCAAACACTTGAGCTCCGGTCGGCCATAGCAGGGCTTCCCTTTGATCAGGCGTCACTCTCCCATATTTTATCTCCTCCGTTTCTCCCCTTTGGGCAACTTCCTTCTAATTGGCTCAGCGTTGCTCGTCTTGTCTGTCGTCAGTAGGTCTATCTCTCTGTCTGTCAGCGCAGATGAAAGGATAGGAGCTATTCTCTGGGGCGCGGGATGCCTTTTGAGGGGTTTGAGGGTTGGACAGTAAACATTATCGCGTGTACTCGTACAGTCAAAGGATGCGCTGAGGAACCACGTCTTTTACTTGAGCAAAGTGACCTGCAGAGACTCTGTGCGTGTGTTAGGTAAACTACGTGTTTGTGCTCAAGAGATGACTCAGACATCCAGGGGAACACGATATATGTTCTCATGATTCTTGAGGCCTTGCTGCCGTCACATGTTCTGAAGCTTTGTCTGCTCAGGCAGAGAGGAAGTCCTTGTTTGTGCTGCATAGAGTTTCTCTTCCTCCTACCTCACCCTTCCCCTCTTCTATTCCTCCCTGGACTCACTCTGTCTCTGTGCTTTGTGTTAATGTAGTGAAGTGGCCCATCGGTCAATGAGCTTGTATTAACACCTGACTCTCAGCCCGTGCTGCTGCATTTCTTCCTCTATGTGGGGTCCCATGGGCCCTCCCCCAGGCAGAGGAAACATATCCCACGATCAATAACAACATCCTAGAATGCTGCTGGAGGAGGGGAAGGGGGACGACGACAATCTCTTACATTGTCTTGTATATGTTTGCTATACACCTTCCTTTTTATCCACCGTCCATTCCTTCTTTTCTCAGCTGTCACAGCTGTCAGTCGACAGGGAGCATAAGGCCACCAGTCGATTACGCAGGTCTTCTATTGCCTCGTATTTTCATTCACTCACATTTATTTCAACAGTGTTCTATGGATCTATCCTGAATTTTTAGGTTTTCCAATATTGACTTTAAGCTTGCAGGGTGCACTCAATTCTCCCATGCATTAGCACCCCCTTCCTTTCTCTACATTCTCGCCTCTCTGTTTCGATCTTACACTCACTCAGTCACTCAGTCTTGCGCCCAGGCTTACCCTCTTGGTCTAATGTTGGATAGTGCTGGAGTGCATTTAGGAATTATCTGTGGTCTACTCGCCATGGATCAGCTTCAAACACAATATAATCTGCCACTGTGTTTGTATCGACTCCTTCTCATCTCCCTTGTCTCCCCCCCCCCTCTGCTCTCTAGGCTCTGGCCATGACCGAGGTGAACGGGCCCGGCCTCCAGGTGGCAGAGCCGCAGATTGCCATGTTCTGCGGCCGTCAGCTCCTGCACATGAACCTACAGACTGGCCAGTTTGAGCCGGATCCTCAGGGCCACCAAGGCTGCTTCAAAGAGCCCGGCGAAATCCTGTCCTACTGTCAGGAGGTAGGCTCCTGAACACGGCAAGGGAAATAACATAAAGTTGAACTGTAAAGAACACCAGCACCGGATCAATACTTCTCACAGCAGATCTCCCTTAACGGCGAAGAGCTGGTTTTGAAATAATGCAGCATGAATTCAACACTGTAGAAGACGTATTCTTATTCTCTAATTCGGTTTGTCTAACACCTGTCCTATAAATCTATATATATAACCATATATAGTGAAGTGATGGTGGTCTGTTGGAATATTACAATATTTCATTCGTAGCACCATCTACTTTTCCTCATCTTGTTACCTGATATGTGTACTCTTTAACATCTACTGTCAGGTAATCAATGGTACACATACTCTCCCCAAACTCCTCCTTCAGAAATATTTATTTGAAGTGCCACAGTAAAAGCAACCAAGCGCCACCTGGAGGTCAAAGTAGACATTGCAGCAGCAACGAGCCTGAATGGACTGTAATGCGATTAGCAGACACATTATGCATCTGTGGTGGCTTTGCACAAAAGACTCCCTGTTTTCCTTGACATTCGTGATGAAAGCATTTGAGTGTGCATTCAGACTCTGAGTCAGCTACATTTCCCTCACTATTAAACCTCATTATGAGTTTGATATATTGTCCCCAATCAAGTGAAAGTAGACAAATGCAAAATTGGAAATAATGAAAGACAGGATGTTCACTGAAATGCTCAGTGAATATACGTGTAAGGAGGCTTTAGACAAAGGTTGTACACAGCTTTGTCTCGGTACTTAGAACATATGTTGCATGACTCTCTCCCTTGTTAGTCTTCTTCCCTCTTCCTCTCTCCGGATCCTGCTACTTTTATTCTACCCCTCCCAACCAATTCCCAAACCTCTTCTCTAACCGATTTTCCCTCCACTGCTCCTCTTGTCTTCAACCCGTCTGTTCTGTCCATCCATCTATCTGTTTCTGTGTCTCTTGTTGTCTCTGCATGTACCTGTATGTCCAGATGTACCCAGCACTTCCAATCTCCCATATAGAGGAGTCAAAAAGACCTGCCACCATCCCTGCCTGGTGTAAGAGAGGTTGGGGCCACTGCCAGACACACCCCTTCATAGTCCTGCCCTACCGCTGTCTAGGTAAGAACACCGCCGCACTACAAACAATACATAGGATTACATTTCCTCCTTTCTAGTTCAAGACTGACTGTGTGTTTGAGGTCACGCCATGTGTATCACAAAATTACACTTTTCTTAAAGAGTCAGTGCAATGACGTGCAACAAAAGTCCACAACCAGATTCAAACTAGGAACATTGCAGTTATGCGTCACTGCATACTAGGCAGATTTGCTTTCTTGTGGAGAGTCAGATGAGAAGATTGATAACACTCTCATGTCTCTGTTTTAAATATGAATGCAGCTGGTTAGCTTAGCTTGGCATGGAGACTGGAAATAGCTAGCCTGGCTCCGGCCAAAGATAACATAATCCAAATGTAAATATGACGGATCACCATTTTTACAAAACGGTTGTTAAAAAATTTAACAAATAGTAACACGTCGCATTTCTTTTGTTGAGCGGTATTGATCTTCTTATCTAACTCTGGATAAGAAAGCCAGTGTGTGTATTTCACAAGAGCTGTTCCTTCTCTTGTTGTATTGCACAAGATAGAAGAGGCCTGGCCACACATTTACTTTTGAAATATTTGGGGTCAACAACACATCCTTTTGTAACCCAACTTATGTGAAAAGCCAACAAGACAAGCATGCTTTTGGAATCATATATGATTTAACATGGATTTAAATCAAACTCCTTTTGCATCTCGCCAAGTGCCAGAGCTTTCTGATTGTCTTACTATTGCAACACTATATGCAGTGATACAATGCAGGATGTGCAGCTCAACGTTATTGCAGAGAGGCCATGTCTGCTGTCAGCCACTAGAGGGGTAGATAGGCTAACAATGGATGGGCGAATGAATGAGTGAGTAATGAACAGTGAGTCCCATTGGATTAATATGAACAGCACTGTAGAACTGGCTCTAGCTTGTTTTATTTCTGCTGTACTGCCTTTATGTGTGAGCCTGAAAGACCAGCATATCACCCTAGTGCCATGTGAAGAATCAACTATAAAACGCTATATTAATTTCTGTATGGGTTATTGTATGAAACAAAGTAGTCATCTACATTCATGTTCTCTATAATACATGTTTTATATTTACTTAATGGACTGTGGCAGTCTTCTCAAAATGCTTATAGATTACACATGAATGCTTTATGTCAGTTCCTTATGTATGCACCCCATCCCCAAATGAATTATTCTAGTCCACTATCATACTTGTTTCATGCATTCTTTGTATCATTCATTGTTCATTCATGTTCTCTCTTTCTGTCCTTTTTTAAAGCCCACTTAAAATACTCCCACTGCTTGAAATCGCCTTATACTGACCCCAACTTTTCTTCAATCCCACTGTAGAAGGCGAGTACGTGAGCGAGGCCCTGCTGGTGCCCGACCGATGCCGTTTCCTCCACCAGGAACAGATGGATGCATGCGAGAGTTACGTGTACTGGCACAGCATCGCTAAGGAGGTGAGGAGGGCAGATAAACAGTTGGCAGATGTGACATTTTTAGATGTCTAAAATTGTGAGATGGAAAAGAGTGTTTTTTTGAGCATGAAGGAATTTTTATGAGACTTTCCACTGGAGCATTGTCAAGTACACAAATGAACTTTCCGGTGCCGATAACACACCTCCTCTGTAGCCCGAACAGCAACAGCAGACTAGACTAGACAAGTCGGTGAACCACGTCATACTTTTTCACTACACCTACCTGAGGTGTTTTTTACAAGCTGTAATACTCCCTCATATCACCTCCTCTCAACTTTTTATATTCTCAAAAAGGAACATCTGAAATAAGTTCTGTATTTTTAACTTTTATCATGAATATATAAGGTCCAGATAGTACAAAAACATTAAATAGAATAAAATACATACAAAAGCACTATTAAAATACATAGACCTACCAATGCCTTATAAATAGACAGCTGTACTAATGTCTCCACAGCTGGGACTGGTAGCGTGTAGTACTAAACTTTATGTTTGATAAAACAAAGATGATCTCATTTTACTCGACAGAAACATTTATACATATGACTTCTTAAAACAGTTAGGAAAGTATTAACTCCTGCAGCCACAAACATTCCACTGGTACTGCAACATCTCGGTCTCTTCAGTAATATTCTATATATATATGCCAACCTCATACATTGTGTTTTGAAACTTTGTGGAATGAAGGAATGCACTGCAGACAATTTGGAGCTCCATAGCTACGGCATGCTGCTGCCATGTGGAGACCATTTCCGCGGGGTCGAGTATGTGTGCTGCCCAGGCCGAGGGGCTTCCAGTGGTAAAGGAGAGACGGAGGAAAGAGACGTCCCTGCTGGTACTCAGACGCTCTCATCTCACACCATTGGGAAACTCAACACTGTGTAAGATGATTCAGCTTTGGCAACTCAGAGATGAGAGATTGTGTATTAATGGTCATCAGAGTAATGACTTTCCACATCTCCACACAGTACCAAAGCGACAGCCCCCACTCCGAGCCCGTCTCCTGAAACAGATGTGGACGAGGCCGATATGGAAGAGGAGGATGATGAAGTGGTGGAGGAGGAGGAGGAGGAGGACGAGGAAGAGGGGGAAGAGGAAGTTGAAGAAGAGGAGGCGGAAGAAGAGGAAGAAGAGGAGGCAATAGCTGTGAAAGATCCAGAGGACTATGAATACCCCATTGACTCAGGTCCCTACCAGACATCAGACTATCTGGACTCCTACTATGAGAAAAGCCACAAACCCACCACCTCTGCACCTCTGATGAAGGGCGACAGCTGTGAGTGTCCCTAATTGGTTTGGTTTATCCTTTCATTGTTTGTAAAAAAAAAAAAAAGCCTCCAGTGTTTGTTAAGTAGCTACGGTTAACAACACAAAAGGACTGAATAGCTCTGGGTGTAGTGTTCGGTGACGAGAGGGGAGCTCTGTTTTCATCACATACGGCCATACTCATCCGTGCATGCATGTAGTGAATGCATGCCAAAGTGTCTCTGTCTAAAAACACACGGGAGCTGTATTCACGGCCTTATTCATTTTCAGTTCAGGCCTCTCATCAGTCTATACTGACTACTAACCTCACGACATGTCATCATGCGTGTCGGGTAGATCTGGTGGATAACACACATCCACACCCACAGCAACCTCCAGGCCTCATGCTACTGTGCACAGAAAATGGAGCAGTTGACCACGATAAACATGAACTTGACTAAGAACTAGCTCTTGATGGTAAGCCATGATGGAGCTCACTGTCTGGGTGGTAAACAATGTGAGCAATTCAAAGAAAAGCCAGAGCCTGTCCATACTTTTTTTGTGAGTCGGGTATGATATGGTGTTGTCAGAGGTTTGTTAACCCTCATGCTACTTTCTGTTCAAATCGGAAAGTATATCTATTTACTTGATACGTTTTTTCTTTTTAAAGTCATACAATAAAGAAACACTCCTGGATTAACATTTTGATATTTACATATCCAGTGTTTCTTACCCTATTACTTTTAGTAGTAGAACATAACATTTATTTAACTAACACAAGTGGAATTAATGTTTTGTAATCAATTAAATTGACTTAAAGTCTAATTTAAATGGTGTCACAAACTCAGTCCAGGACTCCAAGCAACTTTCAAGTTTGAAATTCTCAAAGCAAATGCCAATTTCCTCATCACAAAAATATGATGAATTAAGTTTAACTAATGCACAACCATTGGAATCTTTGCTTTTTTTTTATCCCCCCCAATATGTAGGATTAGTTAATAGAGAAACTATGGTAATGTGTAATTGTGTCTGTTGTACAAAGTGATGTATATTCCCCTGGTCCTCTGCTGGGGTAGTAATACAAAATATGATCATCTTCAGTTGCAATTCTCTCCAGGAAAAAGCAGATTTCCGGTTGATATTTGTCAAAATTTTCTCCTTCCTCAAATTGTAGTGTAAAATTGCCTTGCTACTATTTCAGTGAACACACTGTCACATTTCATCCAGGGCTTTTGATTACTGGATAATTGCTTTCTGGCTCTTGCAGTCTGCGTGACAGTAATAACCTCTGTTTTCTGTCCCTCCCATCTAGTGTCTACACCTCGGCCCACAGATGGCGTTGATGTTTATTTTGAGAAGCCAGTGGATGACACTGAGCACGCCAACTTCCTGCGTGCCAAAACAGACCTGGAGGAGCGCAGAATGAAGCGCATCAATGAGGTGACTTTCACAGGGCTGAGACCAGGCTAATAGTTAGTTGGCTGGACATGTAATAGATGCATTCAGGGAAGCAGATAAAGAGAAGAATACCATACATTTTACATATGTCCCTTCAAAAAAAGCTGGGCGTTGTGACCTAAAATATACAGTATATTATCAACAGTGGACAGTATACGTATATTTCCATGTATAATAAACCACCATATATTTTAAATGAATATGATTTCAATGAAGCACTATAAATATTCTTTGCAGTGGTTGTGGAGGTAGATTTTCATACTGCACACATGGAAGTTAATAGTTTATCATACTGCTCATCACACTGTGTGTATCTTACACACACACACACACACACACACACATGCTCTAATGCTGTACAACTTCAAGATTGTCTTTTTGATTTATGGTTTTACCACAAATTCCGTGTTTCATCAGTGCAGCGAAGCACATTTCGCTTAACAGTTTCGATAAGCACCATGTCTCTACAGATGCACAGTTACGATGTTCTTTTATAGCTACCCTGCTATGTCAAATAGGATCACTTTGTAAGTCAGACATTGATGTCTGCACCATGGTTTTCTTTTTATTCCCAAACCCCTTGTAACTGCTATCATTATTTTAAGGCAATAAAAGATGTTGAGGAGTAGTTCAACATTTTGGGAAATACCCTTTGTTTTCTTGGAAATGTTGTTGTCTTGTTACTGTGAGGAAGTAATTTTGCCCAGCAAAGAGATAGCATGTGACACACTTAACCTGTACATTCTACACTTCACATTTTGTATGGATTGAACATAGATGTTATTCATACATAACATATGTCTTATGAGCTGTATGAGAGAGTATCAATCTTCTTATCTAACTCTCAGCAAGACAGTAAATAACTATATTTCCCAAAGTGTCAAACTACTCTTTTCAAGCCAGACATCCAGGTTTTTAAAACCAAACCTTGTCAAACTGTGAATGAAGATCAGTGACATAGCGTTAACACATGCACCTGTCAACAGGCTGTTTATGTAATGTGACAACATTTCTATAGAAATAAACCAGTATTGTGTCTCTTTAATTCCCTAGATCATGAAGGAATGGGCAGAGGCAGACAATCAGTCAAAGAATCTGCCAAAGTCAGAGCGACAGGCCCTGAATGAGGTTTGTTAACGGGCTCAGTGGACGAAGGGTTAACTCATCCTGTGCCAATGTAGCACTAGCTTTACTCATGCTTGCATCGACTCTCTCATCTCTCTGCTTCCAGCACTTCCAGTCTGTGCTGCAAACGCTGGAGGAACAGGTCGCTGGAGAAAGGCAGAGGCTGGTCGAGACACATCTTGCCAGAGTGGAGGCCATACTCAACAACAACCGCCGCCTGGCCCTGGAGAACTACCTCACCGCCGTGCAATCTGATCCCCCTCAGGTGGGTCTAAGATCTGCTTGAGATTCTCTCTCTGTGGTACCCTTATCTGTCGGGCGTTTCCTGACTCTGTCCTTCCTTCAACTCTGTCTTCTAGCCAGAGCGTGTGCTGCAGGCTCTGAAGCGATACATGGCTGCAGAGCAGAAGGACCGCAGACACACTCTCAGGCATTACCAGCATATTGTGGCTGTCGACCCCCAGAAGGCTGAGCAGATGAAATTCCAGGTGTGTGTGTGTGTGTGTGTGTGTGTGTGTGTGTGTGTGTGTGTGTGTGTGTGTGTGTGTGTGTGTGTGTGTGTGTGTGTGTGTGTGTGTGTGTGTGTGTGTGCGTGTGAGGTACTCTCTTCCGAGAGGCTTTTCGCAGACACCTGTGCTTTTGAGATGTGAGACTCCTTTCTGCTGACCGTGTAATGAACAAATGAACAGAACATTGTGTGCTGAGGAATTAGTATGTGTCACAGATTACTGAATACATGCTGAACTCACAGAGGTAAATCAGCCACCAATGTTCTTTTCTTGAACTTAGATCAAAGCCAATCTTTGCTGACTTCAAACTCAGTTTTAGACACATAAAAAGTCGACCTGGGCTTTTTTTATTTAAGGAAGCAGTTCATTGCTTCTCTTTTCACGACTAAGATCAGTTGAAAACACAGACTCGTTGGCCCTGCTTGGTAAAAAGCTTATGCAGAATGGATTTTGATATGTTTCAGGTGTACACACATCTCCATGTAATTGAGGAGAGGATGAACCAGAGTCTTGCACTGCTGTACAAGGATCCTAACTTGGCTGAGGAGCTGGCCAATGATATCCGTAAGCTAAACTACACTTCGGATCTGTTTTCAAATCCACAGATTGCTGTGTGTGAACTCTGTGCTATTTTTTTGTAGTAACTCATGTTGTAACATATCTGTCTTGATTACTGTTTTCGGTCTGTATCACCTGTAGAGGAGCTGGTCAAGGCAGAAAGAGGCGACATCAGTGAGCTCATGACCACCTCCTTCTCCGAGACCCACACTACTGAGGAGCTTCTGCCTGCTGAGAGCGCGGAGGAAAAGGATGATGAGGAGGAAGAGGAGAACGCCTTCAATAAGAGGCCTTATCCTCCCCGCATCGGTATGTACATCACATACTCCTCATACACTCACCCAACAATTCAACATTCTTAAGTCCGTCCTAATACCGTATGTGGCGTGTACTGTAAGTCTTCTCACAGTTTTTAATGATGCTTTTCCCTCTTTCTTTCTCTAAAGAACTGCAGCCTAAGAAAGGTGAGCTGGTATTCAGTGTCACTAAAGATGCCTTTTTTTTTTTTTTTTTTACTGTTTACGATGATTGCAGTGTACTTGTTACTGTTGCTCCCTGCATGTTTTATTCCATTATTATTCCTGTCATTCTTAGTCTCTGCAGTTGATGAATATGATTATACCACATCTGAGAGAGGCCCTACTTATGAATATGAGGAAAAGGTAAGATGATGATGATCATTTTGGCCAATTTAAAAAGCTGGTGATATTTCAAATAGATTCATGTGTATCTACTAATCTTTTCGACGTCTCCCTGTCCTCTTAGATCAATACCTCTGTGGAGCTCAAACAGGTAGTCAACAAGCCTGCTGAGATCGAGAGAGATGAACTGGTAAGAGCATAACAATACATAAGCCTCATCATGTTTTTGTGAAAAGAAATTTGCATGAATTCAAATGAGCTATGTCAATATGCGTCTCCCTTGTTTAATGTCTAACTGCACATTTCGTTCTTTCCACAGCAACCCGATGCCTTGGAGACGTTTAACCGTGGCGCCATGGTGGGGTTGCTTGTGGTGGCTGTGGCGATTGCCATGGTGATGGTAATCAGCCTGCTGCTAGTGCGCAGGAAGCCATACGGCACGATCAGTCATGGCATCGTAGAGGTACGATCCCAGAGAGGCCTTTAAATGAAGCCAAAAGCAGTCTAAAGAAGACCACAACTGTGGTCTTGCAATCAATATTTAATATATATTTAACAAACTAATAAAACAAATGTGTATATATTACGTTATTGCCTACAATAACTGACTAAAGTATAACAAATGGTTTTACATTTATTTCTTCATGCTGAATCATGTAAAAAAAAACAGTGGGATGATGCTTAGACTAGCTTTACATTTTTTTTAAAAAGTTTCTTCGCTTTCTTTGCAAGAGGTGGATATTAGGATTAATACCACTCTCAAATCTGCAGGATAAATATGAAGCTGCAGCCAGTTAGCTTACAGTAGTTCAGTATAAACATTGGAAACAGGAGGAGACAGCTTACTTGCTTCTGTCCAAATGGCAAATTGTCTTTTTTACACTTATCTTTTTTACATTTTTATTTATTTACAACAAAGAAGTTGTAAAGTGTTTATGAGGGAGATTTGTCACTCCGCAGATTTCTTTTTACATGTGAAGAAAGCCAGGCTAGGTTTCTCTCTCCCATGTTTCCAATTAAGCTAAGCTAACCATCTGTTTGCTCCAGCTACATACTTACTACACAAAGCTGCATAACTCCTGGCAAGTAAAAAAAAAAAAGCATATTTCACAGAAAATGCTTAACTTTTCCATTGAGAGGCAGTTGGCGACTAAATACTGTGCAGAAGAAGGCTTTCGGGGCTTTCCCAAGCCTAGAAGCCAAGGTAGCTCCTTTTGAAGCCTTCCCACGGCCCCGCAGTCATCCTGCTCCATTATTCCCATTTAATACAGCACTTTCCATATTTAATAGACAATTTATTCACATTTCATAAATTTGTCTTTAGTGTGTAATAATTAGAGCTTTTGTGTGTCTCGCAGCAGGTCGACCCCATGCTGACACCAGAAGAACGACAGCTCAACAAAATGCAAAACCATGGCTATGAAAACCCTACCTACAAATTCTTTGAACAGATGAACTGAGGTACTGGGGCTGCCAACAAGTCATGCCTGACCACTTCCCCCCCCCCCCCCCCCCCCCTCCCCCCCCCCCACACACACACACACACACACTCCTTCCTTACAGTGGTAACAGCTTCACTCCCTTTGACGGATCTATGACGTGTTGCAGCATAAAGTAAATGAATAAGTACGGGGTACGTCCCAAACCAACATGTCATCATTACAAGAATGTGAATAATGAGATATGATACAAACTCGCATCACCTATTGTAATCTAATACTCCTCTGGGTTAGAGTCTGAGGATTGTTCTTTCCATTAGCAGTGCCACAGCGTTTCATGATCCTGAAAACATTCACCTCACAGACAGGAAAACCATCCCAGTGGCATGACTTGACCTATTGCTCCTCACTAGAAACTGAAGTTGAACGGTTTGTAATGCTTTATAGTATTTATTTTTCAGTAGTAGTCTCTTTCGTTCAAATTGTACCACAGTTAGATATAATGTATCTGTGTAGATGCGTGCGAGTGAAAGCCTAGTTAAATTTTGGTCTAATTCCCAATTTGAAACCCACTCAGTGATAAAAGGGCAATTACTAAGCTGATTGCCAAACTATCCTGACCTCCGTTAGCTACTGTAGTATTGGACAATACCTCTAATATTAAGACATGAACATTAGGTGAGGATGTGGAGGTGTTTACCTTGAATGTGTGAGACATTTAGGCTTTACTTTTACAACATAGAAGGCCAAAAAGACCACGATACAGAGCTATGTGCTGGTTGTACAAATAGACATCATGTTTCTAAATTCTGAGGATCTGTCCTCAATATTTGTATGAACTATTTGGCAAAATATACCAAATATTCAGTCGGTGAATGAGTTTTATTTTTATTTGTACTGCTACCTAAAGAACTGTAAGACAGAATAATCAGAAGTCCGTTATTTTAATGAAAGCATGACAACATTTGGTGTATGATACTGCTGTATTTATTTGTGTTGTTCCTGTCATTGCTTTTGAAAAGTCAGAAATGTCAGCGTTCAAAATTGACACTGTAAATAACGTAAGAAATACATACTACTAGGTGTAGACATTTCTATGATTAATTTGCATCGATATAATGGAATAATACATTAAAAAAAATAGTACATTGTGCTGTTATGAGAAGGAGAAACATTTTCCTAACATGGCTGATTGAAAACGGACTGTTGTAAAAACCAGCACAAGACAACGACAAAGTAACTTCTTTCTGAATGTATTTAAGGTAGACGTTGAGATTCCATCTTTTGTTCAGTAATGCATCATTCCCCTAGTAGACCTTCATAGGAGTAGTGAAGTTCAACACATCCAACAGACTGCATGCCTGATGCCCTTCTTATCACTTCCTGTAGCAGCCTGTTCCTTTTCACACTTGGCAGGTGTGCTTTAAGGTTGTTATACAATACAGAGCAGCGGCGCTTAAAGAGGCCACGGCTCAAGTAGTGTGTCAGTGTGTTATAGTCCTAAAAACAGACCCCACTCAGGCATGATAGTAGTTCAATATGCTGTACGTCTCTGAATCTCCCCGTTTGATAAATTTGGACTCAACAACATTGAATGTTAGTGCTCTATAGATGCTATATTTAATTTACTCTCTTCTGAAATAGTATAATTTTCACTGGATGACTCATTGTAGTTTGTCATATTTATGATCAACACAGTACCCTGTATAGGTAAGCAAGAAAGGGACTACTGCCCTTTTTCTGGCTGATTGTTAACTGCTTAGTGTGTCAGGTTGAGTTTCCTTTAGCCACTTTATTCTATCAGACCATCTTGGTGAAGGGCGGTCACATCGTGGGATGTTGCTTTTTGTTCATCAGTCTTTAACTATTTGCTATAGTAGAGATAATACATACCAAAATCAGTTCATATTGTATTTATTTGTTACTGGTGGAAGTTTTGTTTTATTAACCTGCATTTGTCCATTCAGAGGAAGAGTTGTTTACTTTTACGTTGTGTTTTTTTTTTTTGTGTGTGTGTGTATAGTTAGCTTTGAAATAAGCATAAAGAGTTTGACTATCAGAGGTATGATTTAGCATTAATCTTCAGTTTCTCTCGTTAGGCAGGTTAATTGCAGGTTGCGGTTGTGTTATGACAGGTGAAGAGAAGTCATAGCCCTTGTATAATTTGTACAGCTACGTTAGTGAATGAAAACGTTGTATGTTCACCGTTTAAGTCAGTTGATCTTGTAATGATACTACTGAAACCATAGATGAGAATAAGCTTGCCTGTGTTTCCCAAACCACTTAAGGTTTCCTACCAGCATTTAGCAGACTTAGAATGGTGTATACTGTAGTTACTCAAATCACATTTGTACGTCCTCTGTCAAATTCTAGACTTCTTTGTTGGTCTGTCCCCTAACTTCCCAACGAAACATAAACATTATTGAGATTTTAATTGCTGCATTATTGCCTTTTACAATGCTGTGTTTTGGATGTAATTATTCTGTATTTTTTATTTCTATGTGATAATCAGTTGGATCAAGGGTCATGCTTTTCACCTGTAATGTAAGTTAAGAAGCTTGTATGAGAAAACATTGAAGTTCATAATGCTCAGATGTAAAATATAGACAGATATATGGCCTCTGCCTAATTGACAAGGAGTGGCACTAAGCACAAGTAGAACCAAATTACTCAATTTGTGTACAGGTTGCTAAACGTTAGACATTGATTCTGTCTGTCTGATCTCAATTATACCGCATTGGTTCTAGGGATGTTGAAAGCATCAACGAGAGAGCTGTTCTTCATTTTCATTCAGACCTTTGACCAAAGACATGCTCCACAAATAAGCAGACAGATATTCCAATTTGGCAAAAATGTTCTCTGTTGTGTAACTGTATTTGCAAGCAATCTGAGGAATTAAAACTGGTCAAGCTAATCAATAGTGTAATAAAAAATGAATGACCCATACAATACTGTGTCTGTGTTTATTGAAGTACTTCCTCACAGTAATGTTTTCTCTCTCTAAGGAGTCGGACACCATGTAACAGGGACACTTAATTCAGTCATCCAGATCATGATGAAGCCCATGATGTAAAAGCCACAGTCAAGAGGGGGGAAACTGTCTGACTAACTCATACTGGAAAAAAAAAAAAAAAATCTTCTCTTGAATTTTCTCTGTTGAATTCTTTGGAAAAGGAAACCTAAGTACACGAAGAAGACAGTAGTTTTTTGTTACATTACAGTACACATTACAAATGGTTTCAAGACATATATTACGTTTACCACAATGCGCAAGGTGTGATTTGACAGCAATGCTGATAAAGTCTAAAGTTCAAGTCCTGCTTGTTCGTGTGTCAGACATTGGCGTGATACAATCGTTTGATAGTAACATTTTCTCCAAGATAACAATCTGAACCAAGATTAGGATCAGTCGTGAGGTCAGATTTTCTCTCAGTTCTCAGTATGGAGTTTCAGTGACTCCTTAAGCAACAGTGTTATTTCTGTGAGGCGCCAAAATTGCAGCTCACTTCCTGTCAGGAAAAGCTACTTGTGATGCATATCATCATTACCCTCAAAAAATGAAGAAACTAAATATATGTGTAATGAATTCAGTTTGAATATCCTGTGTATATAAACAAGAGCACTACACACAAAGCTCCTGTGAGGAGGAAACCTACCAACACCAGAGACGTACATTGTTAGTAACTGATGAGTATTTTCCTTTGAACTTAATGTAGTGCAATGAGTAATGATATACTGTATTTGTGGGGGCTCATTTCCTGTCATTTCTAAGCAAATGATTGCTTTAATCAAATCCTAATCCTTTACTTTATGCTGTAATAAGCATCAATGAACATCAGTACCTCTGTAAAAACCAACGATTAGATACCTCAAGACAGTTCCCAAGCTGACACTGTCACTAGCGTGGGTAGGGGAGGCCTCACACTTCCTTCAGCCACAAATTACAAAGAAGCATCAAGCCCCGGCCCTGCAGAGGTTCACTTCTTCCAAACCACAACACTGACGGGTAGTCCTGCTTACCCAGATTACTGTGAAAAGGCTCTGTGGCTGTACAGTGACAGTTTGCCATTGATGCCTCCAGTGCACATCAGTCATCTTGGTCGAGGTTCCTCTGTAGTCAACTGCTCACATAACGTCACTGTGGTAATGTCAGACGACTCATATTAACCCTGACTTTTATCACATCGCAGGCTGAGTGTGCGTTTTGTTTAGTTCAGTAACACTTTGATTCATTCAACAAAACACCAATACGAAACCCCTTCACATGAAGAGATTAAAGAGCTCGGTAGGTAGATCAAAGGTGAGTTGCTTACTTGATGTAGTAAAAAAATAAATACCTTTAACATCATATGACCCGTGTGGGCGCTGACGGACCACGCATGTGCATCGTTGAGCATTTACCTCAAATCCCCCCACACAGTTGGAGACCTCGGTGAGTCAGCGTTGATGCCGGGTCTGATGGTGATTTTTAAACTGACAGTGAGGGGATAGCAGGTGGTAAGGAGTGTGTTGTGGGGGACTGACAGTCTTGATATTACTGGAAGGTGAAGCCCTTTGCATCAGCTCGAGCTGTCTCCTCACCATATAGCGCAGGGTGACATTTAGCTGTCGGTATAATGCTAATTTCTCTGAGAGGAACAGATGAGATCAGACTGTCCAGCGGTTGGAGCGATACTTGACATTAACCGTTTGTGCAGACAAAGGTTTGCACATTGGACCCAGACCAAATGTCTGCATATACTATATAGTGTGCACATACACACACAGATCAAGCTATCATGGATGGTCAGTGACGTACAGCTGTTGAAAAAAAGCACTTCCACTGAAAATGGAATGAGATCTAAGGAGGAAATCGAAAAAAGAATGTTAAGCTGTGCTGACAGCAACTACAAGGAGACCACCTTATGTTTAACACTACACACACATCCCTTGACCACAAAGGTGACGAGTGCAAAGGATGCTATACTATGTGCTTAAATGCTACCTATTAGTAATTTAGTTATCTGTTAGAGGAAGACTCAACTTGTCAGTACACATGAAATAGAACAATCAAATGTGTCATTCTACTGTATATGTTTACATATACAGTAGAATATGTGGTATGACCAAAACAAAAATACTGAAAAGCTCTTACGGACAATGGATGATAAGGTTTAAGAGCTGCCATTTCTGAATCAGCTATGCTGATGATACTACTCTATATTCTTTACCTAAATGATCGCGTTCTTGAATCTGAATCAAGAAACACATTATGCCTTATTCTGTTAAGGTTTGATAATTGAGTGATTCCTGAGATTGAGTCAAATATAAAAAGACTTGAAGCTGCTGAATGCTCCCTTATGTTAACCGTGCTAACTCTGTCTATCAGATGGATTATACAAATACATATTGTATAAATATCCACATATGTATCTATGTAGTATTTGTGGATGTATTCTCTTTTTTTGCTACAAACACTCAACACAGTGCATCTAGTTTTTGTGCATAGATGTATGTTACTATTCTAATGCCACTGTGATGTCCATATCAAATACAGTCAAGTCAAAGTCAAGTCAAGATATGATATCATTATACAACAATGATTTTTGCATTTCAATTTAATTGGATTTCTCCTAAAATGTGTATAAACAAAATGCACTGTTTTAAACTGCAGAGAACAACAATAAATAGGCTGCCGTTCAAAACTAGCACAAAAGTACTGTTTGATTATTAAGTATTTAATGGCTTATTTCCTACAGGTTTTAACAATGACATCTGACAAATAGAAAGGACAAAGCACATATTTCTGTTTCAGTGGTGAAGGTTTCAGAGAGGCCTAGCCCTGCATACCGGTACCACTGGGTTTTTGTCTGTATGTTTCCTGTCACAGATCAGCGTCTTTTAAGTGGTTTTTGCCTCAGTACAGAACAGCCTATTACTGTAGTGACCAGCAAGTGATGCTTGATGGAGGAAATCATGTACAGCGTATACAGCATAAGACAATAGGGCACGCACATATCCCTCTAACCACTGTCCTTGTTTCTCTCCCTCACACACACAACCACACACACACACACAGGCACGCATGCATGCACAGCTAAACTAGAACGTGCGTTGCTGTTGTTAATTCTGTGTATTGTGTGCTTTGCAAGCAATATGCAATATCAATATATGTTGTGTGCAAGATTATTAAATAGTAAAACTATGTTCATGCTTTAAACTTAAAATAATTAAAATAACTTGTTTACTTAGTAGAAATCCACCATCTTTAATCCACAAAAACAATCCATTTAGCATAATCAATGAACCAATAAGGAAAAATATATTTTTTAAAGTTAAAGAGGAGGGACTGTAAAGACAAAGGAGGAAACCACCCTGTCCCACACCAAAACCTGTACCCAGACAGACATGTCACTTTACAAGGCACTTCACAGTCATAATGCGAGGTAGCTCATCATTTTCCAGAGAGAATATTCACTAAACAACAGGTAAGTGTTTCATTTACACAGCTTGCTGCTTCGTACGTTTTCAAGACTCGAAACCACAAGAAGATAGTAAAACACCGCTCGTGTTGGGTCTTTTCTGTGATCTACTGTTAACACAACATAGTGCGCTGCTACTGATCTTCTTTTGCCTTTCGAGGCTATAAGTAGAAGCTTTTCTCTTGTGATTCTAGTCCTTCACATGCGGGCTGTGGGGAGGCTGGCTGACTGTTCATGTCCTGTCAAAGGATGTGTAAATCTGACATATGCATGCAAGATTTTCCCCCATGTAAGCATTGAGATAGTACAGTGACTGCAAGGAGCTCAAAGACCTGCTGTCACAACTTGTAAACTTGAACAGTATATGTGGGAATTTGTTAATGCACAAGGCAGTTTATTGCAAAATCCAATATATTAAAAAATATATAAAATATTTAGACACGGTTTGCAAGGACATTTAGCATAAGGAATTGGGAAACAATACAATAAAACAATGTATTTAATGGCAGGCAGTCTTAGGAGAGCAGCAATACTTCAATGCATAATTGAAAATGATAATGTCAGGTGCAACACACCAATGTGATGTGTGTGAAATATTAAAAAGTATACAATCTAACAAAACAAACAGTTGAAACTATAGTTAAGTATATTGATTGGTGCTCCACTCAAAAGAATGCACAATTTCTGAGCTGAAAAGGTTTGTGCATTACACAACACATTACTTTTAGAGATTTCAAAATCCCCTTGCGCATAAAATCCCATGCTGCTAACTGAAGTTGCTTTAAAGTTATTAATCATAAATTTTGAATCATAAATTACATAAAAATATGTAGAACACCATAAGAATCCACCTGGTAAATGGTGACCACTACATTGATATTAATCGTATATTAATAATAGCATTATTACTGTTACTATTATTATTATTGTGTGAAAGGAATTTAATATTAAATAAAATGACTACTGTACAAAATGCATGACTGCATATTGTACGGAAGAAATTGGAATTGGGCATACTTTTTTTTTTTAAGTACCCCATTTACTACATTTGTGACTCATTTGAGTTATATAGATAATATATAACAATTATGAGCAGCGGTTTTGACAGCCGTAAACGTTGCCGTGACATAACGGTCCACGACTTTATATTCATGTACGCAGACGATACTGGAGGCTTCACTGAAATTATAAAGGCTTGATTTGCACTCAAAAGCAAATTATGTAACTATAGTTGCTTTTTTTTATTTTTTATAAATGAACACTAAACGTAAACCTTAACATGCTGGTTGAGCCTTATTAAATTCAGTAAATCTAAGTGACTTTCTACTTCTAATACTGGAGCTGCTGTAATATCTAGTTTCACTATCAACGCTACGTGCAGTTTTGTTTAAATTATAAAAAACATTATTCAGATATTATGTTGAATTACTCCTTGTTGCTGCTATGTTTTCCAATAAATTAAATAGAGTAATTTGATTAAGAGCAAAGAAAGCGAGTTTTGGAGAGCGCACAAACAAATGCATACACATTTATTTATTTTTTATTCCAGGAACAAGATAACTAAATGTCATTTCGTTTCACATCTACTTTCCATTTACAGTCACCATCAGAGGACCTAATGGGGTTGCGATTGTGCAAAAGCGTGTGACCTTCGCTGCAGAAACCGACCGCACACTGTATACAAGTTCATTACAGACTTCAGAATGTGACGGCAACCTCTCAGGTCACTGAGACGTCTCAGTCATATACTTATATCATTTAATATTCAACCCCTGCTGAAGTTTATAGTATCTAAATACAGTCAACCAAATACAGTTGTTGTTGTTGACACTCAAACTTTACTCATGTTTACTCGTGTGTACAGTCATTAGTCATGGTTTCTGTTAGGGCTTTGTGGCTTTAGAGTGTGTATGCGAGCGCCGAATATCACAGCGTTCACAAAACCGGGTACATTTCCACACGGTGACCAGACGTTCAGACATGATTTCAGACACGGTTCTGATTGAGGAAAGTTTTTCACCTCAAAAGAAATTGTGTGAACCCTACCTGTGTGAAGATATTAATGTGTGTGTGTGTGTGTGTGTGTGTGTGTGTGTGTGTGTGTGTGTGTGTGCGTGCGTGCGTGCGTGCGTGCGTGCGTGCGTGCGTGCGTGCGTGCGTGCGTGCGTGCGTGCGTGCGTGCGTGTCTATAAAGTTTTCTGTAACACCAACTCGTCGCAATATAAACAGATAACGTTACCAGCATGGGGATTCTGCCCCCTCGACTCTCACTACAGCCAAGGATGGAAACAAACTGTACAAACCACAGATGTATCTGTTTAGATTACACTCTGCTGTTGATTTGCAAAAATGATTTTCCTACTTACATTTACATTTCTAGAAATGTCACATACCCGGTAGCCACTTGGAAAATAGATCAAACACATTTGAGCAGTGTGGGCATAATCTGATGGGATCCCTCGCTAATTTCTTCTTCTTCTTTTTTGTTCCATCAATTTTTTCTTCTCAGATCTTTGAAATATATTTCGACAGACTTCAGAAATGATCCGAATCAACAACACCCAGTACTTCCACTTCCTGCAGCAGGCAGATGCCTTACGGCGCTCAGGGTCACTCTGCGATGCCATCATCTCAGTGAGGAGTCAAACCTTCAGGGCCCATCGGCTAGTACTGGCGTGTGCTAGCAGAAGACTAGCGCAGCAGCTCGCCCAGGTGGACATAGACAGCCCAGTCCACTGCACTCTGGAGTATTTCTCACCACGCACCTTCCAGCAAGTCCTGGACTTCACCTACACACAGACTCTTGATGTGTCTGTGGATGACCTGCACTTGCTGTTGAAGGCTGCTCAGCTGTTAGAGATGCAGCAACTGGAGGACCAGTGCCGAAAGCAGCTGGGGAATCTCGACTACAGAGCCAGAGAGGGTGGAAAAAGAAAAGAAATCAAAGAAGAAGAAAAAAAAGAAAGTGCAAAAGAGAAGGATCAAAAGCAAAAAGGGAGTCCGGGTCAAGAGGAGAGACATCAAGGGACGCCTTCCCCAGTGGAGGAGGCAAACGACTGCATCGTCCTGGAAAACCTCTCGCCCTCTGATCCTGCCAAGAACCCCGACAGCCCGCCATCCCCGAGAAAGATACCCAAACTCTCCCCTGTGTCAGCAACGTCCTATAACAGAGACAGCGTAAGCACCAGTCCTGCCGGCAGCAGTTCCTATTTCTCTTCCCCCTGGACTTTTCCTACAAACATGTGGAGCTCCCTGACCACCCTTAGGCGGATAGCAGGGAACTATCCAAGCTTAATTGCTGCTCACCCCCTTCAGTCCCCAAACCAGTCCACCGTAGCTTACCCATTCTCCATCTCCACCCCCCACATGTTCCCCTTACTCGGCCCTCATTTTCAAACCCCTGTTCAAAGCTCTAAAATGGGTGCAGGCTTTTATCCGCATTACACACAAAACCTTTACGCTGGGTCTACGGGTATGGGGAGCATAATCAAGCAAGGCCTGTTGAAAAGGAAAAAAAACAGCCAGAGAGCATTCACTGGGACCATTCAAGCCAGTGAACAGAGGTAAATCAGCACCTTTTTGGGAAACTTCTGGCTTTTATTTTTACTCATTGTCTCCCTATTTTTTCTCTCACAAAGTCATAAAATAATCCCCTTATTTGCTCAATTGTTCCCTTGCGGCAGCTAACGTACCTGACTCACTGTTGTTTTGAGCCTTCTGCACTTTCCAACTCAGTTTCACTATTAACCCTAACCCTGACAGTCCTAGTCAGACAAAGCTTTCTTTTTTTTTGATAATTCATAATCCCATTTTCTGACCAATCACAGCACAGAAGAGCTAAAGACACAATAAATATGAATATAATTGTTTTACTTTTTTTTTTGTGGGATTAAAACAAATCATACATTGTCCTAATTCTGAATCAATTTACCGCTGCCCTGTTGTGATACTATATCGTGTAAAAGTGTCAAGTGACTTTGTTTTTGGAAGCTTTGCCTGCATTTTGTACAGTGTTCCACACAGTGTAACTACGTGTGCAAAGGGGAGCCCCCTATATTTCTCCCCTCCTTTGCAGAATTCATGATTTTCCACCCACTGAAACATGCTTTCAGTGTTAAGACGACGCTTGTACCACAAGAAACTGTTCAAAACAAAATACCACTTTTTTGCTTCGTACATTATATGAAACGCAAATAAGCTGTTACCACGAACCAGCGCTATAAATATCTTGTGGTTGAGGATGGAGAGGAAGGAAAAGGCATTAAAGGATTAAATCTGTGATAAGATGTATGTAGACTGACTTTTACTTAACGTGCATATATCCAGTGAAGTATCTCCTTGGAGCACTAAATAAAAATTCTTAATTATTCTTAAAAGTAGAATTTGTGTTATGTTTTGCAACCGTTGCATCACAAAATGTATTTTCCACAGTAACCATGAGGTACCCAAAGCCAGCAGAGAGAGAGTTAAAGACTGCCGACGCTGCAGTACAAGCTTCCTTGGTGCTCCAGTGCTGCGGGAGTCAGCCTCCACACCACCAGGTAATATGGAAATAACAGAAAACGTACAACACATTGAACATACCAGTATTACTATCCAGTAGGATCAAGGCTGTACCAGTGCTTATCCTGTGTAAAAACAATCAATTTGACACGATAGTAAGACCGTTCTTGTCGTGACCCCTAACCTCGGTAGACTCCAGCTACGTAGCTACGCAATGGAAAGTGATAGAGAGTTGTGGTTTAGAGCGCACGGTGCAGAAGGAGCAGGAGTGTGGTTACTAGATAGAGCTAGATGTACTATGCAGTACAGTATGCACTGCATTGCAACAGTGGTTTGTCCTAAAGATCATACTTATTGATGTATTATAATAAATAACTATAATATGAATGTCACTTTAATACTAACACACTGTTGCTAAACCAACAGTCTGTGTGTGTGTGTGTGTGTGTGTGTGTGTGTGTGTGTGTGTGTGTGTGTGTGTGTGTGTGTGTGTGTGTGTGTGTGTGTGTGTGTGTGTGTGTGTGTGCAAGCGGCTTAACATGTCTTGTCTGATGGAACAGTATGTTCATACTTGAAGAGATTAAGCGATGGTAAAACTGTGCACAATGCAGTTAGCAGTGTCATTATTTCAGTGTCATTAAGTCCTACAAGTACATACAAATACTACTCAAGCACTAATTTAATTTATCTCTCTAATATCTAAATCCAAAACAGCACAACAAAAAATGAAATTTAAGCATTTAAGCATCTGCCTTCATTTTTGCTTTGAGCCGTTTCATTGTAGTACTGTATGTTAATAAGGCCAATACAAATTAAAGCAGTACATATAAAAGATGTTAGGTCTTCTAAAGTGACAATTGAAGAGAAATATTGGACAGGAAGCATTTTAATGACAAGAGGTCTCGGTAGGTTGTGTTTAGAGTGGTAAGTGTAACTGTTGTGGTTTATTCTCTCAATTTACTACAGTACACAACCTTCTTATTTCAGCATCCTGTCTATACTGTGAGGCCACGGTTTTCGTTTTAAAACCCCAAAAAGTACGAGGCACTGAGCGGCTTCTGAGTTGCAACTTTAACCTCAAAATCACACCTTTGTCATTTTAAAAGACTCACTAACTTATGTGGCTGCAGACCAAACGTGTGACAGGAAAGTAAGCTTGTACAAACTGAATGTATTGTCTTGCAACAGGATGCTGACCAAAATAGAGTTGTGCCTCTAAAGGTTATTGAAATAAGTATGTGACTAACATATTATTCTAAAGTGTGTGCATAAACTATATCTTTTTTACTTGAGTTATGTTTCATTGTAATCATGTCAAGGAGGTCAGGGACAAGTATAGTCCTGACTGCTATTGTCGACTTAAGGAGGATTGAGGGGGGAAAAACAGCTTCAACTGTTTTGTAATGGATTAATCTGATGATTATTTCATCAATCAATACATTAATAGTTTGATCTATGAATTGAAAATTACCGAGCCCAAGGTGATTTTATCCCATGTACAATGGGTATGCAACACGTTAGGGCTTTGTCCAGGTAACCAATAGGCCTCGTGACGTTTGGTTTTAATCTTATAGTGCCATTAATTAAACTGAATCAGGTAGCTTAGCATTTAGCATTCCTTATTCATAGTTATTACACACAGACAAATACCTCAAGTGTTTTAAGGTTCATGTTATAGCATGAAACATATTTTGTTTATGACCTTAAAACAAAGGGCCATAATTGAAATATAGGGGATGATCACTTTTAGCATTATAATATGGTAATTACCAAATTTGATAATAATTTGATAACTTTTTTTTGTATTTTGCTGATAGTAACATAAACATAGTGTAACTATATTTCCCCATAATCATGTTATTATCCCATTACAGTCACCATATCACCAATCTCTTATATAACGATTTTATTATTAGTAGATTACCATATTTTCACCAATTTACTAAATAGTTTTACCTCATTGGTATCTTTAAATTAGTTTTCCCAGTGTAACCTTTTGTTTTCGGAGCATTTTACCCTGTTATATAAATTTCAGTTTAAAATTACCCCCAAATTACACCAAACTATCATCAATTAGTAAAATGATATGATAAGAAGATATTACACTGTATTACTTAATTATTACCGTTTTATTATCAAACTATTCCCCCACTATCATCCTGTTATTACCAAGCTGTAATGCGAAGTGCTTCCTAAATGTCCTTTCCAGTCCAACCAACAGTTCCAAATCCAAAGATATTAAATGTGTAATGATATAAAAGCAGATAAGCACCACACTAGGAACGAACGAACAATCGATTAACAAATAATTGATGAAGGAAGTTCCCTTTATCACAAGACATTGGTCATTTTGGCTGCTTGTACATCTCATTGCGCTTTAATGTATTTGTCTATAAGCACTTAAGTATTGCAATAAGCACAAACAATTTAAACATAACAAGAGCAAAAGAAAAAAAAACATAAACTCAGACCATATTAAGTGCATTTTTTATTAACACAATCATTACTGTGTTTAATAGTAATGTCTCTACAACACCTTTACAGGACTGTTGGTTGTTGCAGAAAATGAAACCACAGTACCTTTCAATTGTCGTAATGTTTTCTTTTAGACAGCCAGGCCACTCACTCCCCACCACCATGTTCACACCTTACTCTGTTTTCCCTCGTCTCAGGTGAGGCCTGTGCAGGGGGCCGGTTCTGTGGAAGAGGAGATGTGCTGCAGCATGAACCACAATCCCATCAACAAGAACACAGAGGAGAGAAACCCTACCAGTGCCAACACTGTCCCAAGAGGTTTAGTCTCAAACATCAACTGGACACACACCACAGAGTTCACACCGGTAAGCACAAGACGAAAAGTGCTTTGTCCGAGCAGAAATAACTAAGTAGCATTTATACGTATATTTTTTTCAGAAAGGAACTCAGCTCAGTGACTTATGGTGCTGCTAAGTACTCACTGGTTAGACACAACACATTAGTATCTATGCCTAGCCACAATATGGCTAATCAGCTTTGTTTTTTATTGTGGGACATTGGAGCAAAAACAAGAATTTGAAGATATTTATTTTTGTCAGATAAACTGGACTATCGGGTTAAAAACAGTTTGAGTACTTTGGCTTTTAAACGCCAATGGCACTAAATGGCTGAAAGGTAACAACAGTTTGGTCTGAGGGACTTATCTCTAAAGGTATGGCAAGTTACTGGAGAAGCGGGCATTCATGATCAATTTACACTTTGGCTCAAAGGGAGTTTTGGGGTGCTTTTTGGGAGCCAATATTTTTTGCTTATAGTACTGTGTTTTAAAACATTTTCTATGAAACATGATTAACATTTTCCAAAGCATACTGTTTCATTCTGAGTTTAAATCCCCGGCAGGTGACGCTTTCTACTCATTTAAATACTATGAAACGCACCTTACAGGAACTTGAAACTTGCAAAATTGAAACTTTGAAAATCCATAAATCCACAGTGAACATCATGTCTACTGTAACCGCTTTAGAGCTATTGTGATGCGATTGTTTTTATAGGTTAATGCAATTCAAAGTGTGCCCTTGCAACATTATTAATGATAGGTTTAACAAAAGTAACATAAGGCAGGATAATCACTGTGACGACTACCCTTGTCAAGCCATTTTCTCTGCAAATTGGATATTGTGCAAAAGTGTAGCATAAGAAATTAAACAAAGGAGTAGCAACAATATAAAGTCTATAAGATAATTAGCTGTAAATTGGTTGCAACATCCAAAACCACATATATGGTGCTTCTATATCTTAAACATTAACTTGTCCTAAAACTGAAAGAAGCAATCCATACTATGTTGCATCTTTAACAACTTAATATTTTCAGACTCTCTCTCTCTCTCTCTCTCTCTCTCTTCCACACCCATACACACCTACACACACGTACGAGGCCTCCTCTCATGTGAGTGAGCACTAACTGTCTTCCCTTCCACCCAGGAGAGAAACCCTTTGAGTGTCGTCTCTGTGGTCAGCGCTCACGAGACTACTCAGCCATGATCAAGCACCTGCGGACTCACGGCGGGGCCACGCCCTACCAGTGCACAGTGTGCCTGGAGTTCTGCAACAGCCTGGTCGCCATGCAGAGACACGTCAAGAGCCACGCAGTACAGGACTTCCCTCCTGATTGGAGCATCAACAGCACCTACCTGTACAACTCCCACGTCTGAGGCTCACAACACAGACCCCACTGTGTATTGCAAAGTTCTCATTTAGTCTGTGTCTTTCATGTATTTTAATTATATTGGAAGAACAGAGGTAAGCCTTTGTTTTTCTGACGGATAAATCCCAGATGATGTTTGAAAAACCACGAAGGTCCTTTAACAAGACTTAACGCTGTTTTAAAGTTATAATAGTATACTACATGTACAAGCTTGGGCTATGACAGGTGTTGCAATGACTTTGATGCAAACTGAAACTGCTCTGTCTTCACATTCACAAGTATAGAACAATAAAAAAGCGGCACGAATTCAGAAAATACTGAAAGTGCTTACCATTTTACATTAGGTCATGTGCGGGCATTAGGGCCATATTAACAGTTCCTCCAAATAACGAAGACACCTCCCCTCTTACTTTCATAATTATTGGACTGCTTGTGTAAACTTTGTGAGTTGGACGTAGGTTTGAAGCGCCCCCTGAGGGCGAGCGCTGTAAAGATCTCTCTCTTTTTTTTTTGCAATAGTGCTCACAAATGCATCACGATGTCAAGATGGGACCAGTGTCTGAGATATTATGTTCAGGGCTGGAAAAAAAGAGGATTTTTACTAAGTGCTGGAACATATAAACAGTAAACATTCAATGATTCAGATTTAGACAGAATCCGTCTGAAACAAATCCTTTATCTATACTTAATATAATGCATTACCCCTTCAATTAAAAATTTATCCATTTCTTCCTTTAAACCCGTTCCTGTCCTGATCCTGTTTTATTTCACCGTCAGAGAAAAGCAGAAAGAGAAGGGTGAAAGAGTTTTCTCCAGTGTCAGTGAACACAACCTTGAGACTTGGCATGGTTTGCGAGACAACAATCTACCGAATTCCATAAATGGTAATATTAACACATTTGAGGAGGACTGTATTTATACAACATTGACAATAAAGAATGCCGTGGATGACTTTAAATATCACTGGACAGCTCTATAAAAACTGCTCTAGTTCATTGTGATAAGAATAGCAGAGCTCAGGCAGTTATGTCTGGCTCACTATAGTGGCAAACATTAGTCCAGCTTTTTCTTCATTTTTTTTCTGCCTTATTCACTTGTTGCAGCTCAAAAGTATGGATATACTTAGTAAATACTAAGCCATACCTCTCTAAAAGCACCACACAAGTTATATGACTGAAATTATGCCAGAGGTCTTCATGTACGCAGGGTAAGCATATTGCTTCATAGAGGGAGCTTTTAGGCCACGGAACGCTATTTGTTGATTTGTACTGTGTTATCATTAATCAGGTTTTATGGATCTATTTTAGGTCTGGGCTGAGTTTTTTTTCTGATTGCAGTGCTTTTCCCCTTCTTCCTTACCTCGTCCCCTTTACCCTTCAGCCTCTCTGCCCATTTCTCCGCCTGCCCTTCAGAGAGGGGGCAGATGGGCGAGGTTTTCCTAAGAAGCATTTGTGGTTATTACTTTAATGGTCAAAACAAACAATAGATGCTTTGCAGCTGAAGTCACAACTGCATCAAAACTGTGTTTACCATTGGCTGCAGTGTGTTCCAGGTTCAAGCATATACTCTGAAACCTGAACATGCCTTTATAGGGATACCCACATAACAGGAAGGAGCTCTTCTAAAAGCTCATGTGCCGCGTATCACAAGGCATATAGGAGAATTAGATAGTTATGCAGGAGTTTAATGGGATGCCAGATGTTTTCTAAACTTATTTTATACACTTGTATATGCTTCAAATGTTCCCATATCGATGATATCAGTGTGAAGAGGATAAAGCGTGTTTAGCCATTTATATGAAGACCTTTTCTTTCTCATGCAGATTAATGGTATCCCTCAAAAGTCCTTTTCATTGCACTGGAACAGCAGCAAATGTAATACTGTGATCAGCGCTTGTTGTTCAGTGGGTTGTGTTGGGGTCCATGTGTCTAAATACATGACATCCCACTGAGACTGGTAATCATATCAGAATGATCATGTGGGAATTGATGCAGTACCTTTGTTATTTGTAGAGGTTGTTTGATAAGGTTGTAACTGCATGTGTTAAATTGGATTGCCAACAGCATCCAAGAGTAGGGGTTAGCCAACGGTCAACATTTTATCCAATGCATGGTATTTTCCATAATTTTTTGGTTGTGTCAAGCTTTTTTTCTGCACTCCTTTCACTTCCATTGACCTCAGCCCTTCGACAATGTCATACACGGTTCAAACTCCATCTCCGTTTCAATGTTTGGTGTTTTGGATTGGCACATCCTGCTTGTTGTGCGTAACATAAGGACACGGTGGTGGCTGTCAGTGCTTCGTCAAACATGTTAAATGCATCTGCGTTCTGACATTGAAGTACACATTGTTTGCCACAAGATGTCCCTATATGTTTGAAACCCCACGCTTGAAACAGTAATCAACTCTTTCATGGAAGAGCTCTCATATCATTGCTTAGGGAGGTGAACACAACCTTCAACAGCAGATATGTTTGACTGGTCATAGAAGGAAAAGCCCAGGCATCAATAAAGACTTAAGCAACGCCTCCGTTTTATTCAATACGCCGTGACAGTGTGACAGTGAGTCAGCGTCATAGAGTGTAATTAAGTCTTCATTCTTTTTTTGCCTGAACTTGTACAAATGTCTTACGAGAAAAAGGGCTTTGTAAAATACTGTCCGTTTTTTTTTTACACCAAAAGATGCTATAATCTTTTAAATGGGCCAGAAATAACTATGTCATAATAATACTATCATTGTGAAAGAGAAAATAAATGTAGAGCCGCCCACAGTGTTTTTTGTTTTTTGTTTTTTTATCAATATGATGAGGAAACGTGCCAGGAAAATGTGGCATCCTGTATATACCAAGTTCATATAGTTGATACTAAACATATCTGGAAGACATTCACTTAAAATGTGTTTCCTTTGATTTCACAGTATCCCGTCTTGCACCACCAGACAGCAAATGGGTTAAATGTTTCCTTTTAAATCCTTATCGGCACAAAAAAAAAAGATTGTCATGTTAACGTTATTTTGTGTTAACTCTTGTTTCGGTACCATGGTGTGCAAAGCCCTGCCTCCTTGGCGCTGCCTCCTCCATCCTGCCTCCTACCTCCTGCCCTGCTGATGTCCCTCCTCTCTACCTCCTTCTGCTGACATGGATAAGAGATAAGATAAAATAAGATAATCCTTTATTTGTCCTGCAGTGGGGAAATTACAGGATTACAGCAGCATTGCTCACAAGTGAATAAAAGATCAAAATCAAGTAATATAAATAAACAGTAATACAAAAACATTAAAAACAGTAAAGAGGAATATTAAATATACAGACTGAATAAAAAATATAAAAGTATTTAAACGTATTGCACGTGTTGGATATTGCACCAGGTGAATGATTAAAGTGTTCAGAAGTGTCCAAGTTCAAAAGTGATCAAAGTGTCAGAGTGTTCGTGGTCTACTGGGAGCTCAGCATATTGTGCAGCCTGACAGCAGCGGCAAGAAAGGACTTGCGGTACCTCTCCCTCAGACACCGGGGGTGAATCAGCCGGTGACTGAAGGAGCTGTGCAGCGCTGCCAGAGTGCCCTGCATGGGGTGGGAGGCGTGGTTAATCATGGATGAGAGCTTACTCATCATCCTCCTGTCTCCCACCACCTCCACAGTATCCAGAGGACGACCCAGCACCCTCCTGTCAGCTGCCGTGATGCTGCTGCTCCAGACGACCACTCCATAAAAGATGGCTGATGCCACCACAGAGTCGAAGAAGGTCTTCAGGAGTGATCCCTGCACCCCAAAAGACCTCAGTCTCCTCAGCAGAAAGAGTCTGCTCTGTACCTTTTTATAAAGTGAGTGTGCGTGGTCGGACCAGTCCAGTTTGTTGTTCACGTGAACAACAATCGTGGTTATCTGGATCGTGGTCTATGCCTACTACTCATTATATGAATCATTTCTGTCATATTCATTGAATGTGCTGTAACTCTGTTACGTTGGTCATTCTGTACACATGTACCATTTCTTCTGTCCATCCGGTGAGAGGGATCCTCCTTTGTTGCTCTCCTGCAGGTTTCTTCCCTTTTTTTTCAGTTTTTTTGTGGGGGAGTTATTCCTGATCCGATGTGAGGGTCCTGGGACAGGGATGTCGTATGTGTACAGATTGTAAAGCCCTCCGAGGCAAATTTGTAATTTGTGATTCAGATCTATACAAAATAAACTGAATTGAATTGATTTAAAAGCACATTGGAAAAAAAAAACTGGAAAAAAACAGAAACAAAAAAGCATTTCAGAAAACTAACCAATATTTCAGGAGAACCACCCCACTAACATAGAGCAATTTAAAAAACACACACAAAGACATTTGACCAACTCAAAGTGCCATCGTTGTGAGATATCACAGTACTGCAGTTCTAAAGAACAAGGCTGCTGTTTGTGTGGGAAAACCTACAAAGCCTTGCAATTGAGCAAGACATCAAATACAAGCGTACAGCAAAATGTGGAGAAATTGAGTGTTATGGGAACACATTTGTGTTTGGATGCACTTTGGAAACCACTGAATTATCCAACTTTCTGATGCAGGCCTCACTGCATTCCCACAATGCAAGATTTCCAAAGATTGAGATTTCCAAAGAAGATTGAGATTTCCAAAGAAGATTGAGATTTCCAAAGAAGGTTAAGATTTCTACATCAACATAAACGTAGTCATCTGGTTTCACGGGAGGATCTATCTGTTGTAACTAATTGGGCCAATACCAACAGCCACAGTGTGCAATGCAACGTTACAAAGTGTTCTTGACGGGCCGGCCTTGAGTTATTCCTGTATTTGTAACATTCAACACTAGATTGTAGGCTGTTAGTCTCATGTTGTGCAATAAAGGTTTAAAGGATAGACCGGGCTATGGTTTCCCTTTAAACAGATCATGTATAGAGTTCGGATTCATTCATGTTTTTAAAACAAATCCCCCAAAACTGTAATTCGAAGGAATTAACACCTAGAGTGACATGGAAAGTGAAATTCAAAGAGTTTTGCATTTTTCTGAGAACATTTCAAATGGCCAATTTGAAGATTCCGATCCAACATGCTTCTACTAAAATCTCTCCAACTTTGCAAGACTAAGATTTTATTTTGAGCACGTCTTTTTCGAGCAGAGGCCTGAGCCGAAGAGGCAGGGTTCAAGTTTTGTATTTTTGAGGAAATTGTCTCAGCCAATGGACATGAACTGGAAATGCCGCATTTCCTGAAAAGCCATGTTGTTCTCTGAAAAGCTAGCTTTTAAATGTTGTATTTTATGAAACAATGTTGTGTTTTCTTTACAATGAGCAGTCAACACTGGGTTTCCCTGCTGGCTGCCTGCACTGCTTCCAGTGGAGAGATATTCCCACACAACCATCTCTCAAACGGGAAATCTTGTTTGTTATTACAGATTTAACAAACAGCATATTTATAAAAAGGTATGGTGATTTTTTTTATCCCATTGCTGCGCTTACCTTTTTGCCTCTCTGGCTACTTATACCTTATTGGTGAAGGTTATCACGGCTGTATGCAGCCTGAAAGGAATACCTGCAGACACTGGTGCTGTAGTTTTTGTCAGTTTAAATATTTTCGGTTCCAATATTATTGTGCTTGTCTCCTCAGGCTCACGCTGACACATGGACTGTCACAACAGTCAGTAACCAAACAGGATGAAGGCATTCCTGTCAAGTGAGTGAGAGACAATTCATATCCTGTTTTAAAACCGTGTGGTCCTTTTGTGTGTTCTCCGCCTTCAGCCTTTAAACATTTGGATAAAATTCACCAATGATCATTGGTTACTCTAATATAACTCTCCCAAGGAATACTTGACTTTACTGAGAGAAAACAGTTATGGAGAAATGCATTTCCAAATGTAAATAGCCAGTAAATGAGAACTATAATTGACCAATAATTGGATGTGAACCATTGTCCTGTCGTTCTTTTCACTCTCGTAAAGAAAGTAGATCTGAATACTTAAAATGACAAGAGGAAACCTCAGTGCTGTTCTCTCTCAGCAACTGAAGGTTTGCTCTGTTTCAGTCAAGGTGGAAGCAAGCAGATGTAGCCTTGCCAGCGGATATCTATTGTACTTTTATGGCATCCCTTCCCTGTTGCGAGCTCTGGAAAAGTCCCTGGTTTGATGTTTGGAAAAGGAAGAGGTGAGTCTGCTCATGAATTAGACTTTCCCCTGCCTCACTCAATTGTGTATCCGAGGGCATTCGAGTTCAGTCTCACCAGATGTCTTTCCCTTTCCCTTTTCATGTTCTTCAACTCCAGTGGCATATTCTAGACTTATTTAAAACAAGATTTATATTTATTCTACGGTACCAGGAACATTTTTGACTAAACATTTTATACAGCTGAAGTGGTTGTTTATTCAGCATCTGTTTTCAATCTAAATCACTGGTTTACATGTATTACATAGCTCTCACACTGAATTTCCTCTCCTTAAGGTAAGGAATGGACAACCATGATAGAGCATGGACGTCCACTGTCCTATTATCCCATCGTGGCCCTTGGCTTTTAGGCCCCCAATGGATCCAGGGGATCCTCTGGTCTCAAAGTTATGTAGTCTCTTCTCGCAGCGGGATACATTTAAAAGCAAAAACAAACTTGCAGCTGGGCGTTCTAGATCACCTGAATGTTTATGCATTAATTTATGGTTTGAGGACCTAAAGGAAGACTGTCACACATGTTGTATAACACACACCAGGAGGAGGAGCAAACCTAGATGAACTAACCTGAGGCCAGTTTCAACGAATCCCATAAATCCATCCCAGATACAACACACTCCTTTTAAAGCAATGTTTTGATCCAGCATACTTCAAGTAAGATTGAAGCATGCAACACAATAGTGGGAAGTTTAGCAAAATAATTTCCAGCTGGAGCTCCTCATCCTGCTGTGCCCCAGCAGTCCTCCCTTTGACCCCTGCAGAGTAGACTCAGCTGCTCCTAAAACCACTTCATTCTCATTACTCCCTGAAACGGACAAGAATGATTGTAGCCGCCCGCTCTCACCCTGCAACCCTGTCTCCTAAAAATTACTGGACACAAACTGTTGGAGTCTGTTCCCTCTGGGAGGAGGCTGCAGTCCATCAAGACCTCACGCCACAACAACCCTTTATTTCTTTCTTTCTTTCTTTCCAGCATAATGTAATAACCAATTGTTTGGCTCATCAACAAAGCCCGGGACCCCCACTGACTGACTCTGACTCTCACATCCACAGGACAATTTCAAAACACACTTGCACATCTTTTATTTTCTTATTAAAATAAACTTGCCATTTTTACTTTATAATATATACTTGTTTTAAAGTACTGTTATCTGGTTGTTGTTGTTTACCATATTTATCTTTAAATTAAGTCTTGATTATTGTTTTTATAATTTTTATTGTTTTATTGTTTTTTTATTTATTTTATGATTATTGTCATGCACCTTTCACCTCGTATAATTCCTTGTGTGTGCAACGTACTTGGCAAATAAACGATTCCGATCCTGATCCTGACGTAGCAAATAGTTGTTTGCTGCTATATCAATGAATCCCTTATAATGCACCTTTAAACCAACATTGAGACATGATAACATAATAATGTTCTGAGATACTCTGCTGAAAAGCTTGAGTTCCAGTAAACAAGTGAGCAGACTACTGATATGTGAATGAGTAAACTGACATTAAAAGGTCAGGCCACAAAAACAGTTGTGCTTTGAGCTGAACGCGCCCACAATGACGAGGCGAACATGCTGATGTTAAGCAGGTTGGATGTTTATGCTATTTCTGCCGTCTTGGTTGAGCGTGCAAACATTTGCTAATTAGCAATAGAGCTAAGGCTGAGAAATTGGAATTGTTTTGACCTGATGGAGGCGCTGGAGGTAAAGTCAGTGGATCACCAACGGTATTAGATATTTTAGTCTGGACTAAAGTGGCGAACCTACCGAAGAGGAGTAGAACGTGGCACTTGGTATGAAGACAAACTGGCAGAGGGAAACACAAATACACTTGAAAGGGCAGCATAATAAGGGAAGTGAAACTAATCAGGGTTTGGCAGACATTATTCACTCAGTCATGAAGGGAAGTCATCTGAAACGAGAAGAGGGTGCATTAAAATAAAACAGGAAGCAATAAATGAATGACAATTAATAACATAATGCAGATGGGATACCCTTAAATAAATGTGTCCATGTACCTCAGTCATTAATGACTCCTACCTTAAGATTGATGCAGATTAAGCTACAAATTAAACACATTTTGGATAGTTAGTTAATAATAATAGAATATTCCAGTAATATCATTTCCAATGACTTATTTCCAAAAGTAATTTTCAAAACCGTTTCATATTCAATGGAGCCTGTTATATTCCATTTTAGGAATACATATATTTACTGAACACTAATACAACAGCACAGTCATCACCCATAGTCACTGTCTGACAAGTAACACTTAAACGATACAGACTCCAGATGCTGACAGGATGAGGTGACTGAGGGCAAGAGGGAAGTCATTGTCATTGAGGCTACAATTTCTGAGAGCTAAGCGCTAATTGACCTTGTAAATCTTACCACGCATAAACTTTTTTTTTGTAGTTTTCATAAGAAGGCCTGATTGTGGGAATATCCACAACCAAAAACTTCCAAACGGTCAGCCAAGCAATCGGCCTAATGTTCAGAATCTATAACCGATCGGGGGTACGCTATCGTGATTAACATTATGGATGTGCAGCCAGACGCAATAGGCCCTTTTCACATGTCATAGCAGGGGAAGCACAAGTGTAATTGATAGAAAAAGGATGGTCCCACAACCAGTGCTCCAGCCTTATATTAAACTGGAACAGAGCCATAATGCATGTTATTAACCACACATACCCTGCAATGACGTGTCAAAATGGCTGCTGTGAAAAGGACCTATGAGACACCGGAAGAGTCCACTTCAATTTTGATTTATTGTAGACTTGGACAGGTGGTAGGGCAGGTGAGGCTGGCACCAATGGATGCTGGTTTTATCTGAACAGAACATATGTTCCATATATTATTACCATACACTGAATGAAATACAGGGGGATAACAGAGCAAATATCTGGCTCCATAATAGTGAAAAGAACGAACACAATGATCATCATTAATTTAACGAAAGCCATTCCAGTATCGAGGGACCACTTGAAGTACTAAGAGCGAAGAAACTCACATTTTAGAGGACTCAAACTTGAACTCAGGAACCACACCTCTTCACTAAAGTATGTGTGTTAGACCTGCCATACATAGTAAATGCCAACATCTTTCAAACCCACAGCTTCCCTTTTCAATAGTCACGGCTGATGCAAGCAGAGCAAACGGGATATGAGACTCAACCCTCAATCCAGCAAGGGCAGACTGATTCAGTTCAGGGATGTATTACATAATACATCATGGTAATAACATAGCAGAATGAGATGCTTTGCATCATGGATTTAGAGTCTCCTCGCCCAAGCTGAGATGACATAATTGGGGTTATTTGAAGGATCTCTCCAGAACCAGAGCTGCATAGACTCTGTTTATGCAGACTGAGAAGTTCCCTTGTCGTCACTTCTTTCATTAGAAGTGGGCGGCGCCATATTGCCGAGGTTTTAAACTTGTAAAGTGTGTTACTCTTTGAGCGCAGTTGAGCAGCAATGGGATACTCTGACCGATGCCGCGATCTGGAAACCTACTGGAGTAGAAGTACTTCAAAATGTGTGCCGTGTATTGTAAAGCCAGGTAAATTATTATTATTATTATTATTATTATTATTATTATTATTATTTTCTATTCCATAATATTGTATTGCATTGCATTGTATGATGTTGTTGCTGTCAACAATCCAGGATATGGAATCACCCCTAACTGTGGCTTTGACGACCACGGAGGGCGGCACGAGCCGCCCCACGAAGAGTGCACAGCCGCCGCGACTTTTAACGACGGCAGCGGCGCGCACTGCCGGCCCTGCGTCGCGTGCCCGCCCGGGGTCTCCATCCGGAGCGCGTGCACCACGACTTCTGACACCCAGTGCCGAGACCCGGGGTGAGAGATGCATGTTCATTATTATGACTGCGGCCGTCGATATGTCAGGGAAATAAAAAAGGCCAATTAAAGTGAATATGTTTGCACTCCTTAGTCTAATATAGAGCAAAGTAATAGCATGATGCTACCGTCCCGCTGTGGAACAGGATGTTTTGTGTTTCCCAATTAAAGACTGTGTTCTTTACATGTTCTGAACTTCTGATCTCTCTTTGTTCTGGTCTCTCTAGAAGCGGAGTTCCTGTCGCAGTGAGTATATATAGGCTGCTCGGAAGCTTGTATACTTTAATGCTGTGTTGAACTGGCCTACATGATCCCAGTGTATCTTTCTCGGCAGGAAACAACATCATCGCACTACGTGTCAAGTGTATTCAGCACCGCACCAACGGTAATCAATGTATATGATCAGTTATCTTTTATTGGCGATCCGGAATATACACCATTTACTTGTGTGCTGATGATGCTGATGATGCTGATGAGAGCAGGGAATTATAGCGTCGTGGCTTAGGAAACTTAACCCACGTGTAAAATTTCCCTGACGTCATGGTGTGAGTCTTTTAGTTAGAAGTTGGTTGAGTTTTCTTTCGGCAGATAAACAGTGACACATTTTCATTTCATATTCAGAGAAACCAAGGATCCAGTTTAAAACCAAAAGCAGCAACTATACTGACCACCCTCCAGCCAGCTCCAGCTCCAGGTGTAGGCATACTATGTGAGTTCAATAAACACTTGATTATGGAATAGCAACACATTTCTTCATAGTATGAAATTTGACCAGAACTTTTGTGTATTATTTGTGCAGGGGCGGTACCGTTTGCCATCCTGATGTCCATCATGCTTGTTGTGATATGTGCGTGTCTAATCAGCATGAAGCGGAGAAGAGGTTTGCATATCTAAAGTCAAGGTTTTACACACAGACAAATGAGCATACAAGTGGGGAGGAAAAGTCCGGGACTTTATACAGCGAGCATTCTTATTCTCCTGGAATGTAATTATACTGGGCTGCTTCTGGCATTCATTATGTGCGTCTCATGCTTTGGTTCAACGCAGGTCAGCATACAATGTTGAGTTATCGCAGAAGATCCTCGTACATCAATGCAGGGTTCTCTCCCCTTCCTGCTCCGCGTGGCAACAACGATCTGGAGCACATTCTGAGTGAGTGGAAAGGACACCTAACATCTGTAATGCTATCTGTAGTTTTATGAATTATTGTTCATGCATCTTGATCTGCTGGAACAGCAGTAGCAAGGAGAACGGCCCCAGGCTGAACAGCAGCCAGTCTGCGTTCTTTTATAGCTGTAATAACACAAGTTGAACTAAACTAGCGCACTTAATTGGCCCCAAAAAAAATGCATTTGACACCCTCAACCGTTCCTCTGTTAGGTCCCGACATCCTGACGGCACCTTTACAGACGGTGCTGGACAACCTGGACGTTTTGGAAGAGCTGGTGATTTTGTTGGATCCAGAGAACCAAGGAGTCAAGAACACCAAACATCTGGCGTCTCATTGCTCCTTCCCCGCCACCTGGGTTACTTACACCTACTCCATGAAGGACAGCAAGAGCCCTCTGAAGGCGTTGCTGGAGGGCGTCACCAGCAGGCACCCCGACTGGACAGTAGGGCACCTGGCGAAGCTGCTCAAACATATGGAGCGCAACGACGCCATCGCGGTTCTCACCAAACTGGAGCCGAATGGGACGGAAGTGGGACATATATTACGCCTTTCACTTCAGGTGTAGGACTGCAGAAGGTTGCCTGTCGCTGAACATTTCTGGAAGATTCACACTGTAAACATTTAACCAATAACTAGCAAATCGATGAAGACATGTTGATAAAGGAGGCAGCAGCAACACAAAGGAAATGCAGAAGAGAAGTGTTCTTCTAAAAGGAGTCAATACAGTGAACCATATACTGTAGTAAACAGATTACATCATCTTATTACATTTATGCACATATTGAAATATTGGTGTATAAATAACTATTCAACAAATGCCATTTTTTCTTTGTAAAGCCTGTTGTAATATCTATACAACAGTATTAGGACCACATTAAGGGAGAACTAAAAACAACCTCATAAGAAGAAAAAAGAAGCCAGTCATGTGAAATACGAGTCGATGACCACATTTGCGTTGAAAACGCAGCTGGAGTTGATCTTACATTTGAATGCAATTAAAGCTCAGGAGACGTTATGTAAATGATGTGAAAGGCTCTATCCGTCCTAGTCTGCTGTGCATTGTTGTTCTTTTGCTGTATTATGGTCGTATCCCAGTCAGGCCGGCACAGCGACGCCCCCATGTGACGGATACGGGACCCCGTTGCAGTCTGACTCCGGAAGACAAGTTTAAAAAAGGAACAGTCATCTCGAAACTGTCTGAAAACACATTTGGTGATGCAGCAACCTCACTATAAGCGAGGAAGACGCAGGGCAGACGTCACACTGCCGTCCAATGGACTTATGAAATGTTAAAAACCTGTGCATGTAATCCAATCAATCCACAAGCATGACTTTAATGTCCAGTTCTTAGTCGTTTTCCTACAGTGGTCCTAATAATACTGTCTTGTGCATATAGGAAGTGCTTAGTTTTTCTACTTTCACCTTTAATAATAAAAAATGGAATATGTTCAAACATCTTAACATCTTTATTAAGCAAATAACATTATAAATAAAAAAAGTGCATAGAAAAATTAAACAGGTTTAGAAATATGTATACAAATATTTACAAACCCAGGGTTTATTTGTACATGGTAACAAAGACGTAAATTTAAAGATCACATATTTTCTCATTTGTATGTCTTTTACACTTACTTTAAAATAACCCTACTATATATTTATATATATATTTTTATATATATGTGTGTATATATAACATACAGCTTTCTTAACAGATTCTGGGAGAGATGGTCATGATAACTTCAGGTTTTGACTAGTGCTTTCATCCTTCGTTGCAAATACACACGCTCACACAAAGACGCGCACGCACACACACACACACACACACACACACACACATACACACATACATACATACATGCTTTGCAGGACATTAAAACCAACCTAATCTTAAATTATCATCCTCTCTTTTTGCATCAGTATTCCCAAACATCTGTATAAACAGCTGAGGTAGAATCCTTGCAAGGAGTTGGGAGTGACTCTGCTCTTGTTGTCAGCTAGGTGATTGACACAAGTTATTCTGGGCTCCATCCCAGTGATTGGACATGCAAGAAAGAAAGGGGATTAAGATCAAGACAAAAACTTGATGGAAATTTGCTCCAAGAAGGGTGAGGAAGAACAAGAGAAAGGGGGAGGGGGGGTGATCATGGGCTTGGGGAGGCAAACAGTGCTCACTTTACTCCTGTGGCTGATTCTAAGACCGTCAGTACTCTACCGTAACAAAAAATAAAATTAAAAATGATTCTTTTAAAAATACCTGCTCTCGATCAATTTCTGTCATAAAGGCTTTTTAAATGTATGACACAACTGCCCCAAAATAAAATTCAAGTAAATTAGTGAAACAAAAAGGACATCAGTTGTAAACGGAAACAAAAAGATACAAATGGGGGAGATCTCCTTTTAAACTCGACCGTCACCGTTTTACACAAAAGCACAACCGTTTACCGTTTAAAATATAAATCAAAAAACATGAATAAATAGAACTACCAATTTGAACAGTGTGAATTAGATTAGTCTCATCAATGACGGCACTGAACATCGACTAAGAACAACAATTAAACATTATTTCAAAAAAAGGTGCAGAGTGCATTCTCTCAGCTCCGTTTCAGACCGAATGTTTTCTGCAACATCTAAAAAGTCTGTGCGCCATGTTCTCAACAAGCTTGGTGCAGGAGCTGAACACACACACACACATACACACACACACATACACACACACTCACTCAGTGGCGATGCTTTATACCAGTGCGCTTCCTGATTAAGAGATCAACTGTAGCAGGTCTCGCAAAGATGAAGATTATTTGTACGTCTGATGGTTGTTTATGTGCAGCCGTAGGGCAGCAACGTCTTATTGCAATAGGTAATGAGCATCTGGCATGACAGTAGTAAAATATATATTTAAAAAAAGTGATATTCACCACAACTCTTCACTTTTGGCTTGGGTAGTGTTTGCTACATACACTGTACATCAAGAGAAGAACACGCCTTAAAGACACGTTCCTGTCTTTATAAATATGACACTATGTTACCGACTGAAACAGTTACATTGCTATCTAATTTGAAATCAACACAGGATGCGAGTAGGTAAAGCACACCAATGATTCAAAGGGTGAAACTTAGCAGACACTTTACATTCCCATGACAATAAGAGTACTGCTCGAGTGCATACATTTAAGATAAATGGTCTCAGCAGGGTGAATGAACAGCTAAACAATTCCTGATTTACGGGACATTTTTGTCCAACTAAAGACGTTAAAGACCATTCAAAGCTTAGCACCATGGTTGTGTTGTTATTGCCCCCCCCCCCCCCTCTCCCCAAAACAAAGTCAAATAAAAAATATTAACAACGCGAGAAGTGTTAAATGCGAGATAAAACACACAAATAAAGGTTTGAGTAAATGTATGGCTCAAGAACTGACTTCACCGCTGCATGGATGGGGCTATAATGTTCCCATCACTGGAGGATGGAGCAAACATGATTACAAGTGTAATAGCGACAGACGTACTACCCCCCCCCCCACACACACAGAAATGAATAAAACATAAAGGGAATCTCTCAAAACCTACCAATAGGTTTTCAGCATTGATTCAAACAGATAAGGCTTGACGTGTGTATTAAAGAAACTCTATTGGTGTCATCCATACTGATCCAGGAACCTCATACATTTTTAACGTCTGGTCTAAATGTTCCGTTGTCCTGAACACTGAAACCATATTTACTGCCGCTGTGTCAGCTGTACATCTGAACTCTTTCACAGACAAAGGAGAAACTTGCCTGATACGAACTTTCTGTGCAGGTTCTCCACTTTTTCTTTCTTCTAAATATCCATAAAAATGTCCAAATATCACCAGCAAAATATTTCCGACTGGTCTCATAGTGGCTAATTCCCCTTCCGTGCGGACTCTGCTGCCTCCCCAAGCCCATGCCACCTTAATTTAAGGCTTACTGGTAAAACAGGATCCTCCCATTCTCATACGAGCGATGACTCAGTTGAGGAAGCGGCGACATCGCCTGGCCCCACAGTTACAGTTGAGTTTGCTGCTGGCGTCTTCGATGGGGAACTTGTAGTCGTAGGTGAGCTCCTCCCCCCTGTAGATCTTCCGAAGAGCAAAGATGACGATGTGCTTCCGGCCTTCCACGTTGATCACTCGAGAGTAGCAGTTCGGTTCACAGGAGTGGTTGATGAATCTCGCCGCGTTGCCATGCATGGTTGCGTCCACCACATCAAAGTCATCAATGCGGAACATGTAACAGCCAATACCCTGCGAAGGCAAAAGAAAAAAGTCAATCCTATTGATGCAGCCTCTAAACCTTTCGCAACTTTATGGTCGACTACATTTGAATGAAACTTATCAAAAGAAATAGAAACCAGACCAACCTTGCCATCGTAGTACTTTTCTCTTTTGTCAGTGAGCACAGAGCGAATGACGATGCCTGCATATTCAATGACCATCTCCCCTGCTTCAATGTTCCTCTTGCAGAAAAGACCGCGCCCATGGATCGCCGACCTGCAACAGACCCACAGATGTCAGAACCGCTTGGATCAGACAAGTTCATTCAAATCCAATTTCTCACAGCTATTTGCAATTGTTTCAAATATGATATATTAAGTATTAACTTGAAAGATTTAGGGCTTGGAAAAACAAATAATGATATGGGTTCATCATTATACTAATACATTTTAGCACTACAACAAATCTAACATGGATAATAGATAGATACAGTAAAAAAGTAGTTTAATTTTAGTAGTAATTTGTCCAATACTTGGTTCATCACCTGAGCTGTAAATTGTGTTTTGTGGCCATTAGCAAATGTTGGCATGCTAAACTGTGATGAAGATTATAGAAAATATTGTCTGCTGAACATCAAAAACTTTTGATGTTCAACGGGACCATGTTGATTGACTTTAGCATGTTTCTTAAAAGCAGGGTTCATACACATTTTGACCAATGGATTTCCATGACCAAACATTTTGTGAAATCTCGGTGTATACATGAAAAAGTGAGGAAATGTAGTATTTTAAACTAACAATGAGATTTCCAAAGCATACAGTAAACCTTAAATGACACAAAGGAATGAGAGACAAGAGTTGGATTAAAAGAATAAACATTTATATAGATGCCTGCATGTATGCCTGCTTATATTTTGAGCGTCTTTCTTTTAAAAGCATATTCATTATTTCAAACTCAGCGTAAATGAACGTCATGAACACATGAATATAACACAATTCCATGACTTTTCCAAAACTTTTGGGGATTTTATTTTTTTCAAGGACTTTTCCAGGCCTGGAAATAACCATATTAAAATTCCATGACTTTTCCAGGTTTTCCATGACCGTAAGAACCCTGTAAAAAGGACCACTGGATCCAAGTAAAGACAAACGGAACCGAAAGCATGACTGGGCCTTACGTTTTGTTTGTTCTCACTTTGTCTTAGTGTCTCACGCGCCTTACTCATAGGCTCTCTCCCATTAAACGGCTACAGAATGCACATCTGGGCAGCAGCTGTTGTTGATGTCAACATCTCAGCCATGCAATTCAGCAGTTAGCCAGAGGCTTCTCACAGATCTCCTGTAATTTTCTATTTTTTCACCATTCCACCCACAAATGTTACCCAATCTTGCCCACATGCATTTACATAACACATTTGGATACCAGCTAGAACTTTATTTCATAAACTCTTGAAGGAGTTGCATACTTGACATGAACACTGTAAATCTTGTATGCACTCCAACTACCATTCAATGTAGAGGACATGTGCTTCTATGCAGAGTGATCCTACAACATGTGATAGCACTTCTCCTATAGATGGCACTAACGCTCCATTTCATATTGAAATGGACTTAATAAGTTTGTACTTACTTGTACAAATCCTTTATATTCCCAGAAAGGATTTGGGTGGTCTCTGAAAATGATGGTCCTTACCAGCATGACTATTAGCAGACCATTTGTATAATCTGTATAATATTATATTTGACTCACTGTGGGCTCAGACACAATTGATGACTTGTCCCGTTATGGTTTTCAGTGCGTTTCTTCTATAATTTTCTCAGAATGCAAAGTGAGAAACATTCTTGTTACTCTGTTCTAGAATTGTGAAATTCACGTGTGTTGACAGGGATGCATTATTGTATGTTTTAATGATGGGTTGAACCAAAATGTATTATTCATTTGAAACCCAAAACATTGGAAATAATGATGATTGCAACTTCTTGCTGGAATCGTTGTGATCTTCCTTCACAAGGCGTTCGTTTTGAAAATTTAAAAAAAAGCGCTTCACAATTGTATTGTTCCCAACCGAAAGCATTGGATTCTGATTATTTTGCAGATGTAGTTCTGTGCTGACCTGTACACGCCTACAGCCTCCTTGGATGTCCTTTCCAGATGTCTGAAGCGCATGGCCATGGGCAACTCCAAACTAGTAGCCCGTCTGAGGAAGAGAGGACAATAATTCAACAAAAACTTCCAGACGTGATTATTCTGCCACAAAATTGTCTAATTGGTCTTAACAAATACCAAGGTTGTTAATGCATTTTGACCGAGGAAAAATATACAACTAGATGAATGAAGCCTGACCTTGTGGACTTCAAAAGAACCTCGTCTTCCTCGTCGTCATAAGGCCCAGTGTCAGGAAGCTGTCTATGCTGAGAAGCCAGGAAGTTGAACATGTCAAATGTGGACTTCCTGCTGAGAGACAAGAGAAAACAATATGAGGTTAAGATGAGTATGGACTCATTCAAAAGTAAAACACAAAGAGTAAATTACTTTAAGGCATTTCACTTTTTTTATCCTTTTAATGCTATCCCACTTGTACTTTTTCCATCTACATTTAGAGAAAACGACTAGACAATAGCTCCAATAAAGACACAAGAGCAGAACTGATCTGCAACTGATGTGAACTATAATTGGTATACGTGCCTCAGATACAGCTCGGAGCGAGCACAACCAGTGGGATTGACGGGGAGGTCGTCCTCCTGCGTGAACTGTTTGAAGAAACGGAAGGCGTGGCGTTGACAGCGGTGGGCTCCTTGCAGTTGCTCCAGCAAGAACACCACTGCATCATGGACCAGACCCATCATGTGGGCGCCGGTGACCCTCTGAAAGGTCAGAGGTCTCAACCTTGCAATAGCTCGTGCCTCCTGCACCCCATCTACCACTGCTTTCCACGCCACTGAAAACAGAGTTTAGAATTAGGGGTCATTAAGTAAATACGATGAACAAAAATGGCGACAGAATTATCACATTGAGAAACTGGTTTTATTATTTTGAGAGCATGCTTGATAAGACTTTTGAGGGAAATATTGCTCATGTGACATCAGCCTTACCCTCAATACAGTCGGCCTCTGCACTGAAACCATCATCACTGGTTATGTCAAATCTTAAGTGTGGCTGGTCTCTGTTCGTTGGAAATTCCTCATCCTCAGAAAGTGGTGGTTCATCATCTGAGATAGAAGCAGCGCCTAAAAATAACAATGAATACATTCAGTATACATACACTATTTGTAAATGCTGTGGCCACAACTTTAACAAAGTCTCATGCAATATTTCTTAATTCCCAGAAATCATTAAATCAAGCAGTAACATGCATGAATACCAGAGTATTTCTTCCAGTCAGTCAGGGTGCTGTGTCCCACCGGTTCCCATGCATGCTGTTTGCCTTGTTCGCCCTGAGACATATAATCCCAAGGCTCTGATCTGAGAAAAATGAGAATACAAACACAAAACAGTAACCAAATGCACTCAATGGAATAGTATTCTGGTGTAATTTACTCTTTCTAGAAGCCACCAATGGGAACACTGACACTGTAATGGTTTAGTAAATCCAAACATATGCCATTCATAAAGCAAATGAAAGTTAAATATCAAAGCTTCATTTGTAATCACTATGGGCGAACCATGGTAAACGCCACCACTACAACTGTAACGAGTTAAAAGTGTTGATACAGTCAGAGTCAGAATCATTTATTGCCATGTATGTTTTCACATACAAGGAATTTGTCCTGGCGGGAGGTGCATGACATTTAACAATAAACATTTAACGATAAACAAAGTGCAATAATGGGAGGAATATTTACAATTAAATCTACTATTCTAGTCCAGCATCTCTTCTCCCTTACACCCCCCCCATTTCTTGTATTAACTTAATTTCAAACAAGCAGGATTGATCAATCTATTAGTTCATCCAAAGTTTTTCACAGGAAGTTATTCGTTTCAGATGCAAAAAAAGCCAAACGTTTGCTGGTTAGTTTTAAGGCAAGTAAAAAAAAAATCTTACCCCGAGCTTTCAGAATCACTTATATGCTCCTGCTTTAACTGATCCAGGTTCAGTACTCCTTTCACTGTTGGGGTCTTGATGCGGACTCCTGAAGCTCTGCTGGAGATGGTTGCAAAGGTCGGTCTGCGGTGCTCCTCGTCCTCACTGGGCGGCTCTGGTTTTAAGAAGTCAACTTTAGACTTCTTTGTGACAATACGGTCTGAAAGCGAAGACACTCTCTTCATGCGGACGTGGGTGCGAGGTCGGGGCGCAGGCGCTGGTGCTGGTGTTACTGATGGAGAGCGAGGCAACACTGGAGTCTCCGGTTCAATTAGTAAGCCAGGTGGTAAAACCAGTGAGGAAGGGCTTAGTGTTCGAAGCCCACTCCACTTGGGGGTGTAGTTACTCGCCATTGCTTGATTGATGATTGCTTGGGCACTTTCAGCAGGAGTCATGGGAGGATCCTCAGTTTTAAGAGCAGGCTGAGGCCCTGATGACTTGGATTTCTTGGATGCGCTCGAATCCTTCTTCTTCTTTGTTTTTTTCAACTCTGGAGCGGTTTCATGTTTTGGTGTTTTTGCACTCTTTCTTGGCTTCTTCACATTAACTGATGTCACTGTACCGTTGCTATTGTGAGTAAGCAGCTGCGTAATTGTGGTTGGATTCTGAACTGTGGACGGAGGAGCTGCTGTAGCAACGCTGGCCCCGGGGGGCGGAGAAGTCAAATTGCCAGCTGCGGCTAGCGTGGCTGACAGTGCATTGCTTTGCAAAAGGCTGGCGATCTGAGTGACACAGTTGTAGGAGGAAGAGCTGGGAGTGGGAAGCTGAAATGTGTTGCTTTCAGGGTTCTTCACAAAGATCTGCCCGAGGCGGTTCACCAGGAGGACATGTGGTGTAGGATCTACGTTGGGACCGCCAACCTCCTTCACAGTAAGAATAGCATGTCCAGGTAAAGGCTGGGGAACAACTGGCTGTTGAGGTTCCAAAGCTGGCCTGGATGTAGAAAAGTTGATGGAGATTGTGTGGCCCGGTGTAGCTTCCTTCTGCACAGATAAAGAGCTGTAACCATTTAAGATGACAGGGGCCGAGGTGGTTTGGACTGACGTTGGAGCTGTTGAACATTGTGTGGAAAGTACAGAAAGAGCCGACATTGACGCAGAAGAAGAAGAAACGATGGTGACGGCTGTAGGGCACAATGGCTGTGTTTGCGTGGAGTAGATGGGTAGAGAGACAGTTCCACATGTTCCTGATGGGGGACAAGTGCCGGACAGAGCTGATTGCACTGGATCTACAACAGGACTCAGGGGGGTTAGTTTAGCTGACAAGTTGCCCATTGATGGGAAAGTAAACTCTTGTGAGGATGTTACTGGCTGAAGTGTAATACTCGTTAGAGGAGGTTTACTGAAACCTGGCAAACAGGAATACATCTGCAGAGAGTCTAAGAGGCTTTGAGAGGAGCTCTGTATATCCGTAGACATTACAGGGGAGGGCTGAAGAAGGTCTAGCAGGGCGCCCTGAATGGTATCAGCAGAATCTGCTAATGCGGGCTCCATTGTATTCGCTGTTAAGTGGTTCATCAATACAGTAGAGTGGCTGCTGTCAGGCTCTGAGCTCAGGGGTTTACGATCTTCAGATTGCTGGGTCTCAAGCGGTGGGCCTTCTCCCAAAGGAACCATCTCAGTTAAATGTGGACTAGTGTCACATCTCTCAAGAACAAGAGGCGTTCCAGAGGCAAACCTGGAACCCTGGAATGTATCCTCCGAGTTTTTGGAAATTTGTGGAGAAACCAATCCCGTGTTGTCCTCATTTGAATGACTGGCGTCGTGGGATTGTGGTGGATCTTTATGGGATCCATCTGTAGGACTTTTGCTGGCAACTGAGATGGTGACTGATGAAGAATCTGTGTAATTATCATTGGCTGATGCTTTGGGGAACAGACTCTGAACACCCTGTGTGCTGTTTGTAGAGTTCGATTCAGGGGCATTTTTATTATTGAGCGTCTTGGCTTGTATCTGAGCTTGACTACAACCCTCAACTTTCTGAGCATCATCGCTGGTCGCTATACTTGCATCACTCTCTGTACCGTCGTCTACGCCATCTAGCTGAGCCATAGAGCGGGAGGAAGGGGAGGAGGGAGATTTGGAATGATCTTTTGATCCGGGACAGCTGACTATCGTCCGCGAGAAGTCAAAATAGTGCTCCATATCATCATCAGAAGAAGTGTTGCTTGAGTCATCTCTGGCTGAAGCTGCAGACCGCGGCAGGTTGGCAACGAGAGTCTTCCTCTTGTGTACCTCTTGGGCTCTTCCCCAATATTCATCCCGATCATCACCGTCCACTACTATTTGTCCCCCACAGTTCATTGCCACGCCTTCATTCAGGAGAGTCTCTTCAATCTCCAGTTCTGTCCTCATCTCTTGGGCCAGACTCACGTTGGAATCCTTGTGGAATGAACTGAAGGGGAATACTTCTTCACCCTTCTGTTGGTCTAAATCCCTTTGTGGCGACGTACCATTTGCTGGAGAGACATCTTCGGGTTCTGGTGAAGCTAAGAAGTTGTGTGGCACCTCGACTGAGTCTGACTGGTTCAGATCAAATGACAATCGATTTCTGGGTAGATGTGGTATGGTTGGAGAGAAAGACAGACTCGGTGAGGGAAAGCTTGCTGCGCCATCCTGCCAGGGTGACTGAGGAAAGAAAGATGAGGTACAATGGGTCATTGTATTCCCAGGGCATCGGACTGAGGAGGCACTTCTACCTCCTACTGAGCGGGATGATGGAGAATTCATTAGGTTGTCTGGAGCGCCAAGTGGGAGCAGCGGGGAAGTGGGAAGGGAAGACTTTCCAGCACGGAGAGTAATTGGTCCAGTCAGAGGACCCAGAGGAGGGGTGGGCATGTGACCGTGGGGGCCTGCTGTCTGAACGTGTGGGCGAAGAACCCTTCGCGTATCCTCCAGATCACTTATGGTTAATATGTGGTGGGGTTTCAACTTGTTTAATCCTGAGAAGAAATACAAATTGAGATGTGAGTTTATGATTTGATCAACATATTTGTTGTTTGTGGACTTCAATTCATTTATACTTTACCTGGGGATGGCAGGGGTCGGGACATTCCTCCAGCGGGTCTCCTGGGAATCTTTGGCCTGGCACCGGGATCGAACTTGTGGGTCGGTCCTGGGATAAAGGTGTCCTCCATTGGGGGTTGGGATTCTGTTATATCATTCTCTTGGGCTTCAGATTCTGAAGATTAATTGGGAAAAAATATTTTTGAAATTATTATTATTATTATCTATTACTATCTAAAGAACTGCAGTTTTTCAGTAATAAAATACGCACCAGATAGTGGACAGGGACTGTGAGCAATTGTGTTATTGTCTCCTTGGTCAGGCATCTCCTCAACAGGCTTCTCAAGGACAAGCGGCCGAACCTCCCGCACTGTACATGTATATTTGCACCGGCGCAATGGATTAACTGTACTCCAGTACCAACGAGAACACCTTAAGAAGGAAGAAGAACATTTTAAGAGTGCCTTTCATTCTATGTATCTACATAAGATGTATTTATATAATACAATTTAAAAAGAATCAAATGCAACTTACTGAAAACCCACAGGGAACAGTTTTCCTTTGCTAGCCGAAAGTTCTGTCAGCACACCCAGTTGGTCTATCTGCAAGGAACCTGCAAAGTGACAATGTGAATACCAATTAGTTAAAGATAAGGTCATATCAGCAAATAGGAAACCAGCTAAAAGATAGGCGTTTACCAATAACCACGTTGATTAATTCAGGTTCCAGTCCGGTCAAGAATTTTCTGCGGGGGCTGATCCCCTCAAAATCCACATACACCCTGCGGTTAACTTCAAACTCCTGTCCAGTTACCATCTGCAAAACAAAAAAGGAAAACAAGTGATAATGCAAAGCAGAATCAAATTCAAAACCTTTAAACTGATACAGTCAGACTGTTGCTGGGAGAACTGGGAGGAGCACAAATTACCCTGCCACTGATGAGCTGTCGGTGTTTGAAACAGTAGACCTTTTTATCCTCCTGGAAGACACAGTGACGGGAGCGAGCGCACATGAAGTGATAGTTGCTTTGACAAGATGTCAGACAACAGCCCACGGTGGCACCCGTCTGGTTGCAGCGTTCACATCGCTAAAAGGGGATTGGGATTGAGGTAATAAAGGAACAGCAATCAATTACAAGAATGCATGTTTGTTTACAATTAGAGCCATCAGATTTTTTTTTATTCTCTAATATCAATATCTATTTAGCAGTTTACAAGTCATTAAACTCAGATTCCGAGTAATATCGTGTAAGAATGCACATTATTAAACCAACAGGTAACTTAATTTATGAGGTAAATTAACAACCAACCATCAAGCGGCCCCTTGTGACAGCACTGTGGACATGTAGTAGAGAGCCGTTGTCCTCTTCAAACACCTCAGCTGACCACAGAGAGCAGTTCACATGTGCCCACTCATTCTGGCCCAAGTACAGCAACCGGCCGGCGTCCTTTGGAACAAAAACAACAACCCTTGAGAAAGCAAAAAATGCTGTATGTGCAGTATTTACAAGCAGTTTACTCGCGAAGTTGGGTATTAATAATGTACTATGTACATGTTTAATGCGTTACTCACATTAGGTTTGAGGTCTCCATATTTTTGGCACAAAGAGCACTGTCTCTCATCATCCTTAGACCATCCGGTTTCTATATCAGCTTTTGAAAGGCGGCCCCTTTTCCCTAAAAAAAGAATTACATAACTTAAAGACATAGGAGGCCAAACACTGGACAAAATTAAAAAAAGTGGAGTAGCCAATTCTATCCCCAGCCCTCCAAAATTGACAGCATTACCTTTGTATTTGAGCCTGACGGCCCTGCTGGTTTTGAAGTAGTTCTGGCTTATTGGCTCCCCAGACATTGGAGAAACTGCTTCTTCCTCCTTTACAATTAAGCTTTGTCCATTGTCGTCCTGCAGGAGCCCCAGTGGAGCCCTAGATGAGAGCTCCTCCCTCTCCTGCCACTGGGCATAGACATGCTCCGTCGTAGGTGGATGAACAGCATTGGACAGCATACCCCTATTTAAGAAAGAATTCAACAGTTCAATTCAACTAATAAACAGTTTTTTTTTATGCAAAAAAAAAAAAAAACAGCACAGTGCTTGTAACTTTTATATATTTGTACAAGTACATCATTTATGATAGATTATTTCCAAAAAGTACTCATTTAAAAACATCCTAAAACCTATTATCATTACATCCAGTAAATAAAAAAACATTACTCACATGGGTAATTCTTTGGTACAAGAGTTCCACACCTTTGGGTCTTGGCTGTTGAACCAATTAAATACTTCTTCAAGGAGCTAAAGAAAAAAATGACATCAGTTATTCATAAATGCTAACGTTCCTGCATTTGTAAAGCTATTACATAGCTTCCTGTTGCAGTTTTCTCGCACTCCTATCCCAAAATAACCAATGTGTTGACAAACAATTCTCAGTAATCTGTGCACTACTTTTTTGGTCATACCGCACCTTTAAGTAGTAAGAGCGTGCGAGGGCAGTAGGTCTCTGCTCCTCTGGAAGATCCTCCTCTTGCTCAAGCCTCTTTCGCACAACCTGAACCACATCTTCATGGAACATTTTCTATAAAAAACAAAACACATTTTAGTATCCACTAAGCTGCAGTGTGAAAAAATTATTTACTAAGTCACAGTTTCTATGTCATATTCCAAGCAGTCATTTTCAGTTTTCTTGCTTTAAAAATATTTTTCAATTCTTACTGAAATTTTGATTTTTATATCCATAAAGCCCAATAAAATTAAGATTTGTTTTCCCCACAGCACTAAAGGACTCAAGTGTTTAGACACCGAATAAGTGTTGTGTACTCACCAACGTAGTATAAAGGCCTTTGTCAAACTTCTTGCCAACAGCTCGGAGGTCACAGGCCGGCTGTCCTTCTACTCCGCTGTCAGGATCAACCGACTTCTCACACTGCAGGAGAAACAAAAGCATATTTGACACACTGCATTTTACAGGTTTAAGTGCTGCATCGGCACCATAACAAACCACACACATAAACACAGCATGTGACTGTCGTACCGTCATGTTATGTTTGATCCAAAGAAAAAGAAAGCCTGGTCTCCTACCTGTGAGCAGGCAACAAGGTGCTGGGTAAGGGTGGAGGAGAGCAAGCAAGCCAGCACCTTTTCCACCCCAGACCTGAGCTCAATATAGAGCAGCTCTCTCCAAGCGCTGGGCTGGGTCACACTGCAGGGCCGACATGAATACACGACACTCTCTGGCAAGCTGGACAGGATCTCATACAGCTCATCTAAAAGGATTTTACAGAACACAGGAATGCATCGGTGGAGGTTTAGTGAAAGCCATTTCTCACCAAAATATCTTCACATACCTACAGCATTTTTTTTTTTTACTAGGTCATGTGCACCCACTGCATGTGTGGGAAGCAGGGCATTGTATGAACACTCAGCAAATATTAGGTTATGACAAGTAACACATGTATTATATGTCACGTTCTTAAGCTTTTTTTTCTTCCTGCTCACTTCAATCTTTGTTATCCTTTGTTTTGTTATGCAAAACCTCAGAACAAAAGTTTCAAAATTAAAAAAATTAAGTTTGACATGGCCTCATCCGTGTTAATACAGAATAAAAATCACCTGTTAGATCCTCACACTTGGCATGTACCCAGTGGTTACAGGTGCCACACTGCATCATCTGACTGTCATAGTCATTGTCCTCATAGCACTTGAAGCAGATTGGACAGTAGTTACCTTATGAGACAAAGAGACATTCAGAGGAGATTAGCCTCAACATAGATCAGTAATGGTGGTTGATAATGTTAGACAGATCATTCATCAAGTCTCTCCTCACCCAGTTCATTGAGTTTTGAACAGTCTGGACAGAGTCCTTTGTCGTGGTTCCAGTCAGTGTCCCAACTCTTCCCCGGTGTGACGCCACAACTTTTACACCTGATGCATGTCATGCATACCTGTAGAGACCAACAATCAATTAAATCCAACATCAGCATGCTTGTTTGGAAATACATGACTTTGGGCGTTCTAAGAAATATGAAACATACCCAAGCTTTCCGCTTCTTGTTTTGTTTTGGATAGTTGGGTCCCAGACAGGAAGTATGATAGCAGTTCTGGCATCGTTCACACTCCAACAACGGCTGAGGGAGACAGGAAAATGTAATGCTTACTGACTGAACTACATTAATACTGAGAAGTGAAAACCATAAAAATAGCTGGTAGTACCTTTGACTCCTTGTCTTTCCTGCCGCACACGTGGCAAAACTTGCAGCGACGACAGCACCAGTTTTCCTTGTTCTCCTCAGAGGGGCGGTCCGCTGGATCAAGGCAAAACTGGTGGAAGGGCTCACAGCATACTTGGCAATACAGCATCTGCAATCAGAAGTGGATAAAAACATTTCAGAATTTGCCCTCAATTTTTTTTTAAATCTCCTGCAATGATGATTCATGTTTTTTGTTTGTGTGTTATGTTTTACAAGCGCACAACTGTAAAAACCTTGTCAGTCAAGAGCTTAACACAAATTAAAGAAGGGCAAAGAGAATCAACTATTTCTATAAAAATAGAGCAAATGTATTAAGCAGTTACCTCATGTTGCCCATTACTGGCACAAAGGAAGCAGACACACGGTGGCATGGGCGGTGCAGAGGTCAATATACTTAAACCACCCATATTCCAGACATTGTCCAAAGTACAGTCCTCCTGAAACACAAACATTGTTTACGCGACACAATTAACAGCTGGGAAAAGACTTCTTACAATGGTTAGCAGAATATTATAACTACAGACTAATTTCTGTATATTGTTTCAGTGCGGTGACTATGTGAGGCTTGGGTTTACATTTTTAAGTTCTAGTATGGTCAAATGTTTTTCTGGGGTTAAAATGTGCCAGTGAAGAAATCAGTTGAAACACCGTTATAAAAAAAAAAAACAGACCTCACAGGGACACAAATAGAAATGTTAAGTTAATTACATCGACTTTAATGAACTACATGTGTGACTTGAATCCAAAAATTTGGGGTTAAACCATTTTTGACTCCACAGAAAGGTTTTTTTCATCTCATTCACCATAAGGCAGCCACAAAGTCTGTGTTGTAACAACTGAATATCATCATTTTAGAAGTGTTTTATGTTTCAATACTTTATGTATGGTAAAAAAGTGACTTACCTTGAAGTCAACCCTGATTTTATGAGTAGGTTTAGAAGACTCTGTGTCTCTCTGCTCAAAACCATGGGCAAGTGCAGCCAGGACACTGGGGGGAGTCTGCTCCAAAGCACCCTGAGAGACAACCATAGAGACATGAATGTGGGCATGAATGGACACACTTAAAGAAAAACATATACTTGCTTTTCACTAAATATTTGAACGTACTACTTAAGCGATTACCTTAATTGCACCGTATTTATATTTCTCAGTCATCGTTTTTTTCTTCCTTCATTCACTTTGTGATAAAGAGCAACAGAGAGCTATGATGTGCTTATAGAACTGAATTGTCCTTCCAGGTAACGTCTTCATTGGCTTGTCTCAGTGTCTAGGTCATGACTGCAGTGCAGCTACCGTGTTTATGTTCATTCATATTGTTTTGATTGCAATCATCACAGGGTTTTCAGTAGAGACTTACTTAAATATACTATGACTAACTTAACTGGTGATGACACTGTCTCAATGTAATACTGATGCCTGTATATGACCTACATAAGTAAATGAGACCATCTGATTTCAGATTTCTTTCCCTCAAAACCTTGTTGTCACAAATAGCCCCTGCTACGTTGCAGATGTGCGACTTGTTTCTTCAAGGCCAGGGCATTGGTGAGGTCATAGAGAGGTTAAATAAGCTTGTCATCATTCGCATCAGTGGTAATGTCACCATCTTTTGGCATAACATGCCATGTACACCTGTTGCTAGCCATTACTGCCTTGTTATTATATCATGGATTAGGGCATGCTGACGTAGTTCCAAGTCTGACTGTCGAAGTAATCTCTTTGCTTCTTCAAACTATGAGAAAATCCTTAAATAAAATGTCGGCATGCTCTGAAAGCAGATTCCACCCTTTGGATCTTCAAGCCTTTGTTAATGGTCAAATTTAAATTGTGGCCAAAACAAGTTAGCCAACACAAGGAACAAAATAAATAAATGGGGGAACATGTTTGATGTGGATATCCGTTCTCGAGGACAACCCCCCCGGTCATTATTGGAATAGCCAAAGGAATTTCACACTGCAGATTCAAATTTCAGAGGATGGAGATTGGTCATATTAGCCTTGTTTCTCTTTGACATCTTCTCAACTGTGTGTTGTGAGCGTGGTACGCAAGGACAAGCAGTCGAGGAGGAAATGAGATGAGCACACCTGAGATTCTCCGTCAGGTTGCATTGTCCAACCAGAGCATTAGCAAGTCATACTCAGTCAAACTCAGAATTACCTTCTCAGGTTTACGTCGAGCAGGCGGGACGCGGTGTGAGCTGGACTTTCGATGCCTGACTTCTTCATCTGAAATGTCTTCAAGGAATCCATCCAGTGACACAAAGTCTTTAGAAGGCAAGAAAAAAATATATATATTAAGGAGGCACATCAGAAGGCTTGATACTCTTACTAGTGATAACAATGTTTTACATTTAAGAAATACTTTATACGCATTATATGTAAGATATTTATTAATAGTAGTGTTCAAAAAAATCATCTAGATTATGAATGAAGCATCCGTGTCGTCTAGTTTCTGAATGTTAATTTACCTTGACTGAAACGGGATCCAGCGCCCCTTCTCCTAGCTGGTGAGGCAGAGCTTGAGAAGGCTTTGTCATCCAGATCGGAGTCGTAGTCCACCAGGTCAAAGTAGACGCGGGGTTTCACAACACGCTTCGGCTGCTTCCTTACTGACGGACTGTGGTCGTCACCCGGCAGACCAGATGGTGAATCTGCACCACCCTCGTTCCCTTCATCATTACTCGAATGTCCCCCACTGAGAGAGGATCGCCGTCGCTTAGAGGCACCTTGGAAAAAAAAAATGAGGCGGCATGTAGTTGACACACTAAATGCCGTGGAAGTGTAACAGCAATATGTTGCGCGCTCAAGTGAAAACGTACCTTTCGGTGCCGTTCGTCCACTAAGTCTGCGTGCTTTTCTCTCTTCAATTTGATCACATCTCTTATACCTTGTGGAAAGAAAAAAATATTTAATTATTTTTTTTTTTTAAACCACTGTGATGGGAGTGCAACTAAGATTTTAATATAGGTGAACTTACACACAACACTGTCGTTTGGTATTGGGACCACCAAACTTGGGTTTGTCGAGGCAGTTCATGCACTTGCCACAGTCGTCCTCATGGTTGCAGCCTTTGCATGTGCCACACCTCCGAGAGCGATACCCAAATGGCCCGAGTCCTTTCCGTTTCGCATAACTCGACGGCTTCTTGGTCTTGATGAACTTTGGATCCGACAGCCCGGGACTATCTGATTCAGAGGGAGAACCAATATCTGCAACAACAATAGACAATCATCCATTAGTCAGTTAAGTACTTCACCTTTCAGAATGCGGTTGCAGACTCACGCACAGTAACTGATATTTTGTCTTTCAAAAAATGTTTTTAAATGATTATACACAATCAATCAAGAGCCAACGAAACATCAAAGCCATAGAATAGTAAGATTTATAGGAAGATGGTTTCAGCAATAATAAGCCAACTGTAAATACAATGTATTAAATAATTCACCCGTTAATTTATTGTCTGGTTCTTTTGTTTGCATCTTACAGATAAATGGATCAACATAGATACATTGATCATAAAATATTCTATTTCAATGCATCGGTCTTTATTACTCCATCCTTTGCTAGGACTAATGCCGTGTTCACACCGGACGCGCCGCGAATTTGCGGCGCGACCAGATTACATGCAAAGTCAATCCACAGACGCGCCGCCCCGCGAATCGGCGATTTTTCCGCGGGGCGGCGCGATAGACGCGTTTGAGGCGGCGCGATAGACGCGTTTGAGGCGGCGCGAACAGAACGTTTGACGAGGGGCGAACAGAGCGAAGGACGCTGCGCGAATTCGCGCGAGTTGAATCATCCCAACTCCAGCGGAGAAATCGCGTGACGCAAAGTTGCGGCAGCCAATCAGCGTTGAGAAGCTCCGCCCGTCGTCACCGCCGTCTTGCCGTTCTTGAATGAAACTGCTGCTGCTCCGCCAGAACCAGCGCTGGCAGCGGCCGTCATTGAGATGCTGTTGTGGGACTACGGATAATATTATGAACCCAGACACCATGGAGTTTGATGTTCCGACACATGTGGAGTTTACACAACAAGTATAAAGCAGAACTAGTGGTTATTTCCATGGTGGATGGCAGAATCGGTATCCGTTTTACGGAGAAGCCAGACGCAGTTCCTGGAGGAGTCGGAGAAATTCACCGAGCTGTGTGCGGCTACGGATGGTGTTATGAACCCAAACACGAGGGCGTTTCATGTTCCGATTTGTTTGGAACTTCCACAACAAGTATAAAGCAAAACTAGTGGTTATTTATTCCATGGTCGATAGCGGAAATGAAAGCTCCTTTCACAGAGACAAGCGACTGAGATAAGCCACGCCCCTTTCGCGGCGCGATGTTTCGAGTTTGGTGTGAACACCCTCGTTTCACTCGTGCGAGTAAACTTCCGCAGTGAATGCGGCGCGAATGTTCGCGCCGCGTCCGGTGTGAACACAGCATAAGAATTTGAAACTAATACTATCACCACATCTACTGCCATCAAGTCACGAGAAGTTTTATGAGCATGTCTTATGAAAGCCAATCAAGACTAGTCTGTCCGTTTACACCTACCTTTAGGGATGTCTGAAGGGGAAATGCCAGTCCTTTCATGCAGAGGCAAGGCGCTAAGTCTGGGAATGTCATCCGGTACCAAGGCTCGAGGCTGCCCCAGCACCACGGATGCAGCACGACACACATGCTTGATCCGTGGACCACCTGCTTTACGGAACTCCTGGCACAGCGGGGAGATTAGCTGCGGCTGGAAACATTTAAATATAAAAATTAGATAGAGATGGAGGCACTAATGTTAAGAGGCTGGAATTGACATAAATAGTTTCAATAATTAGTCATAGATTTTCGTAAAGTCTACTGAACAGAGCATGTTAGCTTTTGCCAAGTTTGCAACTATAGCGTAAGGTTAATTAACAACAATACAAATGTAAAACCAGAGACAGAAACAAGAATTGTAGTTGGATCGATTTCTGCCTCGGGCCTATTGATTTTTTTACACTTACTTGTCCTTGGGGTGGCTCTGTCTTGACTGGAACATCAGCATTAAGCTGAACCCTCTGCTTCCTCCTTTGTCTTTTTGAGGTCACATCTCGAGATCTGGCACCAGCCGGGCCGGATAACAGCTACAGGGTTAATAGGAAAAAACGCAAGGCATCAATACATGCTTCAGAAAACAAAACAAAATCATTCAAACACTTGGAGGTTTTTCTCATCTATAACAGGTGCTATTCCATAGACGTTATCTAATAATGAACAATATAAGTCTACAATGACAGATCATGACCGTACCCCGGATGACTTTAGCTGTTTCTGCTGGTCAATCTTCATGAGCTGGACCTTGGCTTTCCTGAGGAGATTGAACATTCTTTTATTTGCACCAGTGAGGCGCGCTCGTTGTGAAGCTCCCTTCTCCACAGGTCCGAGATAATCGCCTTCACATGCGCCCGATTTCTGCTCTGGCGGCAGCTCTCCTGTAGAAATAAAGTAATAAATGGCAATTTCTGGTCCATTATAAGTAATAAAGCACATGTTACATTAAATAATCTGATGCTTTTTAAATTGCTTACCTGAGTGAAGTTGGGCAGTGTCTTTCCCTGCTGAACCCTCTTTTTCACCGTGCTGAATGGCAAAGGACTTCATAGTCCGAACACACACAGAGACTTTTCTCACCACTCCAGGAGAATCGAGGTCTTCTATCTTGAGCTTGAGCTTGGATTTGTCCTTCCCCGCGTTTGTATTTCGTTGCCTCAGGCTGATGCTCATGGCCTCATCATCGAGCCCCTCTGCTAAATCAACAGGAGGCGGAGGAAGTTTACTCACACTGTCTGTCTCAGGTGTGTTTCTGCTTTTGGGAAGTCCTGTGTGTGCCTTCTTAAGCCTTTGATAAATCTTGAGCTGAGCCGCTTGTTTATTAAACTTGTGGGAACTTTTCTTTTTTGGGGCCTCCAGCAGTTCAGTAGATACTAATGTGGGCTTTTCAAGTGGTGTAGATAAATACAGACCCTGACATTTGTCCTCTGAGGTTTTGTCCAGTGTGTACTCTTCCTCACTTGGCTCTTCTGGCACATGCCACCTGTTGAATGTAGAGTTCTTTAGAAGAGACTTCTTCTTTTCAATTTTGCCACATAGTGGGTCAGAAAATAGGCTGTCAGCTATATCAATGTCGTCATCTAGGTCCTGAGATGAAAACAGATCAACATCCAACTGAGCGTCACTCAGTATGTCCTCCTCGTCGATCGGCGGGATAGGGGACATTGCTCTGCCCGTCCCATCATCTCGCCTCTTTCCTGGGCGCATTTGCAGGCCCAGTTGGAAACCCTTCTTTGGTGAGTTTCTTCGAGGCAATATCGACATTCCAGCATCATCCATAAACCTTTGCGGGGTCTTTATCACTCGTGAGGATCTGGCACTCACAACAGGCATAATGAAGTGCTTGATGTTTTTCACAAACTTTGATTTACCAGGTTGGGATTCAAGAACCTCCGCTCGTCTCTCGTCGACTAACGTGTCGGTTTCTTCCTGCTTTAAACTATCGTTAAGCTCCATTTCCATCAACTGAGAAATTATTGTAGATGGTGGTTTTGGCCTTTTGGACCTCATAAAATGAAGGCCTGAAGGTCGTTTTTTGTGTTTTTTATGAACTCCGACAAGTTTGGAGCTTGGAATTGGGGATGGTGCTTCCACAGGGTTGGAAATGTCACTATCCTCCGCAACTTTTTTCTGAGTGGAGCGGAATTTAAGTGGAGCAAACTTCCCATCTCTGCTCCGGTGCCTGTGTTTCTGACTCTGCTCAATCAAAATCTTCCGCTTCTTTATTCGTTTTTTGAGATTCTTTTTCTTTCTTCGTCGGCACCGCCTTTCTGGATCACGGCCTTGACTTTCTGCCACCAAAGAGTGTTGAGTATCGATTAACTGAATGTCGGTTTCCTCTTTTACTGGAGGAAATATCTGCTGTTCTTCCACTGACACGGTGTCCTGTTTTGGCTCAAGCTGGGTACAATCTTTAGTTTCTGACTGACTTACTTCTGGTACTACAACAGACTCTGTGATAGTAGCTTCAACAGTAGCCACCTCCGCGATGACATCAGCTTCCGGTGAGACAACAGCCTTCTTGCTTTGAACGGACCTCTTTTTGCCTAGTTTATTATTTCTACATCTTTTAGGTTTGGAAGGCACAGGCAATGGTTTGGCCTCTTCAATCTGTGGTTCTACCTCATTCTCCGCCTTCTGTGGAGAAACTTCAACTGGCACCTGTATGGGATCGTCAGCCACTTTTGAGGAATCCTCATCAGGAACTTCAGTGGAGTTCACATTGGTCACCTGTGAAGGATCCTCAGCCACATCCTGAAAGGCATTTTTAGGAAGATCATGTGAGCTGGAATTTTCAGCCTGAAAGGTGTCTTCAACGGGCTCTTGCGGCGTATCTTTCTCCTGTGGACTTGTTCTAAGCTTCCGTTTCTGTGTGGTCACTCGCTTATGACCGACAGACTTTGTTTGAGGTGAATCAAAGCTTGGTGTCCTCCGCCTTAGTCTCCTAGTTGGTGTGACTACAGTATCGAGACATGATGATTTGTCCTCAGTCACTTCACTCAGATCTTTCAAAACATCCTCTATATGTTCAGACACAGGGCTAACTTGCTGAATCAAAAAGGATGGCTTTGAGCTTTTATGTTTGCCAGGAGAGGAGACCTTTTTGATCTGAAGAGGTGGAACTTTCCCGCAATCTGTTTTAATTATTTCTTGTGGAGGCGTTTCATTTACGTGCTCCACTTCAACTTCCACCTGTAAAGTGGACTTTTCCTCAAATGACACATCAGCCTTGTTTTGGGAAACCTTCTCATTGTTGTCCAAACCTTTACTCTCTTGTGAGGCCGAGTTATCCGGTTTAGATTTTGTATCCACAACCTTCAAACTGTTGTTGAGACTGGTATCACAATATGTGGACTGGTCCACTTCACTCACAATCTTCTCTGTTATTTTGACAGTCTTCTCTGTTACTTTAACGGTGTTTTCAGCACCCTGTGGCTGACTCTCTCTCTTCACTAATGTTAAAGTCCAGACAAATTTTTTCCTCTGCTTTTTCTTTCGAGTTGAGTTCTTCCCACTGGCCTGTGCATCAAATTTGGGGTTTCTGATCTTCATCAACTTTAAACTTGGGACCGGCATTTCCTCATTCCTGTCACTCGATTTTTCAGATAAATGACCGGTCTCTGTGGCTGATGTACCATGGTTTTCTGGCACCGTAGCATCCTTATTCAGCCTCTTGCTTTGCCTTCGCCGGACACTTCTCCCTGATGGTTTGGTCTCCATTGTTTGAGGAACTTCTGGCCTTGACTCCACCAGAACAGCGTCACTGTTACTGAGACCTTCTGGTTCAGCTGCACTGTCTGAGACTGTTTTAGTGAGTGGGTTGGTGACTCTATTGCTCCTACGAATTACTTTTTGATTAACCTCCGAACTTTGCTCTGTCACAATGTCCTTATGCTTTAACTTCTTTGCATTTGTTTTTGGCTGCACAGTGCCACTCTCCTTTACAGTGTCAAACTGATCAGGTGATTTTCTCTCTTTAGATTTTTGGTCATCAACCACAACGTTGGCGCTAGTCTGGCAGACAGGCTCCGTTTTCTTTGAAGCTGATCTCCCACGCCTTCTTGTGGGTACAGTCCCCTCTCCCTCATTTTCAGTGCCATGTTTATCCTCTTGTGGTTCAGTTTTTAATTTGACGTGAGCACTTGAGATCTGGTCGCCCTGAATGTCCTTGGCTTTCGGCTGCTCCTGGATCTCCTTTATCTTCAACTTCTTCGCAGATTTCTTATGAGGCTCCTTTACGGTTTTCAGTTTCTTTTTGGCCACCAACTTTATAGTAATCCTTGGTGCTGCTGATGTGGCTCCGCTTTTAATGGACTGTCGATCCATAGTGTTTTTTCCTTTCGAACCTTTCCTGCAGTCCTTTGCAGGCTCTGCTTCAGGAGATAAGCCGTGTGTTTTCTCCAAAGAATTTACATCCTTCACAGGATCAGGGGGGGTAATATCTGCCTCCACCGCTGGCGTTTTAAGCGGTAGCTTCTCACGTTGTCGTTTAGATTTTGTGTTGACAGCATCACCTACACAACAAAAAAAGATTTTAAATCCTCGAGGGAATGCTTAACTGGTAATTGCAAGAACCGTCTTTAGATATTGTGTGTTTTTCATAAATTACAACAAATATAATTTGTTGTCATTTGGTGTAGTAATATACTTTTAATATTCTTCCTATTTTACCTTTAGAAGGGTTTTGTCGCAACCATACAGGTCCTTTGGAGCCCTTTCTCTCAGCTTCAAACCCTCTGAAGTCGTCTCCCTTGAAAAGTAAAAAAAAGAAGATAATTAACACTTGAAGAAAAGTAACACCACTCTGCTGGAAATCTTCCAAACCATTAGCAAAAACTAAAATATTTTAGTTAACAAGATTATTATTTTTAATCTAGAGCATGGCGCTAATTGTATCCACTGCACTGTTGATGCAGGAACACTGAACATGTCTCTCAAAATGAATTATGAAGAATGGATTATTGTCCAAAATATTAATGATTGTATAAATACACCAAACGTAACAATGTATGTTTATCTTAGCATATTGGTCCAAAGGCTATGTCAAATCATGTTTTAAGAAATTGGTTAATTGGCTGCAATAAAATCAATGACAGGAGTAATTTCATTTTTCCACATTCAAACCAAATATTCATTCATCTCATCTGAATCGTAAAACATGAACAGGGCCAGCAGTTGTAACAACCAATAGTGTGTGTTGCCTGTTTGGGGGAACTCATCCTGAATTTATCATGATCCAGTTAGATGAAATCCAGACTATTTACAAATGCATGCAACATCAGTATCAGTCATGTATGACCCACACTTACAGTTAGCAGAACATCTACACTACCTACAAAAAAACTGCAGGGAAAAGCAGGTCTACAATTACGATTCCCTCCAAGTACTGAAACGTTACTCCCCATGGTTGCAGCTGTAACCTGAAAGCCTACTAACAGTCCCACTCTTATAGACCAGGATTACACATCAACGATCAAAGTTTCATGTTTAACAGTGGTGAAAGTGCACATGGCTATGGCACCCTTCTGATCAATTATTTAAACCTGTCACGTTTGGTAACAGAAGCTAGCAGAGTTAGCCTTCCCCTCCTCTCGTAAGCGTTTAACGCCACTCACTTGTGTATACAGACAAGCTAGCCAGCATTAAGTTAAGTTCCCCGATTGTTCACATCACAGCTAACGCTAAATTAAGCAAATAAGTAGGGCCCTCGCGTTTTCTAATCAAAACCAGTAAAGCCGCCACCTCTGCTCGCATCTGGACAGCGTATGGAGCCCGAACACTTAACGTTAGCCGTTAGCCGGTGAGCCATTAGCGCAGCAGCCCTCCCGTTCTTTGTGTCCGCTACTAGCAACTAGCTGCTAACGCGCTGGCCCGATGTCGAGCGGGCCACAAGACAGAATAACTGCGATTCCTGTTTACAAACTGGAGAACTCACCCGCTGGCTTTTTAAAAATACACTACAGTCGTGTTTTCATGCGCTAAAATTTAACCTAAATTAGAGCAATCAAAAGGAGCGGGCGCTGCTGTATCCTCCGCGCTTCTTTGCTGAAGAGCTATTTTGTGTAAATGTCACGGAGAGCCGCTCTGCGCTAACACTCGTTAGCTCCCTGAGCGTGAAGCTAAACGTTAACGTCAGCCTCGCGAGGGGATGTTGACATTTCTCCACGGCGCGCTCCCCACCAGTCACATTACGCTCACACATTCAACAAATCACACAAAATATGAGAAAATTAAATAAAGATACTAACTCCTGGTTCGGTTTGGGACCTCACCTCTTCACTCCCACTCGAGCTGTATCCAGCCTGGCCGAGGACATGGTGGCTCGCCTCTAGTCCGAGTAAGCGCAAGTGAGACTGGTCTTCGTTTAACGATAGGACCAGGTTTGCGGGCCTTGGCCCTCCGTTAGTCACATCATCGGCGTCTGAGCCTGATCGTCCGAGCTGCCACCGTTTCTCTGAGCGCAAACGACTGCGTGACGACCAAGGCCGACCGGGGAAACGACCTCTGGCCGTAGCGGTTCCACCTTGGCCTCCTACGGCAGCCGCGGTTGCTGATCCGCATCCCGCTGCCGCCATCATTGCTTCAACAACAACACACACCGACGGCTAGCAGTTCGAGGAGAGACAAGAGGGAAGGCGCGAGATGGGAGGGGGGTGCCGCAAAGCTGCAAGGGAAAGTGAGTTTAGGTGAGGCTCCAATGGGCCGGGGAGAGGGTCGACCCCTCGGGGTTGATTGTACATGAAATGTCCATACAGAAATGTATTATTTCAAACTATGACACTTAAATAAATTAACTACAGTCGTTTTGATTTTTAGTGTGCTTTTTTATTTATTGTATTAGTCTACAATAGATGAATCTGGTGATGGGGGGGGGGGGGGGGGAGAGGAAGAGGCAGACATTTATTTTTTATTTTTCGTGAAAGTAAAATTAGAAAATACAGTTGCAGAATATATTAGCTAATGAAGCTTTAAAAAAGAGAGTAGCCTAACTAGACCACTAGAAATGAAGGAAAGCGTCTTCTTCACTTAAAATTGAGTTTGGCAGGACATACACAACTCTGTTAAAGTAGGGAATTAGTATATTGTTGTTGTGGATTTTAAGTACTGGGTCTTGGTTTAGGCCTCTTAATTGCCACCCATAAGTCATGTTTGATAGGAGGTGTGTGTCTGGCTATACAACAAACAAAAACACTTTTCACGGGACGTTTTAAGTGAGATGATTTTGTCACACTGGAAGTCATGTGAAAAGAAACGAGCTTAGGGAAGTTGAGTAAATTTCAAGGATTGGTGAAGATGAAAATGAATATAGGGGAAAGAGACGACTTTCGGAGGCAAAAACTAATGAACGCGTTGTGACACAACGGTCCAGCAGGTGGCGGTAGACAGTGCAGGTTAGCAGGGGCGTGCCTTTAAAAAAAAAATAACAAAGAAGAAGGACGAAGAAGAATGCGATAGAGACGAAGAAGAGGGAGGAAGTGTTTGATTGTTTCTGTTTGGTTCATTTGCGACGCTTCTCTCACCCTTTGGCCTTACAAATACCAGGTAGGTTTAAATACCACATGAATGTACAGCGTGGTCACGAATACATATTGTAAAATGACATCGCCCATCTAAAGAACGTAGTGAGTTTCTGCTACGTGTGTACAACCTAATGCTACATTGCTAAGCTAATGTAGCGCTAACGTTAGCCTGAGGTCAATTTCAAGTCAGCTGACAAATGGCAACTTGTATTCAATTTTACTTTGATTACTTAGTTTTAGTCAGGCCCAGACTACTAGATAATCGCACTTTAAACGGATCCATAACCATCATCTCCTTTTGTCACAGAAGTTTGTATTTGTGTTGTGTTTTTTTAGCTGTTCCTGAACTCTTTTTCTTCTTTTTCTTTCTGGTGCAGCATCGCAATGAATCTGGAACGAATGCCCAATGAGGAGAAACTAATCCTATGCCGAAAATATTATTTAGGTGAGAGTACTTACAAAGTAATCGTGAATCGTGTTTGGATACAAACATCTTTACATTATATCTTAGTTCCTCCTTTTCTGTTTGTAAATTCTGGGTAAATGCAAGTAGTGTTAACGCCTGCCTCCATAAGTTATTACATATCAAATTGATTAGATTACCGGGATGTTTCCAGTGACGGGGAATATTTTGTATTGTAAAGCATCAGCAATCTTGAATCGAGTTCCCTTAGTATGAAGTCAGTAGTATTGTCATTGATGATGTTTTTTCCATTGATGTTTCTCAGGTGGCTTTGCATTTCTGCCATTCCTGTGGCTGGTCAATGTAGTTTGGTTTTTTAAGGAGGCCTTTATGAAGCCACTTTACACTGAACAGCTGCAGATAAAAACATGTAAGTATCATAACTGCTCCTTAATACAAATTTTGTTCGATCGTGGTCAAACTACTTTGATGAGATTAGTTATCGTTTTGGATCCCTTAAATCTTGGTAGAGTTGGGATGACTTTTCTTGGTGAGCTTCCTAATCAGTGTTGGATATTATTTTAATATAAAACTTGTATTTATGGAATTGTTGTATCCATAGATTTAGGTTTTAAACTGTAGGATTTCGTTTTAGGAAAACACCATACAAATATTTCACTCAGTATGTAATTTGAGAATTATCACTTAATTTGATTAATTCCCATGTCTGAATCTTTAACGTAGGACAAAAAATATGCAAATATCATGCTTTTTACTCTTGAGCTTTGTTCAAACAAACAATTAACAGTGAATGTCTCTATGGTTAGTATTTACTGTTTCATATAAATGTGAGCCACTATTGTTTTCGATTTTGAACATGTGTTGTACTTTTTAAAACATTATCAAATACTATATGTGCAATATTCAGAGCTTTATGTATTTGTTTAAGAAAAGCTTTAGGCAAATGTACACACACAAATGTGTTCCTTGTTTTAATGCCAAGTAATTGTCTCCTCTTGTGTTTTTTTGTCTAGATGTGAAGCGGTCAGCACTGGGTTTGTTGTTATGGGTAACAGTGCTGACCACATGGATCACCATTTTCCAGCGCTTCAGAGCAGAGTGGGGGGAGGTGGGAGATTACCTCTCCTTCACAATTCCACTAGGCATTCCTTGAAAACATTTTTCTATGTCAGGTCTTTTAAAAGTAACTAATGATCCACTAAAAAAGGACCAAAGAGTTTTTCTTCTTTAACTACAGTGAAAGATTCTGGTGAATTGTCTGGTTTCTGGAGATAAATGTAATGTCTGATTCACATTGACATAATCCCCTATGTCTTTAAAGTATAAATGCTCAAGGATTCATGTTTCTTTTTTCTGTGCTTGCCAAGGCATTTCAGAAAATTCCTTTGAGTTTCTTTCTTTTCTTTTTTTAAAGTAGGCTAATTAACATAGTTTAGAAGACGATGTTTACAGTATTGAAAGTAAATAATGAAGCTGGAAGTGCATTCTGGTTTGTTCAGGACATTAAACATTATATCCAACAACTTTTTTTGCTTTTTTTTTTTTGGTGGAGTGTAATGTTTGTGTGATTGTGCACCCCAAACTATTTGTACTTGAGTATGAACGACGAATAAAAACAAACAAACATTCATAATGCCTCCAAGTTGCTATGTTTTCATTTATTGTATTTCCCAAAGCAAGTTCATACTTGTGTTGGAATATCATTGCCCCTCTAGGATCAATTAATCTGTATTGACTTTGTTTGGTGACTCACTGGTGAGCTATTTTTTTCTCTCTCTCATATATATATATATATATATATATATATATATATATATACTCCTGATAATTTGTGTTGTTATAGAGGCTCCTAAAGTCTGGACAATCACTGGCGCCTGTTGTGAAACCCAGTAACTTAATCCCTCCAAATGTCGCCACTTCCCTATCATCCTATATGAGTCATAACATAATCAGTGCCATTTTTAGTCACTCCAGTCCAGTCAAAGCTTTGGTGACAGGTTTTACATTACTAACAGGGAGAACATGTGCCCGCCATATAAACTGCTGACTTCACTGGAGTGTTCCAGTAACAACACAGAAGTATCAGCATGTACAGGTCTTTGATGATGCAGGGAGTCCCTTTAATAAAACTGACTTACAGGGAGTAAACACAAAATCCTTTTATGGACTTTGTACATTGTTTCAGTGTGTTTTATGTATGTGTGTGTGTGTGTGTGTGTGCGTGCAACACTACATTTCATTACACTTTTGAGGCACTTTCATTACTTAAATTGTTTGTACTTTTTACTTTAACCACTGCATTACAAATGTGATACTTATAAAACTATATATTTAATAATACAACACTCACAGGTCCTGCTTTTAAGATTCTTAAATATTGAATGCAGGATTTTCCTCGAGTATTTTTATATTGAGACATCACTACTCACTTAAGTACATGCTCTGAATAGTTGAGCTGCCAGTTACAGTGAGTGATGGAGGGTGGAAGCACACGTGCTGTGGCATGTGCTAGGGACGTCGCTGCTGTCACTGTCCGTCTGCATCAGCTCACGAGGGTCACAACATCTCTTTTGAACTTATTTTTGGATAGACCTTCCTTGACAACCGACCTTAACTATATATTTCGCAACAGGCCCGATAAGAAAATGTGGACAGTCCGTCTGTATCGGTGCCATCAACCCTCAGGGATGAACTGTGCGCTACAACACTGGCAATTGCTAATCAGCACGTTGATTGCTCATAAGCTGGCAACAGCTGTGCCACTCCCGAAACAATACACTCTTTTCCTATAAGGCCCTGCCCGACCACCCAAGGGTACGCATCCAGAACATAACAGAGGCAAGGTGCCCCGCTATGAATTCCAAGCTCATTATGCAACTCCAGTATAAAAACACACCGTAAGTCAGCCACGTCATGCACCCAAAGAGAGAGGAGCTCGCGGTCAGACAGACGGGACCCACTGTCCCCCTTTAGAGACGAGCAGAGAACAAGCGGTGTAAACAGCCAGGGGCAGTCCTTGTGCTCACTTATTTGGTCAGGACATTTAAGAAGAGGTAAGTTGTGGCCATTGTTGTATATGCCTTGTAGTATTGCAAGCTGTATCCTCTACTGCTGTCAAGTCAACTTCTTTTATTTTATATTTTTTACAGTTTTTTTTCCTCCATTATTTAGAAATGGACTTCATCCTGCCACCCACTCTTCCAGCTGGTGGTATTCCATGGCAGAAGGTTTTACCACCTCTTATTCCTCGGCTGAGTGGGACTTACGGACACTATAATTGGTCCCCGAACTTACTGATTCCAGAGACGGATAACACCAGCTCTGCAGAGGTACGTTTGCCTACAATAATTCTGTTAAACGTGATTGCATTTATTTTGGCTCAATAGAACTGCATACAAACAAAAAATATTCAGTAATACCAAATACATTTTTACCAGGGTCACATTAATACGGAAGCCCTCATTTGTTTAATTGGAGGGGAAAGAAATGTATGTGTATGTGTATATGTATGAGGGATAAAAACAAAGACTCAAGTTGCACCTCGTAGCTCTTTCCAGAGTGTTCAAGTTCATTTTAGTGATCATCATCAGATGAAAACCCTGAGATGCAGTTGTACTGTTAAAACTATGGTTTCCAAGGTCAATGATGAACTTTCATAGAGATCTATTAAGAGTACGATGGCAAATGGGAATCTGTTGGCTATTTGCTGTGCTTCACGGTATTTTATTTCTATATAACGTACAGCATTTACTTCTTTGTTGGTAGGTGAACTGTGATGACAGTGGTTTTACAATTCAAGTCGATGTAAAGCACTTCAACCCAGAAGACTTAATGGTCAAAGTGATAGGAGACTTTGTGGAAGTGCAAGGAAAGCATGAAGAAAAAAAGGTTTGTATCAGAGAGGAATATTACTGTATTTTGTTGATTTTAAAAATAGTTAGGATTTGCCTTATCCTCTAAACTTGTATTTCCTATTTTGTCAGAAGGAAGGGTCAGGGGTTACAACACGGCAGTTTAACCGCCGCTACCGAATCCCAAAGGGAGTGGACACCATGGCTTTGGAATCAGCGGTCTCTCCAGACGGCATCCTCATCATATCTGCACCGATGCTGCAAGCAGAGGACTCCAGAATCCTGACCTAATCCCATTAAAACCAACCCCTCAAATCTCTGCCATCTTCACCACATATGAAAACAAGTGCAACTTTAAGAAAATACAGGCAAACAGAAATAACTCCAGGCCCTTTCAGTCACAGAAACAGGCAGCATGTGCCAGAACACCTATTTGTTCTGTTCCAGGCACTGTGTTAATATTCCCTGCACTCTGAGGTTTGTATATACTGCTCTTCTATTACTAATCAATCTTACGTGATGTTTCGAGGAACCAGTCTCTGTAAATATTCTGCGTTCGAAAGTTCAAGCTGCTCTTTTTTTCTGTGCAACTTTTGTATAATGTAATTGTGATTAATGATGCACGCAAACATATCGCCAAACTCTTTAATGTGGAAATACTTCTTCAAAAATGAAAAAATAAACTTTATTTCTTTATAAAAAAGTGACTACATCAAGTGCCTCCTTGTCAAGTAACGTGTTGCTCGTCCAGGAATTCAATCAACTTCGATTCCACTTCACTAAAAGGAAAAATACAGGAGATTATTTTTCAGAAATTTAGGGTGGTATGTTTGGAGGATTCTAAAAACATTATTAGAGGTACAATTCATAAGCGTTTAAGATGAATGGCTTTCTGGGAATATAATTTACATAAATGATGCACAAATGTATTTTACCTGATTTGCTCTTTTACCCATTTCCTCTGCTTGCGAAGGACTAGTAATAAAGGGTCATCTTCAAACTCTTTTTCATCGGAGTCTGAAAGAAAAGTTGATAATGGAATATGTTCAGTTTGTACACATAGCAGACCAATACTTTAAGTTATTGTTTAAACCCTTGAAAGGCAGTATGAAGTTATGACTACCGTGAAATTTAACATGTTACAGCATTCGCAAAAAAGAGAAACTCCAGGGTTTTAACCTAAAGGGTTGTTGCATGTTGGGAAAAGAAATAATAGAAAAGAATATATTCTCCACAATTAACTCCAGGGTAAAGAGTGGTGCTCTTTGCTGCCAGAGGCTCACCTTCAGCTTCTTGCAGCAGCTGGGAAATGACCTCCATAGAGTTCTGTGCATCGCATGGAGAAACCGAGGATTGTGGCGGTGCAGAGGCAGTGCAAGGAGGAGAAACCGACGAGACCGGGGTCCTTTGTGCAAGAGATGGATCCACCGTGGGAAACAATACCTCTGAAACTACCTGTCAAGGCCCAAATGAGAACTACAGATTAATACAGCTTTAATTACCATAGTAACATTACACGTCACCAAATGATGTATGACATTTAAACAACACAAGGTGTGCAGAGTGATGGACACACAGTATAATTCATCTGTGGTAACTAGAGAATTTAAATATATTTTTTCATCTCATTCCAACATGGTTAGATATGAACACTTGTGTATCTTAAATTATTTGATATGACAATGACACACACACGGTCCATCTCTTGAAGACAACCACTTAAATATGAATCCTCACAAACTACGGTATTTTGAGCAGCAACACACACATGATTTAATTGAATCACTTATACGGCTGGCAAGTTATTACGTTATTCTGACGGTAGGGGAAACATTAAGACATCTTTCATAAGGCGCTTGTGTTAATCGCACTACTTAGAGAGCATTAAAGAAAATAACTTGAGAACCTGTCCTAGGGCACTGTGGATTGGAGAAGGGGGTGGTGCATGATCGCCAGCAAAGCTCTCACTGGAAAACCCCTGGCTTCCTTCCTGTTGCGGCTGCTCTGCCCACGGCAGGACTATTTTGGGAACTTTTTGATGTGTAAAACTCCTGTTTGTCGGACCAGGGCCATCAACATGTTCCCTACCCACCGTATATCTGCAAAAATACAAATATTAGGCATCCAGACATGATTTTTGTTTACTCCGTGTGCATGTTTCAATACTACCTTGTGGATTTATTCTGCTTCCTGAAGGACGGCGCCGTCTTAGTCTCATTCTTCTCTGACTCTCTTGTCTGGGCTTTCTCTTTCTTGTTCCTCTCAGACCTTTTGTGGTGAATAAGCGCCGCTCTTTCTGTATCTCCAGATGAAGCAGGTGGTGGGGATGACATATGCTCACGACGACGTTCATCCGTGAAAGTATTCGTCGAGTTCCCAGGCACTTGGGTCTTTTTACAGACAACTTTGGTCTGAGAGGCATCTGTACTTTCTGAAAGGTGTTGACGCGTGGCAGTGCGAGATGACTGGATGGGACACGGCAAGACATCACAGAGTAAATGCATGTGGGCAGGCACATGGGCAACAGCCTGGGGTTGAGAGACTGAAGAGCCAGAGACAACAAAGGTAGGGAAGGGCGTTGGATCTGAAGCTTGGGGACATGATCTGTGGGCTTCTTTGGTTTGTGGCTGGGCTGCAGTGATGTGGGGGCGTGTAGATGTTTGTGAGAATTCAGGAGGCTGAGAAATCTGCCGTTGCTAGAGATAATGCAAGAAAAAAGAATTTTCAATAATTCGGGAAATCTGGAATAAATATTAAACAAAACATATGGAGTAAATATTAGACATTTTGACTCAAACCGTGTAAGCCTGTCCACTGTCTGAGGGATGGCTTAAACTGGGGGCCTGCCAGTTAAATGTGGGACCATGAAGACTGGAGTGTTGCAGGGACTGCGACCCCTCCCTGGCCTGCTCGATCTTTCTCCTTAAGCGCCACTGGAACAAGATGTCCTCTTCCCGACGTGTGGGGGGCGCCAGAGAAGGAATGACAGAGGATTCTGTGCTGGCCTTTGCTATGAATGTCAATAAAACATATTGCACAATCACACTGACACCGCAATACAGTTTAACATAACAAGCAGGAAACAATTAAGAATTACATCAAGCTGGCATTGAGGAAGTTAAAATCCAAAAAAAAAAATGTATTACTGTTTATTACTTACTGGGAATCAAAGGTCTTCGCACTGGCTCATATACGCTGACTGGAGAAGAGAAGTCTGAGCATTCCGGGCCCTCTGAGCTGACCGGGATAGATGCATCACTCTGAGTACATTCCCTGTTAGAAAGAAAACAAGTTATTTACATTGAAGGAATATATTCATTGATCATTAATGTTACTTGCTGGTCTTCATACCCTCTCAGCAGAAGTCTGCTAGCCTTTTCTTGAAGGTGTTGTATGTCTGTGTCATCAAATTCACCGTGAGAGATGTCTGATAACATCTGAGAAACAAAAAGAACAGACAGAACACTGAACAAGCCACAATTTTGCTCTTGATATTTCAATATTAAGAATACTCAATACGGTGTGAATGAATAGAACTAGATCATTCAATATGAAGCATTTAAATTAAAAAAAATCTGATCAGTCACATTGTCTGGCATATTGCTCACAATACTGTGTATATTGAGATACTTTTATAATTTTGTGAGGGTGGTACGTTTGACTCAAGCAGGTTGAACGATCCATAAATGTATTAAACGTGGCTGCATAAACAATGGTTTTTCAGACATTTAGTAAACACAGAGATTGGTGGTGTGGTGCTGAAATATAAATATGTATATGCACACGTTGGCATAAAGTGTCTCTCCTGCAGACCCTCCTGGCATAAACCAGGGCAGGATTCTGACCCAATAACCATTATAATAGCATGCACAACCAATAAAAAACAAGATGGAAAAGTATCTGCTGGTTTTTTGTCCTACATTTTAAAGGAATAAATATGCATTCATAGGTAATTTGTTTCCTACAAACAATGCACAAGTTATTTCTATTTAGTAGAGAAAGACATTAACAGGCTATATTGTGGCTCAATCCCAGTAAACTTACAGATGCACTCCCACTAAGTGATCCTCCGCATGGCGAAGGGAATCTGTTATGTCGATGCTGCCCAGCTAGACTGAAAATGGCAAGTCCGTAGTCATCTTTCAGAGGCTGGATACCATCTGTGCAGAAGAAGAGATTCAACAGAAAGATTTTACCAGCAAGGTTGCTTTTCACATTGAAATTAAGTGGCTGGTGGTGACAGTAAGTGAGAATGCACCTTTGTCTGTTGTTTTAGTGGGTGTTGAACTGCAGGGTAAAGATGAGGGTGACATCCACCAAAAAGGCTGCTCCTTCTCTCCATCGGCACAAGGGCTCTGCTGGCGCTCCTCACGACTCTGCGGTCGACCATGGCGGAAGCGATCTATGTACCTGGGAAAAGGTCAATGTTGGTCATAAGCAGTGATTCAAATAGTACAGAACCACCGACCAGTTTCTATATCTTACAGTGTTTACATCACAGTTACCATGCCATTGCCTCTTTTCAGTGCGATTAAAAGTTTAAGAGGATTAATTAGGTACTTAGGGGCACAGGCACGGCTACGTTAGAGGGAATGGTAGACTCTATGAATCTGAAACATACTTTGCCAGCACTGAATCTTGCTGAACTCCTAGCTCTGAGGAATATGTAGATTGTCCTGCTCTCGCAGACTGGGGTTTGGGTGTCTCCATGTCAGATGAGGTTGTAGTGCTGGAAGGACAAGATCCACACTCAGTGGAGGGCCAGGACTCTGCAAAGACTGGTTGTCCATCCGTGGTGGCAAAGCGTTGTTCACGCAGCTGTTGGGTCTCTGGGCACAGAGTGTGTAATTGTGAACTGGTTCGCGCGTTTGAACGCACAGGACTTGAAGTCTGTAAAAGAACAACAATGTGATATACATGTTAGCAAAAAAAGCAACATACAAATTAAACGCATCTTGCAGTGTATAAAGTTGACTTAAAAGCATACCGTTTTGTTCTTTTTCTTTGAAAGGGACTGTTTACAGGATGGTTGGTAGTATCCCTTGGCCCCTCTGCTCAGTTTTAAGGGATTCACAGGACTGCTGTAAAAAAAAAAAAACTTAGAAAAACCAGTAACCATTGTTTAGGTTACTATAAATATAATATTAATATCTTACCTTTTTTTCATTACAGTTTTAGAACATCACAGGTTATTACTAATAGCACCGAAAACTGGATGCACTTTGTCTCTGATTTATTCCTGGCCCCAAATAAGGTCTCTGACAATAAAGTAGAACTAGTTAACCTAGAAAGACCCACCGGTCTTCAGGGTTGACTTGGCATGTCCACAAAATAAAGTTACCATGGAGTCAAACGCCAGTAGACACACATTGCGCGTAAAATAGCACATTAAGATGCCTCCGGGGCACTTACAAGAGCTATTAATCCAACGAGTCCCACGTTGTAACTGAAAATAAAACTGCAAAAGCTATTTTTTGACAAATATAACGTGCTCGATGAAACCAGAAGAAAGAGTCCCTGTTTATGCCGATCGTTATTTACCACACGGTTTGTAGCCAATAGGAAGCGAGCTGATTGTGACGGACGTAAAAGCTACCCAATCACGAAGACTATCCGCAAAGCAAAAGAACCAATCACTGAATAGGAAACCGACAGCGCGCGGAAGAGGAAAGTCTCCAAAGGCAGATCAAACGAGCTAAGTTAGCAACGGCCATTTAAGATAGCAAACAAATAAAACGTACAGTTTGCAGTTTATTTCCATGTATTTTTTGTCTTGAAATCGCTCTGGGTTACTTTTAGTCAGCTAACCGCTATACTAGGTAAAAGGCTCGTGAACTAACGTTAGCTTTAACGTCACCCAATGGTCACGGCCTAACCGGCGAGCTAACGTCCTGTGCTGTCAAGTAGCATCGGTTACAAGTTGGTATCAACACTAAAACGCTGCATATCGGTCTCCTGGAGTGAACGTGTGGTTATAAAAGTGAACGCTAACGTGACATAGAAGTTATAGAAAGGTGGAGATAATGCACCACGTCAAGATCAAGACTGAGAGGCCAGGTGAGTAACGTTGACGTCACTACATTTTAACCCGACAGTTAAGTAGATGCTCTAAACGTATTGACTCTTTGTTGCGAGTAACGTTAATTCATTCCCGTTTCAGTAAAGCACCCAGTTGACTACTTTTCTCATTACTTGCAGATCTCGAGGGGGCTGGTGCACGCAGCAGATTGGATGATGTGTTAAAGGGACTGGTCGAGAAGACTGAAAGTGACAGGTCGGTACAACGTTTAAGTTTGAAACCCATCTAGTAGTTTTGATCACTTGACTGTCAGACTAATATCGTTGTATTTTTTTTTTTTAACAGGGAACAAAATGAGGCTGATACTGGAAAAATATCAGCTGACTCCCTAAACAAGTATGGATCAACGATTTGCATCTCAAATGTATTTGTCAACTTTTGTAGACTGTATAATGTACTGTAGCTGGTGCTGTGAAATGTATGAATACCGTGTATAATATACAGTGTTGAAGCTTGTTTTTATATTTCATGTTTCACTTGCTTTCTCTAGGGATTTGTCACCATCATCTGCTGGAAAAAGGCAAGTGTCTATTTTTCAACTGAGCGGTGTATGTCTGCACACTGTAATAGCTCTAAAAAACAGTCATGTTTTAGTTTTTTTAAGTTTCCATCCTTGTTTTGATTTTGCCAGGCCGTCAGCTCGATTTCCACAGCACCGGAGGAAGAAGCGTAAAGAGATGGATGAGGGCTTACCAGAGAGCAATCAACACAAACAAAGTACACTGAATGCACGTTTTGAAAACAATTCAGGAAGAAATTACATTGCAGTAAATGTCCTTTTTGCTTCCATTGTGGTCATTTTGCCTTTTAACTTCATTGTAAAATGTCTTATCTTTTCTTTATCTTCCCATTGTCTGTCTTTCTCCACTTGTTAGACGCTTATATTATTAAGTTGTTTGATCGCAGTGTGGATCTGGCTCAGTTCAACACTAGTACCCCACTGTATCCTATTTGCCGTGCCTGGATGAGAAACAATCCTTCTGTTCGAGCGCCGCCTGCTTCCCCAAGCCCCCCACACATTATGGTGGAGGAAGAGGTACGTATGACATACAGTTATGTCAAATAACTTACCATTTAATACACAAAGTAAAGTATAAGGTTAGATTTATATTTGAAAGAAAATCTGGCTTTTTTACATGAATTGTGTTAGGCTGGTGTTTTCTAGTTTTTAGCTTTACAAAGTAGGGAAGCTATTGTGGCCAAAAGTATTATGGTAAACAATATTATGAGATCGCATCAACTCAGGAATACTACTTAATTGAGGGGATTATTAAAAATGCACCATTCTTTTACACATCTGTATATGCTTTAATACACTTTATACAAAGTGTTTAGAATTATCTATAAAAGGCTAAATGTTTGTATGACAAAGCCTAGTACTGATGGTCTGTGGTAAGTTAAATTAGGCTCTTAAAGCCACTAGGGCTTCTCTGCCAGTCTGACCAGCATAAGGGCGCTCTCTTGTGGTTTATTTACCAGAGTACTTAAAGTACATAAAGTATTAGACATTTCTAATCCCTACAGATGCTGTTATGCCATGATCTTTGTGCATCATAAGGCCAGAAATATTTTTTGAATAAATGGCTGTTTAACTTCATTCCTTAATTTAAATTTTCTTTCTTTTGCCAGCTTACAGAAATGATCAATGGTAAAGGTCAGACTGTCTACAGACTCCCTCCTCCAACGTCCTGTCCAATCAGCACCTCTGGTGAACCCATCAATCTCAGGATCCCACAGACTGAAAAACCCACCGTTAACAAGGTTCTGTATATTATATGCATGCGAATTATTGATGGTGTTTTACTTAATGAAACATTAAAATCAAATGAATTAGTTAAAAAGTTAGCTAATGAATTATAATTGAAATATAATGAACTAAATCTGAATTGTTTCTCTTGCCACAGACGACAGATTCACTTCCTATATCAGGATCTCTCATATGTGACCACATGGAACGTTGGAAAAAGATAAGGCAAAAGTACGTTCTTTTATTGAAGAGTTACTCACATTATCATTGACTTTTGTACTATAGACAACCCACATTGAGGTCTGGGTTTTATGGGTTTTCCTTGTCTCACTTTTGACATTTGTGAATTGTTGCTCTTATGAAGTGAATGCACTTATTTGGAAGTCGCTTTGGATAAAAGCATCGACTAAATTAAATGTATTGTAATGATTTACAATTTATGATGTGAACGTGTTTGCAAGTTAGATTTTTTTTAAGAATACTAAAACATCCAAAAGTTTGGTACGAGTTGAGCTGACGCATATTGTTCTTTTTTTCCTAGATGGAAGGAGTGCTCTAACAAGAACCAGTTAAGATACAGCGAGAGCATCAAGGTTCTTAAGGAGATGAAGGAGCTCTACGATCGCTAACTGGCTTGTTCTGTGGCTCTCCACCACAAAAAGGACTCCACTTAGTTGTAAGGGAGCCATGGTATATAGCAGTGGATCTTTGAACACAGCTGCTATGTACGTAATCAGACTCATAGGAAAGCATGAACATAACTTTGAGCCTTAAATAAACCATATGTCCTACACGTTGCAGAAGAAATATTCGACAGGATTTAAAAGTTTTTTTTTGCAATTTGTTCCAGTGTGATGTGGGACTGTTTTTATTCATACAAATGATTTGTAGTTATTTGAATAAACTAATCAGTTTTCCAGACACAGTGGCTTCCTCCTTCATGTGGTATCCCAAACATAACCAGACTAAAGTCCATTGTAGTCTCAACCACTTTCAGATTTGCTCGATTCAACACGAAAGTACTGGACAACACAGCAACTTGAAGGAGCTTGAATTACATTTGCTATTCAATATGACTCGTTCTTTTGAAAAACATGTCAGCTTTTTGTTTTTTTTATCAATCAACTTAGGTGATGCCCCAGTAATGCCAATACTATAAGATTACATCACACTCTAAAGTGAAGTGTGAAGTGAAGACAATATACACATTCTAAACATGTTGCAATATTGCTGACTTGGGCAGTTACAGGAAGATAAGTGGTGAGTAAGTATTTGGGAAATAACACATTTGTCCTACTACAGCACATTGGTAAAAGTGCTGACGGTAGTTTGATCAAGATGAAATACACACCAGACAGTGAGGGATTTACAAAATACATAATACCAAGAATAACTTGTAGCTAGATACCGCTATACAAAATATTTAGTAAATAATCCATTTGAGCAAGGAAGTCCTTACAAAAAGCCTAAATGCAGGCCAGGAGGGATGGAGCAATTGTTTTAGTTAATACATAAACCTAATCAATAAATGAAAAAGGCAAAGGAAATAAACAATGTGGGGCTAGACTGCACAAATCAGGGAGTTTATTATAAAGTTATGCATACAATATAATAGACTGTCCCAAAATATGTAGACGAATCATGAATAAACCACCACTACACACATCAATTTGAACCAAATCAAAACACCCAAGTTAAAACACAGCAACCTAAGGAAACCAAGCATGTTCAAACAGCTCTGATCTGCTTGAGGATACCTTGTTTCTCAGCTGATGTGCCTCAACAATAACTCCCAAGTCCCCCACCTGAGTCTTTACTGAGGCCTAGTGCTCGAACATTATGTGCTTCCCTTCCACAATTAATTAAAATGTTCATCGAGGAGTGCTGTTGTGATAGCAGATGCTTTTATGCCTCAAATTGAAGAAAGTACCCAATGTGCACAAGATAGTTAATAACCAGGAACCACCCAAGTTGCAAAAAAAAGTGTTTGAGGGAGTTTCTCACGAGATAAATAACTAATATACTACGAATAAGTGCATTAAACAATCATGGTTTCCCATAGTGGTATTTTCTTCATCGTTTTCTTGTTTGGAACTTTTTGATTTGCGGGGTGTTTTCAAGTAATCTGACAGTGGTCTGCTTTGCTGAGTATGTTCTATTTTCCGAACGCAGGAAGTCAAGCATACAGTATACCACTGAGATATCCTGTAAGATAAAACACCGTCTGGTGAGTAGTGTGCATGAGTGTTTGTCATAGAAGGAAGAGAACATCTCATCAAAATTACGTTTTTATTCATTGTATTGAAATGCGTATAGCTCAATCATTAAAGCGCAGTCTTGTGTGACAGTCTCAAAGATGCTGCTATGGACAATTAGCTTGTCAATAACTATGGCTAAATATGCTGGAGCATCAAAAGCTAACAAAGATAAACATACATCTCGTTATCATATGAGTTATAGGCATTTCCATATCTGATGTATTGAAGGTTACAGTTTCATGGTACAAAATAATTCATTGTTACAAAAAAAAGCCACAGCCACAGCACACCCACACAGGTGTTTTCAATTATTCTGGCTGATTAGACCTGATATATTGGGAGCTGTGTGATGTCATCAAGCTGCATTTACTAGTAATACAGGGGCAACATAAGTAACAAGTGAGTCCATAAGGATGTCTAATCAACCATAATTGAAAACATCAAACTGATCCCGAGTACTAGTTGCTTTGATCCAAAATAAACACATTGAAATCACACATAGCAAATATACAAAATATATAAAAAATGAATTGCACAGATATACTGACCGAATGAATTTAACATGCTATTTGTAAAATGTTTGTACTCTGCTTTTCTCCCTATTGAGTACAAGTGGACACATTAGATTGACATCTCCTAATCAGTGCTCTCCTAGTCAGTGCTCTCCGCAGTGATGACCATTTTGCTTTCTTCAAAGTTCAAGGAAGTGGATGTGCCAGTGGATGTGCCTTTCCTCTCCTCAGGTGCAGCAGAGTCAGACCTCCGGGTTGTCCGAGAAAAGTGTGATGACAAGCTGCGAGAAGACATAAACGACAAGTGGTCCTCTGCCAGGGCGCTCTCTAGGACAAAGCATATGGACTGCTTGAGCTTCTTCTGGAATTCATCACACATGAAAACATAGAGAATGGGGTTGAGGCAGCTGTTCATAAAACCTAGGCTCAAAAGCACTGGACCCACAATAATAACAATATTCTGGAGATCTGAGTTAAATGGGATCATTAATTCTATTAAACTAAAAATGTGGAAGGGCAACCAGCAGAGGAAGAATGCAAGAACGACAGAAAAAATGATTCGGCGAGATCTCTGTTTCCTGATCCTCTGCATGCGCCCTGCACGGACAGCTATGGCCACATAAGAGACCAATATTACCAGAAAAGGGATGAGGAAGCCTATGACAAAGCGAAAGATGGTCAGACTCCATTTCTGTGTTACGCTGGATGCCGAATAACCACAGTAAATCTTCTTCCCTCTGACATTAACCTCCCGAAAGGTGGCATAAGGGGTGCTGCAGACCGCAGCAGTCATCCAGATGAGAACGCATGTAATCTGGGCTTTGCAAACTGTGCGCTTGTTGTGCGCCCACACCGCCACCCAGATGGACAGGCAACGGTCCAGACTTATGGCGGTCAGAAGAAAGATACTTGCAAACATGTTGACTACATTCACAAAGGTGTTGAGCTTGCACATGAATTCTCCAAATTGCCATTCGTACTCCTGAGAGATTGAAATGATGGAGAAAATCAGGAAGGCCGTAAAGAGGAAGTCAGCCAGAGCCAAGTTGAGAAACCAAACTGAGTTGACCGTTCTCTTCATCCTGCAGCCGGTCACATAGATGACCACACCGTTGCCCAGAGTCCCAAACATAAATATCACACAGTAGATGACCAGGGACACCGTGCGCATGTTTCTGAAAACCCCATCTACCCCAGATGGTTGGCGTACAGTGGAAGTGATGTTATCTATTGAGCAAAAAATAAATGTGAAAATACAGACATTAGTTTCTTCAACACAATCTGCAATATGCATTGAGAAACAGACAATGTAATTAATGTTTTAACCAGAAAGCATAAATGATCTGTCTTTGTTAACTGTATGCTGGTTGGTAGTTTTGAGCATTGCGTTTTCAAATGCTCCTCTGTTCATATTCTATAGTAACTCCCACTTTAGTCATAAATGGATGAAGTAGACATAGAGTACTTTGTATTAAATTGCAAGTCTACATTTCTCCCATTGCACTCAATGTTGTGCCCAGAAAATAGTACATATTAACAAGAAAATATGGTTTATGCGTCTTTATTTTAGATCAATTTGGTAAGCAATGAGAGAAGACCACCTTTCTGTGAATGCAATCTAAAAGCATTGACTTTATAAGTAAAGTGTCTTACCAGTCCCCATTTTTCTGGTGCAGCGAGAGTCAGTCTTTATTCTAAATTGATCTCTCTCTGGTTCTGCCTCAACTCAATCTCTCTCTCTGATCACTCCTCCTTCTCAGTTCATGCAGCTGCCAATAAGAACACTACTTCTGCTGTTATCATGATTTTGCAAAATGGCATTAAGCCATGAACACGGAGTGGACAAAATAACCAGAACACCTTAGAATGTAATGCAATCCAACAAGACTGTATGATCTAAAAAATAATTGAGCTTCAATCAGTTTCAATAGAAGTTGATGTCAGCTTTACAAGGGTAGTATTCATTACAGGACTCCAATGTTTTATATTTCATTATATGAAAAGTTTTGTTTTTCAAAGCTATCTAACTCATCCTAAACGTTATCCTAAAATGCATCTTTGTTGTATGCTGCACAATACTGCTTTTTAACCTTTCCACTCAATCCAATCACACACACACACACACACACACACACACACACACACACACACACACACACACACACACACACACACACACACACACACACACACACACAGAGAGAGAGAATGTATGTGCAACTATGTATCAGGCTGACATGAATGTAAAACATGAAAACCAACACTGGTGTTATTAAATGAAAGTGATATATTGTATGTATCATTTTTCACACATGCACCAAACAAAGCAGTACAGCGAGTGGTTGCTACCATTCAGAGTCAAGAGAAATAGTAGGATGCTTGTGACAGCTTATATTGATGCTGCGTAGAATCACTCATTGATCACAGTGATTAGCAGGATGATGCACATCTGTATTGCTGATTGTTGTTGTTGCATTTTAGTTGGAAGCAACAGTCTGGTCAATCCAGCTTCGTAGGTAGGACACACGGGCATACACTGCAGGGGTGCGCACGTTGCAGTTGGAGGTACCCCAGGACACAATACCTACAAGGGACCACGCTCCATTGTTCTCACAGACCAGAGGGCCACCAGAGTCACCCTGCAATGAAACAAATGGGCATCTAAATGGCTTTTAAGAGCATGCATGGGGTCATCTAATATAATAAAATAGAGTTGACATTGCTTGATAATAAGGCATTGAGAGATCTTTCTGCACAGCTATGCACAGGATGTGAGCTGGCTTGCATAACTCTAAAATCATTACAAAAACAGGAAACATGCAGCAAGAATATTGTTGAGTAAGAAGACTAACTCTTTTTAGTAACACTTTCATAATCAAGTTGTTTACATTGACATTCAGTAGTCAGATTTACAAGTACATACATGCAATTATAATCTATCTATCTATCTATCTATCTATCTATCTATCTATCTATCTATCTATCTATCTATCTATCTATCTATCTATCTATCTATCTATCTATCTATCTATCTATCTATCCATTTATTTATCTATCTATGTATATACACCATTATTAATTTGGATATCTTGTGTATAATATCTCATCTAATGTTATCAAACGTTATTATACATTTACAAATTATTTAATATTGACATTTTCAGTTGTTATAAACAAATTATAATGTACAATTTTCTGTAAATCATTTGTTAATTATACCTAAATGACATTTGTGATACATGAGCAAATAATTTGTCATCAGCAAATGTAGAAAATGCCATCATTACTTTATAACGAACAATTGGTTTATAACCAACTTGAAGCTTATTGTTGTTTTGAAGAATAAAAACAACAAGCCTGCATTTCAGGCGTTGAAATGGTCGTTACCTGACAGGAGGACACTCCAGAAGCACCGGCACAGATCATGGAGTCAGTGATTCTGTTATAACCCCAGTACTGCTTGCACTGAGTCGGGGTGAGCAGAGGCAGGGCAGTCTGCTGGAGGTAGCGGGGGCTTGCTGAGAACGGAGAAGAAATGGAGATGAGGCTATATCTGCATAAATACATATCTTACATTGTTCTTAGGGTATGGTGGACATTCAGCATTCCGCCTTTATAGTTTTCCTTTGTGGAAATGGAACATCTGTGTGTAAGACTTATAAAGTAGTTGCTCTCTCACAGGTTTGGCCGGTCTTGCCCCATCCAGTGGTGACACATTGGGTTCCAGAGGGGATGCTGGTGCTGGAAGAGGCCAGGCACACAGGAGACACACGGGGTGCCATCTGCACTGGGGACGACAGCTTCAGGAGGGTGATGTCATTGTTGAAGTTCTGGGCGTTGTAGTAGGGGTGAGTGATGGCCTGGATGGAGACGTGAGCATATATCATGAGCAAATATAAGACCAATTTGTAATGAAAGGAAACGTTAAATTAAAAGATCACATTATTTGAAATAAAAGAAAGCTTGTGTGGATTATGGCGTTGCTTACCCTGGAAATGGACTTGACCTGAATTTGCTCACTGTTGCTCTGACGATCATGTTCTCCCAGGATAACACGGTGGCTTCTAGGACTGAGGGGGGAACAAAAACAGAGAGAGGAGCGATCACAGAGATGGCAATGTTGGGCTTTTGCTCACGTGTATGTGGGACACCTTAGCATTACTTACGACACACGGCAGTGAGCGGCAGTGACAACCCAGTACTGGCTGATTAGGGAACCGCCACAGAAGTGGAATCCACGACCATCCTAGAAGTGAGAACATGCATATTCTCCATGACATTTTCTGATGTATACAAGGGGCTGAGATTGTAATGATTGAAAGGTGCATGACTTAGGCTACCTGAAGAGACACCTGCCAAGGCCAGGACCCGGGAACAGCATTCTGTCCATTGACAATCTTGTTGTATCCGCTCACTTGGGGCCTGATAGAAGGTACTCCACACCCTGAGGCCAAATCACACAGTTGGAAATGTATCCGCGTGTCCCACAACAGGGCATATAGTAGGAATACTGTGAATTGTTTTGTTTACAATCTAATAAAGTGTGAGAAAAATGTTCTTCACATAATGCATCTGCTGGTATACCGCAGTCACTCACCCAGTGCAGAGACCACGAGAGCCAAACAACTGACTAGAAAGAACATGGCCACGTCTCGATGGTTATTCACTTTCCTGTGTCACTTGTGTGGGACACTGGCTTTTATACGAGTATCACACACACTTGACCCTGAGTTCCCTGTGTAACGCCCCACACACACATACACACACACACACACACACACACACACACACACACACACACACACACACACACACACACACACACACACACACACACACACACAAACACACACACCAATGACTGCGATAGGTTTGGGAAGAGAACATCTGGTGATAAGCACATGAGATGACCTATAACTTAAATGTTCATCCACTTCGTCCTATGCTTGTATTTGTCCTGTTAGCTTTTAGCAAACAAATAGTTGCGTAATTATTCCATTGGTAAGAAGCAACAACACCTGGCCCTTGTTATTACTCTGAAAAGAAGAAAAAAAATCATAATATTTTGCAATTCATGTGTTCTTGAATTAATGTTTAGGAAAAGCTGTATTCGATCTTGCTTTCATCTTTGTTTCACACCTCACACATCAGAGGAAAAAAGATGCATACAAGATATTCTTATCGACAATAACATGATTTTTTTCGCGCCTTTTTATGTACCTTCCTGTGTGTAAGCTATATTTACAGGAAACAAGATAATGATCAAAACCTTTGCGGTACCAGTTTTATCTGCACAAAGTGAATACCTATGCACTAACGAATAAACGTTAATAAAAAGTTATTCAGAAATGTAATGATATTAAAATACATACATTCCCAAGAAATACACAGTGCATTATGCCAACTAGCATCCCATTGGTGATCTTTATTGATTCAATTGTTTAAATACTTCATGCAAATCATCATTGGTGAATAATGAAGACAACAAACAGCCTCTAAGTATGTCTTATGTGACTGAATATTTTAAATGCCAAATGTAGTTGCTTAGCATTGTTAAGTTTATGAACAAACATGATAGCAAGAATGTAAATCAAAATAAGCCTGTGATCTAATTTTCATTGGATGTGTAAATATCTTAGAGGCAGTAAGTGTATGTTGGGATCACTGTCAGCATAGTATTCAGTCGACTTCCTCGATAGTTGGGCCAGAGGAGGAGCCGCCTCCAGCTCCACCAGGGAAACCCCCGGGCATCCCTCCTGGCATCCCTCCTGGCATACCCCCCTGGTATAGGTTGGAGATGATGGGGTTGCACACCTTCTCCAGTTCCTTCTGCTGGTGATCGTACTCCTCCTTCTCTGCTGTCTGCAACAGAAAGCACAAATATTTCATTGTCACAGAAACTTGGTGGGTTGTTATACATTGTGGTTGTCTATTCCATGAACATGATGTGAAAGAAACGTATAGGGGATTTGCTTCACGTTGTTTAAGTGATTGAGGTCTCCGCTCTGCTTTCACAATGTGAGCAAAAGAGGAACCATGTCTTTCATGTGTGTTTACCTGGTTCCTGTCCAGCCAGGCAATGACTTCGTTGCACTTGTCTACGATGGACTTTTTGTCCTCAGGGCTGAGCTTGTCTTGGAGCTTCTCGTCCTCCACTGTGCTCTTCATGTTGAAGGCCAGAGACTCAAGGGAGTTCTTGGCTGTGACCTTTTCTTTCTGGACCTCGTCTTCAGCCCTGAACTGCTCCGCCTCCTGCACCATCTGCTCAATGTCCTCCTTGCTCAACCGCCCTATGAAATAAATGAAATACAAAGCTGAGTACCTTCTGTGCAATATGTATTTGTTCTCTTTGTTCACGTGTAGCTATCCTCCAGCTGTGCTACATCAGCTTCTGATTTAATATATATATATTTCATATGGTTCTCTACCTTTATCATTAGTGATGGTGATCTTGTTCTCCTTTCCAGTGCTTTTGTCCACTGCAGACACATTGAGGATGCCATTGGCATCGATGTCAAAGGTCACCTCAATCTGAGGGACACCTCTGGGAGCAGGTGGAATACCGGTCAGCTCAAACTTGCCCAGCAGGTTGTTGTCCTTGGTCATGGCTCTCTCACCTTCATAAACCTGAAAACAGTTAGTCAACTCAGATTTTTTTGCATCAACATCCACTTTTAGAAGTAATTGTAATACACTGGGAGAGCAATGAAGAGCGAACTGTTATTTGTTTTGAACTACCTGGATAAGCACACCAGGTTGGTTTTCTGAATAGGTGGTAAAGGTCTGGGTTTGCTTGGTGGGAATTGTGGTGTTCCTTTTGATAAGGACAGTCATTACTCCTCCAGCGGTTTCAATTCCCAGGGACAGGGGCGTGACATCCAGCAGGAGCAGGTCCTGTACATTCTCAGACTTATCACCAGCCAAGATGGCTGCCTGCACAGCTGTAAATAGTTGAACAATTGTGAAACTAATACCATAACAACAAGAACGCTTAAATATAAACCATCTAATCATATTTGAACAACGGCTTTTATACTAAAATAGGAATATATACCAGAAAATGAGTATAAACCTAAACGCTGTAGAAATACCCACCTGCACCATAAGCCACTGCCTCATCGGGGTTGATGCTCTTATTCAGGTCACGGCCATTGAATAAGTCCTGCAGCAGCTTTTGAATCTTGGGGATGCGCGTGGAGCCGCCCACCAGGACAATGTCATGGATCTGGGCCTTGTCCATCTTGCCATCCCTCAGGGCCTTCTCCACTGGCTCGAGGGTCCCACGGAACAGGTCTGCATTGAGCTCTTCGAAACGGGCTCTGGTGATAGAAGTGTAGAAATCGACTCCCTCGTAGAGGGAATCGATCTCAATGCTGGCCTGGGTGCTGCTGGAGAGGGTGCGCTTGGCCCGCTCGCAGGCTGTGCGTAGACGGCGCACAGCTCGCTTGTTGGTGTCGATTTCTTTTTTGAACTTGCGCTTGAACTCGGCTATGAAGTGGTTAACCATGCGGTTGTCAAAGTCCTCACCCCCCAAGTGAGTGTCCCCGGCTGTGGACTTGACCTCAAAGATGCCATCCTCAATAGTCAGGATTGACACATCAAATGTACCACCTCCAAGGTCAAAGATAAGGACATTGCGTTCACCGCCAACCTAAAAGAAATGGTAAGAATGACTAACAGGAGCATGGAAGATGTTAAGGTGTGCATCTTGTTTGTAAGTTACCTTTTTGTCCAGGCCATAAGCAATGGCTGCAGCAGTGGGCTCATTGATGATGCGCAGCACATTAAGCCCAGCGATGACTCCAGCATCTTTGGTGGCTTGACGCTGGGAGTCATTGAAGTAAGCAGGAACTGTGACAACTGCATTGTTGACAGGCTGGAGAGACAGTACGACCTTGAGTTAATAATGTGCGTGTTCAAACTATTCTACTTTTTTACAATCTGTCACCACGTTGCAAACATGAACAATACTTTTTCTCACAATGTGTTTCGAGGCAGAGGGAAGTGCTTGCTATGATTCTGAGGTCTTGCGTTTGAGATTATGTTAGGTGTAACAGTTATAAATACTAAGTTGCAGTTTGTCACTGCCGCCTTTGTAAAACACAAACTACCTTTTTTTTTTTTTTAAGGATTTAGGATTGTACTCTTATTGTCATCTACCTTGCCGAGATACGCCTCAGAAATCTCCTTCATCTTGGTGAGGACCATCGAGGACACTTCCTCAGGGTAGAAGGTCTTTATTTCACCCTTGTATTCAACCTCCACCTTGGGTTTGGTTGAGTCATTCACAACCTTGAAGGGCCAGTACTTCATGTCTGACTGCACCACAGGATCGTCAAACTTACGACCAATCAGACGCTTCGCATCTGAAGGAGATTTAGGAGAATAAATAAAAAACAAGACACTGGTCAGTCACGTGTTATTTTGGATCACTGTTTCTGAGCCTGTTGCCTTTTGGGTGTCGCAGTCCTCACCAAATACAGTGTTGGTCGGGTTCATGGCCACCTGGTTCTTGGCAGCATCTCCAATCAGTCTCTCGGTGTCTGTGAAGGCCACATAGCTGGGCGTTGTCCTGTTTCCTTGGTCATTGGCAATGATTTCCACTTTGCCATGCTGGAAGATGCCCACACAGGAATATGTGGTTCCCAGATCAATGCCCACTGCTGGTCCTTTAGACATCTTACAAAAATGAAGCAAGATGAAATACATGTGTTTTTAATTGCAGCCCCTTTTGCGATGGACAGTAATCCAAGATTAGTATATGTATTCATCATAACTGAATAAAGTTTTGATAATATTTATGTTATGTTTATGATCGTAATTGTTTTGTACTTGGACTTGTTTCCTTGCAGTATTAATAAAGCAATGTGTACACACCTGTATACTATGTGCACACATGCATATCCACTGTGGGTGTATATGCCTGGCCCTGTTACATAAGTCTGTGCAAGGTGCAAGGCCACATGAGGCTCAGTGGGTGGAGTGGTGGAAGAGCATCCTTGGCTAAACCACCTCCTGACTCTTGAGACCAAACGATTGGTGGATGTCACACTGCCCTTTAATTCTCTCTCCACACAGTTTCTCTCTCCGCTCCTCCCTCAGCAACAGTGAAATGTGATGTACTGCTCCTGGAATAGTGATCAGTGTGTCTATGTTCCGACAGCTGGCTCCAAATAGCTTACTTGCCATTTCTATAATAAGCATCAGCGTATGGCAATGAATGGAAGGTGGCTAAAAATGAACAGATCATTTATCAGTGACTAGTGGGCAAGACTGGTTCCTATTAAAACAGAAAGAACCACAGCTTTTAAAGGTGCAGTAACTGGTGTTTGATTTGTGAAGAACTCAACAAAAGTCTGTTTCCACCGTTCAGCAGACAGGAAATTCAACTTTTTTTTTAGAGGCAGAGAAAAACACAAACACATATTGCACATTAATATTCCACCAAATCACAAGAACAAAGGTGCCTTATTTAAGTTTAAAGATCTTTAGATTAACCTTCTTTGCGCTGCATGTTTACAGGGTGACAGTTGAACCCTGTAAGTCCCAATAATGACCCAGAACGGCTTCAACTATTTCAGACTATTGAATTATCACTTGTTATCCAGTTGTGTAAGCAGAAAATGCTGACATGCTAAATTCCGACAGTGTTGCTTCACTGCCTGCCAAAACGCCCAATTCTGAAAGTTCTCGTGTGCAGTACAAAACATATATTTTGGAACATGAATATAACAGCACTGTGTTAAAGTGATGCACACATGGAGGCGGTTTATATTAGATTCTGTCTTAGCCATTTGGTATAGTTAATGCTATTCAGCTTCCTTTGGTTGAAGCAATCCTGAAGACCCATTGACACTGTTGGGAAATGGAAACAAATAATCCCAAAAGATTTTTTTACTGGACACTCACTCAACTGTGTGGTTCTTCTTACAGATTCTGTTTCAGCTGCTGTTTGACAAAAGCCATGCAAGCCTCACTTATTTGGGAATACCTCTCGTCGGCACATTAGGTTTTCAAAGCAGCAAGCGAGACGGACTATGAAGCCAGGCTGAGTGCAATGCTACTGAAGGGGTTACCTTGTGCTGTCAGATGTTCAAGATTTGAGAGTTTACGGAGTTGTCCCCTCGCACACAACTCTCCTGACTTTCAAGATTCTCCTGAATCTTGAATGAAACTCTGGCACATGAATTTCCTTCGGATTAATAAAGTTCTATTTTATCTTGTCGTATCTTGCCTACTCCTTTCCCTATCTTGGCCGGCGAACTAAGAGGACGAGTGTCTCTGCTTCCCAGTGTATATAGAGTGCTGTGCGTGCAGGGAGAGCCCATCTGGGTGTCAGGTGACTCCACCAAGGAAAGTTCTAGGCCCATGTGTCAGCTCATTGACGGGGTTTCCTTGAAAGAAAGTGTGCTGTAGCCCTCTGCCAGTTGAGCAAAAATAAATAATTAACAAAAAGTTTTTTTTTTTAAATGTATCAGTACATTTTCGAAATACTTTTTAACCATTATTAAAATCTCTGGATAGCCTTAAACCTCTGGAGTCATGTAGACAATCAATGTGCCCAAACAGATGTTTGATTATGAAGGGCCTCAAAAACTCAGCCAGATGTTAAAACTATTTGCATTTTAAAACCTGAAATAGATCTCTCTGTATGTAAACAGTTTAAAAACGCTTTGTACATTAATGCATGTATGATAATAAATGTAGTCCATCCACATGGACTAAACTACAATATATACCCGGTATAGATGAATATAATAACTGTGGTTGTAAAAAGTCACATACTTTTGTATGTTTCTGCTTTCCTATACTTTTTGTTATCCCAGTTGATCTATTACCTGCAGTTGGTTAATAATATGAGAGGTTTTTTTATTCAGAGCATGAATTAAAATAAGTTATCTAAGTTAATTCGAACTTCCTAAGGTAAATAAGCAAACTAAACGTGGATATTGCAAACACATATAGTAAACAATCGTCAGCAGTTTTATTGAGGTATACATTTTTGTTTACATATATACTGTACATGTTTCATTCTCAGTTTAAAAGACAGCAGTGCAGTCATTTCCCTTCCCCTTGCGACACGGTCCCACTGCCAGAGCTCAAAAACTGGACGTCTATTCTTGTTACATAGGCCTCTCTGACACAGACACCATCTGGCATTAGATATAACTGCAGTTCCTTACAAACACCACCTGTTGCGACACGCCAGATCTTAGTTTTTCCACACACGCCTGTTAGTAGTTGTTTTCTTCTTGGAATTGAATATTGCATAATCCGTAACACTCTGAAGTGTGATTCCTATCTCCTACTAAGATATTGAGCGTACGCTTTTTATGATCATGGCAGTTAAGGAGAGCAACCAAAATAACTCACAGTTGGTGTGGGTCAACTGTCATACAATAAATACTGTACATTTATAATAAACAGCAGTAACGGATCCAATAAAATAAGCAGCCATCAGTGTGTTTCCCCTCACAAATAAAAACAATCAAAACTCTAAATAGGGATTTTATGTCCCTGGTTACAAATTACAGTTTCATCAGAGACTTTGACATCAGGTATTTAAATAGTAGCTTTTACTTTAAAACAAGTAAACTACGGAGTTGATAAAGAAAGTTCTCTTCTTTGCTCTCGTCCGTTTTACAGCAAACGTTCATATAGTCCCAAGCACAGCGCTTGCAGTAGTTGTACAAATGGCGCTCTGCTTTCTTTAGCGTGCTGTTCAGTTCCAGTGTTCCCTGAAGGCTGCACAAAAAGGCAAAGGTTTAACCAACACATCCATGAACAAAAACACCATACATTTGTATGTGATGGGATTTATACGTCTTAGCATACAGACAAACCTGCTAGTAAACTGGATAAGTTGTACTTCATCACGGCAACGCAGCAAAGACTCTCTGTTTTCTAACAGGATGGCGGCACAGATGAAGAGCTCAAAGGTGAAGTCAGTGTTGATGGCCTGCAGCTCCGACTCTGAATTGTCCTCTGCAGAGACACATCGCAGCATTAAAGTCAGACATTTAATAGAGGCAACTATCCCTCCATATTCAGCCTTGTTTATTCTGCCAACTTCAGTTCTTTGTTTCACCTGTGCTGCATTTTTGGGCCAGCCTTTCCTGATAGCGTGCTCGGTCTACTTGCTGGGAGATAAGCTCCAGGTGGTCACAACTCAGGATCTCGAACAAACGTAATGCGTCACTGTGTTCAAACTCCCTCTGGAAACCCAGCAGCAGCCACCTTAAAGGACACACAAAAGAAATGTGCATGTGGAACAATAAACACATATAAACCCATAGTCAGACATAAGAGAATACAAATAGAGAATGGGAGCAAAGATCTGTGTCAATATACCTGTGGCAGAAGGTGAAGCTCTCCATGCTGTCTGTGACCAAATGAGCATAAAGCGCAGGGTCCAGTTCCTTCAACAGGGCGGCCTCCAACTCTAAAAGAGAGCAAACAAAACTCTTTCATAAGCTTCGACTGCAGGATCTAAACTCATAGACTATACTTTCTTGCAGTGGAATCTGTAGTCGATCAGTAAAATTTGTTCATAACAAAATATTTGTTCTGGATGGGTTTTATTGTATTTCTGATGCTTTTTTGTCTAGTTTTGGCCCATTTTGGGGGGGATTTTGTTCATATTTTAGATTGTTTTTTGGTCTGAATGTGTGATTTAGCATCAAACTTCTACTGATTTGAAAAATAAAGACTTTCAGGAATCTGTACACTCTGTATCACTCTAAACACACCACACTTAAATATAATGACAGTTGATTGTATGTACTGGAATTATTTGTTTTCAATATCCTTGTTTTACCACTAGAGGGCCCAAATATCTTTTGCAATTACATTCAGGAAGAAATCTCATTTTACAACATGTATATCTTGGAAACATCGCTTTTTTTTTAATACATTAAGTTGCATTTCTTGTTGGTTATCTGACCTATTTTCCTGTGCAGACCATCAGCCCTGAAGTCCTTGGAGAACTTCTCCATGTAGCAAGAGAAACTCCAATAAGCGTCAACCTCAGAGTTGAGAACCTCCAGGAACCGGCTGCAAAGGTCATTCATTCCTTGGGCATAACTGACCTCTAGATTAACAATCAAGAGAAATGATGCACACACAACCAACAGTTAGTGTCTTTAACAGGGCAACACACAGCCTCTAACGCTGCCTGATCTCGTCAGTGTTAATAATCCTGAGGGGGGGTCATTCTTGCTGATTACCTGGATGAAAAGCAGCATAAGTGATGAGGATATCTCTCAAAACCAACAGGTTGGCTGAACCTTCACCCCTGCAGAAAAAGAAGGGAGCAGAATTAGTTGAAGACTGCAGAATCTTATTTCATGTGCACTACATATTGAGTTGGTCTAGGTAGTTATGGAAATAATCCACAGAAACAGTAAATGACGATAGTTGTTCCCTCACATTTATAAAGACAAATAACCATAAACTTAGGAATCCTTTTCCATAAAGAAAATACTAGTAATACTAATACTATAAGTGATGCACATTTGCAAGCTTTCAAACCACAATTTAAAATTAAGCTCTCTATTATTATTTTTACTTCATATCTATTATTTCAGCATTGTACCAAAATGCTTGTATTTGAGAAAAGCCGTGGGACAGGAAACACAATATCTTGGAAGCTAGCAAATTAAATTAGGTCGTTTTACTTTCCCCAGTGTTGATCTAAAATCAGAAACAACTTACAGCTCACTAAAATTTATAATATTTGAATTAAAGATTAAAAGTTAAAATGGTAGAAAATGCTGATAGCCTATTAAATGCTATTTATGCGTTTAAAGATTCAAGATTCACAGCATAACCTAGGACAAAATAAAGCATGTACGACCTGTGTATCTAGCTGCTGTGCAATAAGATGCCAGGATCCCTTGTTTTTCATCATTATTAAAAAGTAATGTGGCCTTAAGAGTTCATTGTGTTGCCATTCCAGTCTTACAACAATATATAACATTTGGCTATTTGCTTTTTTTGTTCTCCTTTCCAGGTCAACGGAGGTGAGCAGAAAGGGGATGATCCCTTTTAGCTGCTTAAAACTAAATGTCTGCATGCTAATTCCCACATTCATGTCAAGGGTCAGCAATCACATCCAACACACTACCTGTTGACACACAGACATGGCTGACAATCACTCACTGATAGTAGCTCAGGTCTCTGTTCGTCCTCGCCACATCTTTGTCGATGATCCGTGTGGCTTCCCGCAGCTCCTCTCGGTCAAACGTGACTCGCTCAAACAATATCTGGTAACAGGAAGTACACGTTGACACAAATGTGTTGATTGTGATCTCTGCGTGGAGCGCTGTAGTGGACTCCATGCATTTGAACACATTTAGTCTGGTCCTAGCATTAGAAACGGGAACAGTATGGTAAACTTGTGTCAGTTCACTCTGTTGAAGCTGCGTGTGAAGTATCACTATCTGAATGCACACAACTATCAGGTGTTCCTAAGAGCACACACTGAAGTGACTTATACTTGAACGAGTAAATGATATCCTGTTGTGGAATTTCCCTAAATACACTTCAGTCCTCACCCTTTAAACACATAATCACTTCTATCAAACAAAGACAAAGTAAACATATTTAATTGAACTGCAGACGCAGAAATGTAGTGAATAGAAAACTACGTACATATAAATAAAAACATAACATTGAAATATAAAGATTATAATTATACTACCACATATTTCATTAATCTAACCTGTGCCTGAAGCTCCAAGAAAGCCAGTCGGTCCCTGACCTCATCAGACTGGTCCTGGGTCTGCTTCTGGGCCAGTGCCTGCCTCTGGTCAAAGTACCCGACTGCTGCCCCCAACTCAGCTGAAATGAAGACAGGATCATGATATGTGTTTTAACAGAAGAAAAAGTAGTGCAGGGAAAGAGAAAAAAAACAAGAATGAAAGGTTGACACACTCGGGAGCCGCATGACTCTTCATTGCGATGCGCGTTGGAGCTTTTACCGTCAGTGCCGTTGAGGTGCATCCGCACGGCCGAAGGAAGGAACTGCTGCCACTTTCTCTTCATGACCCGGAAACGTACCAACATCTGCTCCTGCAGCAGAGAGCGCTCTAAAGCTGTCGAGCTGCACGGGTACATCCCAAACAAGAAGCGCCACGCCAGACCCCGCTCAGAGGGACACACGCCACCTGGACAGGGATAGAACAGCTTTTGATCATTTACAGTGGTCAATATAACTGACTCACTAGTGTTTTCAATCCAAAAGGTCATTTTGAGTCATCAAACCAAGCACCACCAGACCAAAACCAACCCTGAGGGAATCACATGCAATAATTACAGCTTTTCATCTGTGAAAAGAGGGAATCTGATCCAAACTTGTGTGAACTTTACCCTGCTTTCATCTGGATTTCAGACGAGGATTTCAGATGTCTTATGTAATGTTTCACTCTGCAGGTTCTTTAATCTTTGGTTTCCATGTTTTGCGGATGGAATGTGGATAAAGGTCAAAAGGACAAAGAAGAAAGGGGGGCTAGTTTCCACATTCTTGCTCATGGATGATAGATTCAAAGTGATGTTTTACCCCAGCGAGACCTCTTATGTGTCGATGTTCATCGTCCCGTGCCTGGTACAAATCAACATGCCACGATAATGCCAGGACTAGTAGAGTGGCAGTCTAAGGACTGTGTTTAGGGGCTGCTTTCACATATTTTAAGATCCTCATTTATCAGCTTCCCCCACTTCTATTAATGTTTTAGTCTGTCATGTGATTTTATTCTGCTTCCAACCGTCTAAATGGTATCTGTGGCTTTATCTCGGAAGTCACATTTGGGTTCTTTGCTGGAGGGAGTCAGATGTGCAATGCAATGACAATGGTTTGAGTGTAGCTCAGCTGATGTCTTGAAGCAAAGCCTCACTTCCTCTCCTCTTGTCTGTAGGAACGCTCACTGATGCCTCTAAAACACATCTGATAATAAGAATTCCTGTTGACGAATTTACTGCAGCAGCACAATACTGCATGTGAAGACTTTTATTTTTCTAGACACTGAAGCCACATGTTGATTATAATCTTTTATTTTACGGTTTGTTCATACAACATTAATATAGATATTTGCAAATAATCTTTCAAACATAAATTTCACACAATTAGCAAAAATGTTATGGGATTATTAAAGAATCCTGCTTAACCTGTTGTAACCTCAGAATCATGAGCTTCTACATTTTTGGACAGAAGTTGGATGCAAACAGTTATTGCATACAGTTTGTATTGTAATATGTATATGTAAAGTCACGCTCTATAAATACTAATATACATATTTAGGAAATTCACTTGAACTCTTTTTTTGTGATTTGTAGTATCTAGATAGATAGATAGATAGATAGATAGATAGATAGATAGATAGATAGATAGATAGATAGATCTACCGTTTTTGAATATGTGCATCCTCAGCCGTGACTCGTCGACCCTCCCCTCGGCGTCCATGACCCCAGGTAAGGTGAGCCGTGTCCCGGACAGAGCCGGAGAGCTGACGGCTGCTCCTCTCCTCTGGACGCGGACACCTGATTGGTGACTATCCGCTGAGCTCGCCTCTTCTTCGGCTGTCTGCTGCGGATTCCCGTGATTGGAGTCTTCCATCGGTGCCCGCAGTCGTCTCGAGCTCACCACGAACAGGTGAAGCAGGGCTGGCCAGCGGATAACACACTTTCATCCTCCTGCAGACTGCTCACTAAACAACTTCCCAAAAAAAAAACCGTCGGGAGCTGAAACCAGGCAGGACTGACTTCCGCCAACTCGAGTCGACTCGTTCCAGATCTCAAAACTTGTTGAATGACTTTCAGCAAAACCATTTCCATCCTGTTGGGTCTCATTCGGCCATCTGGGAGTCACATGACTGCACCTTGAGATCCGCGTTTGGCCCACATTCCAGGTGGACTGGAGAGCCAAAGTTCACGTTGAATCTGCGAGCATAACTCACTCCCCCTGGTGGTTTAATCATGTAACAGCATGACGCTCACTGTTATATCCCAGCAGGCGAGCCAGAGCTGGAGAGGAGGTGACCCTAAAACACAGGATGCAATGCTCTTGTATGGTCCAGTTCAGTGGTTCTCAAATGGGGGTACTAGTAGCCCAGGTACATTTAACATAAATTATTAGTTAAAATTAGTTATTTAATAAATATTCAATAATATAAGTGTACGTTCTCAAACTGAATTGTATATATTCTATATTAAATCAGACACTGATGGCACAGCGCTGTGTATTATATTGTTTTTTCAACCAAAAATGCTTTGCACTGCTTCGGGGCTACTTGGCTGAAAAACTATGTCACAGGGATACAGCACTGAAAAAAGGTTGAGAACCCCTAGTCTAGTTATTCTTTAATCCAGTCTGATTCAAGTAACATGTTAATATGAGACCTAGTTGCTGATAAAGTTTGTTGGCCTGCTTTTGCTAATGCGTCAAAACAATAAACCCATAGTGGGTTAAAAAGTTGTTAAATGTATCTCCTAAACTAACTGTGGGGTGCAATATTATAGGTCTATATGCAAATTAAACTACAGAAAAAGTAATTTAGTGACCAACCAGGTCATGTCCTTCTGAATTCAAATTGAAGGTATATTGTACAGCAAACAAAACATCTTTGATACAATTCTGAGCTGAAATTGACTTGACTGCTGCTGCAACTACCAATATATATTCCCTAATCCATACATTTAACGAATATAAGAGCAGTATTATTCTCAGCTGCAGGAAACACATTAAAACACAGTGAGAAGAGCTTTAAAAGATAAAGGCTAGTATTGATCCATGTCCATCTTTTCCTGGCATTGTGTACATTGAAAGGATTATTGAGCTCTGTCCATATCGGCTGTGAAGTCTTTCCTTCCTACAGTGATCAATTGGAAGTGATGGGGACAAAAGCAGAACCCAGAATCAATGCATTCTAAAGGTCAGCTAAAGCAAATATGAGGCTTTCGGCGATTCAAGTTGGTATCTGTCTCTTTTAGAATGAAACTCCTCCTCTGTGCTTTCATGGCCTGTGTTTCTGCAGCAGAGGTAACACAACGAGAGAATGGAGAGACATATCAGACAGCTTGAGCCATGCTTATAACCTTGTGGCCAGCAGGAGGAACAAGTACAGCAACCCAACAACACTACCAATTTACATGTGGGCATGTCATGGTTAGATTAGCCTTGGAAATATATGAATTTATCCTCTTGGTCATCTGGGACGGGTCTACTTCCTGTTCCAAGAGTCAGAACTAAACATGGAGAAGCAGCGTTCAGCTTTTCTGCTCCACATATCTGGAACAAAGTCTCTGAAAGCTGCAGGTCTGCCAAGACCCTCAGCTCCTTCTCCTATTTCATAAACTGCACTGCAACTATTATTACATTTTTTGGCTTTTTTTTGGCTTTTTTTTACAGTTTTAAAATGACTGTTCTTAATTGTTTTTAAATCTTGTTTTCTTCTGCATTATGTTTTGACGCTTTTAATGGTTTTATGTGAAGCACTTTGAATCGCCTTGTTGTTGAAATGTGCAATACAAATAAACTTGCCTTGCCTTTAATTTAGATGCAAACTTGATGGCATTTATCGAGCCATAATGTCAATGCTTTTACCTGACATTATTGAAACTGCTCTGTGAGCAGAGGTGACACTTTACTCTTTAGGCGGATGGACAACGCGTCTATCTGTGTGAAATGTTGCACATCTTAGCCGATGCTGTTGTGACACTGATGTGGTAACGTGCACACTGTTTAGTCACACCACTGAGTTATGCTATGCGTGTAAAAAACAATTATTGGTGGATTGTGTTTTAGGGAAGATGTAATTTGATGTTTACTTGTTCTGTGTAACTGTGTTCCTTGAAACTAGTAGAGCAACACTTTACGCTTTTCAATAGTGTACCCAATGCATTAGTGATGTTGAACTAAAGCCTGCTTTGTTTTATGACTGTACATGTTATGGATTCATTGTTATGTTATGTTATCACATGTTATGGATTCATTCTAAAACTCAACGTGAATATAGTTTAAATTGATGGTCCAGTTTTGTATTTTTATTTTCAAATGACATGACGGCACAAGCACACAATCAGCTGTAGTGTTTTCTCATTTTCTCTGAAAGTCACACCACGGTCAGTGCTACGTTTTCTGTCCCAACTTCCTTTTTTTCTCAAGTCATGCTGAACAGGAAACACACCCAACCATTTCACATCATCGGTCAGATCTAACACATATTGACAGAGCTCAACAAAGTCCTGCAACCTCTCCTGGGTCCCTCTCACAGTGAGTATTTAGAAGTCGGGCAGTTTAACGCCTCGTAGAATTCAATCTATACAGTTTCAGGATGCTGGTTGACCTCAGAATGTCTTCCTTGGATCAGATGAAGCCGATGGGCCTTATTGATCTTACTCTCATATTGATCCTGGTGTCTAATTCAAAAGGTGGGTGACATATTGAGTCGATATCTTTGTTTTACATTTTATCTCGTGAAGTATGCCCTTTGATAAATATTAATTCTGGTTTTATTTTGAACCTATAGGTCAAACGTGGACTATTAATGTCACCAAATATATCAATGCAACCGTGGGTTCAGACGTGACCATAGGATGTACGTTTACTGTTCCGCCGATACACTACACTGAAAGTGTTCAGGTGTACTGGAAGAAGCGTGAGAAAAGCACGTTTGAAACCTTCGACAAAGACCCATATGCGTTTATTTTTCACCCGAATAACACATTTGTGCTGGAGAAGTACAGAGGAAAGACACAGCTCATTGGAGATAAGAGCAAAGGAGACTGCTCCCTCAAGATCTCTGGCATCATGGATAATGTACCAAACATCTATGTGAGACTTATCGCACAGGGCCAGAACTATAGTTTTTATCGTAATCCGGTCTTCATTTCTGTGTCTGGTAAGAATTTACACTTTTTGTGTATAGGTCATGAATCAAATTGAATAAAGACAAATTAAATCAACACTTTACATGTTTCTCCCACAGGTCTTTCACCAATCAAAATACAAGGTAACCTGTGAGCTTTTATTCTCTCATTCACATGTATATACTTTGTTTCTACACTCCTCAATTTGCCTGTATGGCTGTTTAATATTTCTATTTCGATGTCAGAAAAAGTAGGTTAAAATGATAATGAAAACTGATTTTTTTTTTTTTTAGATATCAATCAAACACCTCCCACCTTGCAAACATCAACAAGTACGTTTGTACAGTTTGATATTTAATATGTCTATATCTGTAATTCGGTTTTCTTCAATAATAAGATTACTGTCCGTGTGTAGTTTTCTCCACAGTGGGTACGACCAAGGAGACTGTACCACCACTGCATGTGATCATCTATGCACCAGTCGTTGCAATTCTGATCATTTTTTTAATCGTTGGAATAGTCTTTGGCATGAAACACAAAAGGTAACTTCATTAGCTATCATGGAGTGTTTGTTTCATGACTGATTGTTGTGTTAAATCCTCTTTCACTCAAACATGTCACTTCATTTGATATTTGACCCTCACTGTGCAAATGGTTGCATGTGCAGAGTTTGACATCTGAAGGCTGTTTTCACGCTTAAAGAGAAACGTTTCTTGCTCATCTTTAAAGTTTAATTACAATTGGTCCGGAGCAGAGTATGTTCATGTCATAAAACATGTCTGGAGGGGATCTTTGAATGTGTTGTAAAAATCATTTTGAGATGAAAGGGTAATATCTTTTTCACTATTTTTGCAGGTCAAAATCTTTGACCAGGGATGATTCTGGACATTATGCAAATTTTAGCCGAGCAAACCACTTAAAAAGGTTTGTTTCTTGATACAATTGTGAAATCAAACTAGAATGTTGACATTTTGTGTTATGTACGAGTGTGTATGTGGCACCAGATATGTGAATGTGACACTGATGTTTGTTTTTTTACTTTTCAGAGAAGTATCTTGCAAAAAACAAGAAAACGTAAAACTCTCCGAAGAGAAGGACATTGAGGATCCTGTCTACATCAACTTTGAGGTACAATACCCCCACTCAGTTGGGTTTTAAATATACTAAGAAGGTGGGAACTAAGACAAAAACCACAGCCCAATATATAACCCAACGTCTGTCTTTGCAGGCCCCTCCAGATCAAATGGATCAAAGTACGGCTCACACAGACAATATATATGGAAATGTGGATTATTCAAAATAGTAGAAAAGCTGCTTCACACAAATCTATTTGGAACTTCATTTTTAAATGGCTTTTCTGTATCCTGCATGTGTGAACATTTCCTTTTTTATCACGAGTAAGAAAGGACTCACAGCATCCAAAGGACTGTATGAGATAAAGACTACATGCCATTAATTAAAACAAAGCAGAGTTACAAGTAGTCTTCTGTATTTACTGGCTCATGGTTGCAGAAATTGTTAGAGCCCCCCGCTCAATCTGATTGGCCCACCAAGAGATGACCAGAAAGAGACGAAAAACAACCACAATGAGACCACCTCAAGAGATGAAAAACAGCCACTATGTATGACTACACAGAGACAAATAAATACTAAAACACAAAGAGGCACAAAACTACAAAGTCGACGCAGCTGCGCCATTTGTATGGTGTCTCTTTCAGTCTGGGTGTCTTGTATGTAGATGGGAGACCTTATACATGTCTGTTTCCAGAGGCCAATTTCCCAGTGACAAATAGACGCTATTTATTTATACCATGACTAATTACAATATTAAAGTAAAAACAAAATATTTTGTTAATTACAGTGAATATGTAACCATTGATAATGGACAGTTTATTATCGCTCAGAACCAGGACTTCAAATGTGTCGTCACAAACTATTACTCATTTTAAAAACGAGCCCCCCTTGCCCAGTGTGACCTGCACTTGGTGTTCACCTTTTAAAGCTGGGATCTTTCCCTAACCATAACCAAGTGTGATACAGGAGAAGATATCAAGTATTTCATTTGCAACACCGTATGACTGCAGTCCTGTTCACTGTGGAATCTATTCATGTAATCTGCTTTGTTCAACTGTACAGCTACAACTTCACTTGACACATTTTGGGTTCAGTGACATGTTACATTGCATTTTTTTTTTTTCTAGTCTTTCTCAATATGTTTGCCAATTCACTTCCTGTGTCATCTGGGCAGGACCTGAAACTTCTGTTTTCTTTTCTGATTCAGTCTCCTATTTAGAGATTAAGTTATTATTTGTAATGTCATTTAATGTAGACCTATAATATAGAATAAGAACTGTAGCAAACAATAAAAGGTTAAAAGTGCTTGTCATTGCTTGTCCATTGTTCTACATTTATTGAGCAATCTTCATATTCCGATTAGATGTAGCTGAGGATGAGCCTTTCTCGACCTTGGTTGTATCAGTGTGCATACTGGAACTGGCTTATCTCTTGTTCGAGGAAATTAGTTTTACATTGAATTCATACTGCAATTTCTCATATGTGACAAGCTAAACACATGCTTATGCCATACTTTAAAACAATATATTGCATACACATTACTGCTCCTACAATCACTTGATGCAATATGTGCATCCCTGTAGGTGAATTATATTCATAGAAGCACATTTCTTTATTTTTGTTTAGTTTACAAATGTATTAGAGTTGCAACTAAAATACCAGTTACATTTTCACCAGCTATTAAAAAGACTGCATATGCCATTTCTTCTTTGTGAGGTTTGACCTCATTTGACTGACCATCACATGACTCTTCAAACCATGCCTGAACAGCGGAGCTGTGAAATGTATGAATGGAATGTTCCCCGTGGTTAATATTCTCAAAAGAAAATGTGAAAAAAAATAACAGTGACTGATAAAGAGCTAAGGATACATGTGGTAAAGTAAAACATAGATATTGTAACTCATCTATGATCTCCTAACAGGGTTTATTTATGGCACACTGGGTTGGCAGTCAGTGGTCGACTCGAGGGCCGTTAGTTTGTCATGTTTGATTTTACTTCCTGTGAGTTTTTGCGTTATTAAAGTATGTTTTTTGCCCTTCTGGGTTGTGCGTCTGGGTGAGCCTCTACTGCACACTGAACATGGCAGTGATAGTCTTTAATGTAATGGAAATGAACCGTATCAATCTCACACTTTAAGTATTGTTTAAACAGAAAACTTAATAATAATTCAATGGAATGGACAGAGCTCTTCACCACAGATGGTTCGGACATCTGCCCCCGAAAAATAGGTCAACATGAGTTTTATGCATGTACAATTATTATTGAAATGTTTGCCCTATTCCCCACTCCCCCTTGCTCCTCCCTGCAGTGTCCTCCTTCCTCCCTTCATGCAGACAGCCTTGGTGCCTATCTGGAAGATGTTGAGGGACAGAAAGACAAAACAACCGACGTAACTTTGAACAATAATGAGATCAATTATGTTATTGCCCCACTTTGATTCCGCCCATCCGACTACGTCAAGATGAACTCTGCTTTCAGAGTTCAGTAATACTCACATTCAGAAAACAGCACTACGATAAATTTCCACCACATCTTTTAAAACAGTCCTTTTGGTGATTCATCATTTTTTTTTCTTCATTTTTCTTGTGTTATCAAATCGACAGTGAGACAAAATGTAGCGTCTGTGCATTACTGGAACTTCTTTCTGTATTCATATTCAAAAGTAGAAACAGAAGTAACAAAGTAATCACACGTTGCAACAACATCCGTCTCCTGGGCTTCTGCTGTAAAACATTTGGTAACACTTTACATTTTAAAGGTTGAAGCTGGACTATAAACATCACAGACAAACAACACTCTGCACGTCTTCACTGAGAGAAGGTGCATTCAAACCGCCATTAAAAGGATTCAGAGGTGAGGGAATTGTTGGTGCAAAAATACAACAAGCTGTTTAATGTGTCTTTTATTGGCCGATGACTTTTTTTTTTACACTTTTGATTTCTCTTCCTCATCAGTGATGGAGCTGAAGTTGTGGTTTTCCTTCCTGTTGGTACATGGTGAGTCTTAAATTAACATTCTTTTGCATAAAATACACTGAATGCTAATCCAAATACTCTCTTTTGTTTTCAGTGATCCATGTCCAGTCTTCTCCCAGCCAATGGATAATAAGTGTTCCAAGAAAGATTCCCGTCGTGGAGGCCTCCTGTGTGGTCATTCCCTGCAGCTACACCTACCCCAGGCGCCCCGCAATGCCGGTCGGCAACAGGCGGATAGGGTTCTGGAAGAACGGGAATAAGGTTGTCACAACCACTCTCCCCAAATGGAAACTAACCGAGGAATACAAAAAACGAACCCAGTTTTTGGGAGATCTGCAAGCACATAACTGCACCATGCTGCTGGATGGTGTCAGGAGTACTGATGTCGGCCCTTTCCACTTCAGGATTGAAATGTCGCGGTATAAAAGCTTCTCCTACACAAAGAGTCCAGTGTACATTGACGTTATAAGTGAGTATTATAGAATACTTTAATCATTTTGAAGCCAACTGATTTTTTGGGTAAACATTTGAATAACTTGACATTCTATTTAAACTCTGCAGGCAACCCAGCGCCTCCATCTCTGTCTGCGGAGGGGAAGGTTAAAGTGACTGCCTTCTGCTCTGTGCATCACTCCTGCCCAACAAGTCCCCCCGAATTCTCCTGGAGCCAATCTGGAACCGCCATCCGCCGGACAAAGAAGCTGAATACGTGGCAGTGGAAGACGATGTCGACCCTGACCTTTCGCCCTCGACCCAATTCCTTCAACCAGACTTTAAACTGCACGGTGCGGTACAGCGGAGGGAAGCAGGCGACGAGCTCGACGATTCTCCCAATATGACGGTGAGAATGTCAACCTTTCAGTCTGCATGGTAAATTAATTCATGTGCCAACACGTTTCTCATCTGTACTTTAATGTCTTTCAGCTGCTACATTTGTACAAGTTTACTCAGACAGATGTTGAGCTGAAAAATAAATACTATCCTGATGTGGTATGATGACAGAGAGATACTGTTTGACCAAAAGTGAACTATAAGTCCACACTATATATAAAGAATAAAGAAACACAAGCAGTCAGTTGACACTTCACTGCACACTGTAATGTAATTTGAAAGACATGAAATGCCCTGACATGTAATGTGTCACTCTCATGATCAGTTGTGTTTACTTCAGTAATGCTTCGCTGTGTAAGGGTTATTTCAATATGATTTATTGTGTCTTATTCAAATGAAGTACCAAATTAATTAGTAAATGTTTGATTGTATAAAAACAGAAGGGTATGAAGGAGAAAGATGCACCCTTGAATTACAGTATTAATATGTAATACAACACAGTTGTGTGAGAATATGTATTCAATGTAGTTAATAAAAAAACTTGATTGTATGATTTGTTGATGTACATTTTGTATTATTTCAGATTATAAAATGTTTCAGGGAACCTATATGAGGCTCAACATTCAAGGGATTAAATAAAACAAATCAACAGGCAATATTTAAATTCCTTGTGAGCTGCACTTCACAAATGTTGTTTTCTTTATCTGAATGCTAAAGATTGCTAAATTAGCAGTTAGCAAATAAACTGGAAGCAGTTTTTTTTTTTTTTTACACAGTAATATAAATCAGACTGCTATAAAATGGGAAGATGCCTCTGTTTTTTTCTTCCACATTTTTGTAAATATTACAAAGCTGTCGAGGAATACTATATCTCCCAAAATGAGTTTGCGTTTACTGTTTATGATAATTTGAGGCAAAGCTCGTGCCGAGAATAGAGCGACGTTGGGTGTTTCTGTGTTTAAAAGGTGTGATCACTTCAATACCGTTATAGCACCAGAGACGGTGACCAGCTTCCCCTTTGCCTTCCTGTCCTTTTACCATTAACACACTTTGAAAGCCTCAAGAGGTTTTCCACATTGACCTGAGCACACACAGAACATTTTCACTTTGTGTTGGTTGATTAATTAATAAGTGAATACAATCTGTGAGGCTGCACATGCTCATACATTTACAATAAAGGTCAGCCAGTTGGTATGCCATTAAAATGATTCTTCCTTGACATTTGACATTATGATACAACTGTTTTTTTGTGAAGCAAGTATACACATGTGTTCAGCACATCTGTGTTGTGCTGTGACCATGTTACTTTTAATGCCGTGAACAAAAAAGTCAACACTTAATGTACTTAACGGGTTATTCAGCAGGAAGCCAGCATTTCGTAACTTCAACACTTCTTATGTGTTTGCAAAAGTGTAAATTCAAAAGGTGGTACTTGTGCAGCACGTGTTGTTATTGGGTGACTGACACTGTATATAATAATGAAAAGTTATCAAACATAGTGGCAAGTTAAAACAGGGCAGTAGTTTAATGGGGATTTTTCACAACACACATATTACTGATGATTAGACAAGGGGAAAAGTTTTTTTTTTTACATGAACAACTTTTTAAAAAACAAACATGTATATTAATTACAGAAAACAGAAACATATCACTTGTCATACAGAAGACAGCATATTCATATTTGTACAGCTTTCTCAACAGCGGGACTGCAGCTGTTCCTCCAATGAATTCCACAACGTTACACATTGGCATAGATCGCGTCATCGCAGTCAGTCTGTGGGAAACAAAATCAACTCACTGTCTTTTCTCATTCGTGGAAATATTGAACGAATGAACGAAGAAAACGTAACATACCTCCATGTTGCCATATACATGATCGTTGGCATAAATGCCAGCGCAATGTACATCTTCATTCTTCTCTTTTCTGAGGTCAGAATACAGAAAACAAACACATTTTTACCACAGTTATCAGATAAACATTGTCATTTTACATCATGAGGGTTGTTTTGTTCAAACTGAGGTGAATGACTGAAACCTTTTAGTTGCAGCATACTGAGGGAGCGCCACATCTTTGTCTGCCTTCTCGGTGCTAATGTGAGGCGTTAGTGCATTCTCAGATCTCCCCCTGCTGGGAGAATAATGTTTTTTCATTTAGGAACCTGAAAACAACTATTGACACTTTTCACAACAACTGAAACCCAACAATGCTAACTGCAAAATTCAAAAAATCTGAAATAATTTTGCAATCTGACTTTCTGCTCCCACATGGTCAAAAGGATGTGCTTTGACTATTATAGGACACATTTATACCCTTCATTAACAAATACCGCAATTGAACTTAAATGTGAATATTTCTATCTAGTGTATCTGTTTACAGCAGTATTTTAAAATGATTTTTTTAAATGTCTTATTTATTTAACATTTTAATGCTATAGTTTGAAAACATACAAGAGAGAGAGAGAGAGAGAGAGAGAGAGAGAGAGAGAGAGAGAGAGAGAGAGAGAGTAGTTATACTTAGTTTAAATTATAGGAAACATTATTAATAACAACTTACCATGTTTTAAAAACTTTCACTGTTATTAAAAGCATCACCAAAATCCCGCCTGCTCCAGAAGCTATGACAATATATAGATTCTGCATCTTACCTGTACAAACAGAAACCAGTATCATTGTTCTCTTTATCAATATACAATGAATGCCTCTTGCCTTGAGGTGTATATGTCATACACTTCTAGAAATAAAATACAACATCTTCCTTACTGTTAACAGGTAAAGTGAGTGTTAGGTTAGCTTTGCCAAGCGTGTTGTTTGCCAGACAGTAAACAACCTCAGAAGATCCAAACTCTGCCTTCAGAGTCCCGATGGTAACGGAGCCATGTTTCTCCACCTTGATGCTTGGCAGGACTCCGTCAGAAAGCACAAAATGGACCATACTGGCAGGCTGGGACTCAGCAATGCACACACACTTCACCATATCCGCCTCTGAGGAGCAGGAAGAGATCGCCTTAATCTCAGGCACATCTGTAAGCACAAGAATGTGATTTTTTTAGATATATTTTTTTAAAGAAAACTCTCTCCTTTATCATGACATTTCTTTGATTGTTTACTTACACAACACGTTGAGCCACAGAAGATTTGATTTGCCTCGTCCCAGTGCATTGATGGCAGTACAGGACAGGGCTCCTGTGTGTCTGGAGACATTTAGCAGCGTAAAGACACTCCCTCGATGCAGTTGAGCACCAGTTTCATTGTGCCACTCATAGCTGCTGGCAGGAGGGTGAGCATCACTGGAGCATCTTAGTCGCACAGCTTCTCCCTCCTTTACAGCTGACTTGTGCTCAATATTCACATTCACTGGGGCGTCTGCAAGGAAACATACAATTAACTGGTCATGATACCACGACGTAGTACATTTGGCATTTGTGAATAAAGCGCTGATGTCAATGCACACAAACAAGATAATAAGAGTCTACAGCCATGCTAGCAGCTCTGTGAGGCTGTACATACAGGAACTGCAGTGCTTTGAGCGATCAAACGCTACCGTTAGCTTTGCAACACGCTCTCCGTGACAATGCTAACATGCTGATGTTGATAAGGTATAATGTTTACCATGTTAAAAATCGTAGTGTTTGCATGATAACATTTGATAATTAGCACTAAACACGAAGAGCATCCGAGGCTGATGGGAATGTCATTGGTTTTGCAACTGTGTGGTCAAACCAAAGTATTGTAAAAACATGTTTAACCAAATGGTTGCAGTAAACTAAAAGTCATAACAATCCAAAGTGATAACATAAATGTCTCCATTTCAACCAATAGTTGTCCAGATATCTGACTCAAAACAACAAATGTCAACTTTATGTTGGTGCGAGGAAAAAAAGTCAAGGGATCACCAACATCAGTAGGATTTATCCTCTGGGGACCACAATTGACTGAGCAAAATGTCATGGCAATCCATTCAATAGTTAATGAGATATTTCAGTCTTAAACCAAAGTGGTGGACTAGCACGATACATAGCATGGAAACACCTGTGTTTACCCTGCTGTGACATGTCGAAATTGTTGCCGTAAAAAAAGGCCTTTAGCAATATAAGGCCTTTAGCTAGGTTTTCATTTGTGCATAGAAGATACATAGAAGCAGACATAATTTGCTGTCCTTCATGCAGCCAGCTCATCCAATAAAAGTGACAATAAGGGACAGCGTAATGTTTATAGCAGCAGTTTTTAGAACGGCCACTGCCATACACACTTACGTTTTACTTTGATGACCCTGTAGGCTTTGTGGTGCTGCCCTCCCTTGTATGTCACGGTGCATTGTAAATACTTGTTGTGATCAGTGCTGGTCGGGTGAAAGTTCAGAGTAGACGTCGCTGTCCACTGGCCATCGTCCAGCGGCTGTGATTGGAAATGTGGTTCTCCAGGGAGACTCCAGGTGAAGACAGGTGGGGAAGTGGGGCAGGAGTGAGAAACAGAGCAGGATGCAGACGCAGTTTGACCCCCCATTAACTCCTCCACTGAGAAATGGATGGGACTTAGTTCCACTGTAACAACAAGAAAGTTCATGACAGGCAGGTAGTTGAGGTACTTAATCTACTGGGCTTCTATGAATTTTGGAAGCACTTTAGTTGACAAAGATTAATAAAAAACGTCTACCAAAACCCAACACATGACATTACTACTAAACATTTGACTGTATGGTAAAGGTATATCATAAAAAGAAAGGAATTTCCTGTTTGATTCAGGTGGTATTGACACCATGTGCTTTTGGGATTTTGCTTTGTTACTGTTTTACTTCATCAATCCCATGTGCTTCAGAATTGGGGCACAATTCTGAACTTCATTTTGTCTTAACAAACAAAAGGCAGCTCTCCCCTGATAAAACTCTAATTTACATTGTACTTTTGTCACAAAATCATAGGTTTTCATTCTGATTTCAAGATTTAGACAAATAGAAATGTTGAGTGAACCATGTGAAAAAGGGGTGCCATTCAATGTGTGCTATATCTTTCGAGGGAAATTAAACCGTTTCAATTGTTTTGATCCAAGTTATTAAGAGACCAACCAGTTACGAAATCACAAATAAGGAAGTGGGAATTGGATTTGGTGAGGATTGCAACCTAAATGACCTCTGTTACCAACACAGCTGTGTTGTCAGAGGACTTTCTTTGACCTTATTGTTGCAAATTAAGTTTTCGAACACAATTGACCTTTGAGGTGATATTTTAAATGTGTCGTAATAATGTCTTTGGAGACTTGGTCGTTTGCACAAACATCTGAAGTAGAACAAGTAACTGAATAACACGAGGAAAATGACCAAATGACTGTTGTCCTGATTCACTGATTGCACCACGTTAATTAAAAAAAGACTGATGTTGAAATACAGGAATTAACTGTATTGTTACAGAAGTCTGGTGAGAGTTGTTATTATTACTTACTCATTTTAATGGAGACTGTGTTCGCTCTGTAGGAAAACTTTTCATAGTCCGCCATTTCAATCCTGAAATGAAAAGGCCCATGGTCACTTTGTTGAAGGGGATCAATCTTCAGTGAACAGTTCTTCTGTCTGACGTCTCCCAGCAGCTCGGTCCGATTCCGATACAGCTGCATCCTTTTGGACTCGTCTGGGTGATAGATGAGCTGATGTGTCGCATCGGCCCACATCCCCGTGAACTCAGTGATCGTCTTGTCTGGATCTGGGTAGCTAAACGAGCAGGGGATCACCACACAGGATCCAGGGAGACCTTTAACTGACGACGGCACCTTAATTGTCCAAGATGAGGCTTCAGTTTGAGTAACTGTTGCAGGGGGAAACGGGATAAAAGGGGGAAAAAACAAAGCAGAGAAATATACATGAATATATTGCATGCCAAATACAAATTCATCTGAAAATCAAAATTGGCCTGAACAAAAAACATATTAAGACATCAAAAAGAGACATGAAGCTGACTGTTTAACAGCGCTTCTTGTGAGCAGCAAGATATTATAGCTAGCTTTACAATATAGATAATGTGCCATACCTTTAAAGCAAAAGCACACAAAAAGCATAGGCCATTTGACAGAATCCATCTCGCCGTCTGGGGGTCAGACCTGTGAATAAAGGGACACATTTTTCCAAGCATGTCAGGTGCCACAGTCATTTCCATCTGCTGAGAGATGACTTGTCCAGTTTCCATTCCACTTTTAATACAGCACACACACACACACACACACACACACACACACACACACACACACACACACACACACACACACACACTGCACCACACACAAATTTAGATTTTTGTCCCGTCAGTCATATTGGGGAAGTTTTTTTTTTTAACCATGTCTTGTGCTCTAAACTATTCTCCCCTAAGCTGTATATTTTTCACTTCTTTCAAGTTTCTCATTAACTTTAAAACTTAAAAAAAAAAAAATCTTATCTCTGTTCTCCATCTTATATCACCACCCTTGACTTTATCACACGGTGTCATCCTGCTGCTCTCACTTCCTTCTTTATAAATTTGATTTATTTTAGTATTCATGAAATGAAACTTTTCTGTCAATTTTTGTTCCCCACTTCATGAAGCCCAGGCGCCTTTGAGATCATCGCCGACAACCCTCGTAACATAATTTGAAAAGAAAGATCTAACAACCTCACTCATGATTCTTTTAATTATTAATTTGGTATTGATATAAAGCCTTAAAGCCCCATCGACAGGCCGTTCGTCAGTGCGAGCCCACTCTGAATTCAATGAGATAAGTTACCTTTACTAAAGATGATTATTATAACAGTGTGGTTGTAAAATTACTTAATTATGCATCACAGCAATTTGCCTAACAGTGTGGGCAATTACTTGCTAATGACAGAACATGTTGGAGACGTTTTCTAATATATTGTAGTTTATTATTTCACAACAATAAAAAACAGCGGTTAAACCTCAGAGAAGACCACATCGTACAATGACCCAATTTTGCACTAAATAAATAAATCGGGAGGCTAAAACAGAATCAGCTGGAAGGTTTACTGTATTTTTCCAACAGGTTTTCTTGCAAGTTAGTTACAAACTGTATTTGCTTCAGAAAAATACATTTAAAACACAGTGAGAACAATGTGCTAAGATATAATACAATGATTTAAAATCCATACAAAGATAAGACAACAGTGCAGATGGAAAACAATGGCATGTAAACTCCTTGAAAGGTCCACAGACAATGATATCACTCTTTTTAAAAGATATGAAGCTTGTTTTCGCACAGAAAAATAACATTACTCTACCTTACACCTTTGTGTGTTTCACAGATGCAGAAATGTTGAGACTTCCTTTGCTCAGTTCAGCCTTGCTCAGTTTGATATTTGCTCAAATTGTAATCATCTGAAACTATAAAAATTGTTTTTATATCACATGCAATTGGTCCGTCAAGATCACTCCTCTTGCAAACAAAATAAAAAAAGCACTTCATTTCACAAAAAGGGGACCTATCATTTTAAATGTGCACCGGTGCTTCTCTTCCTGGTCACAGTTTCACACCCACAGTCTTGTGGTGGAGACCTCTTGTGTTGCAGTAGCAGTACAGGAGGTGTTTGCAGTTTTCCCTTCAAACATCGCAACTGACAGTATCTTCTTGCTGAGTTGAAATACGAATTGTCCGCAGTGAATTCAGTCATTCATGATGCTTGATCTTCAACAAAAGCAGGGTTCAGCATTTCGGCCCCGTTTGGAGAAAAGCTGTCGCTCTCTTGGAGGTCCATGTAACGGATGCTGCGAGTGAGGTGGACCTTTTTCACGGATAAACTCTGCTTTGCTTTAACTCTCCAGAGAGCCTCCTCTCGTTGTGTCAAGACGTCCTCCAGCTTGACCGTGTCCTCTTTCTGGCACCTCCAGAACAGTTTCTTGGGAGTAGGAATGATGAAGCCAGTGGACACCGAGTTACCCATGACAGGAGATGTGCTTGAATGGAAAATTCTGTGAATTAAAAAGCAGAAAATATACCAAATGAAAGTTACACATTACATGAAAAATACAATGCTAAACTATAGAATGTTTACCTGGTAAGTACAACAAGTCACAGTGATGTCCCTCTGGTGTTTCTGCTGTCCCAACGTTAAATGAGAGGTGGTCGGGCTCCTCCATTTTAAAGACAATGCTGCAGGCCAGATTGGAGGCCTGATCTTGTCTGTCATCAAAGGAACAATTCATTGTATCCCTCTGGATGAGAATAAACCCCGCAGTAACAGTACAAGTTAATCACTGCTGATGAATGGTTCCTGTAAACAGTTTGTATTAATCAGTCGGTCAATCAATCACTGGAAACCCACAGTCACATGTATACGTTTCATCAAGTTGTGTGTATCTATTGTAAGCTAGGTCTTTATCATCAGTGTTTCAGTTTGATTGCTTTTTTGTCATGTTTTGCATCTTTATACTAAAGGTATACTACCGGTAAGTATGATATAAAGTATGCTGTTAATATGAAGTGTAAAAGATAAAGTACGCATGCCACTGTTGCATTTGTTAATAATATAAATAATATACATTTTCAGTTTCCCTTGAGGGTTCATGTCACTGTAGCCTCTATATGCAGCAGTTAATCCCTTTCAATGAGAATATGGCTCAATTGTTTTGTAATTAGAGACTGTGTGAAAATTATTGTATTTCTGTTTACTGAATATTTCAGCCATTCTTTATTTTTGAACCACGAGCTGTCACCGTCTCTTTATTCCATTGCATTATCTGAACCGCTTCTCCTATTCAGGGTCACTGGAGCCGATCCCAGCTGACATTGGGCGAAGGCAGGGTTCACCCTGGACAGGTCGCCAGTCTATCGCAGGGCACATAGAGGAAAAACAACCATTCACGCTCACATTCAAACCTACGGGCAATTTAGAGCCTCCAATGAACCTGAGCTGCACGTCTTTGGACTGTAGGACTGTGTTCCCCATAATATTCCTTTAGTTTATTATATGCGTTTTAATCTGATCAGATTTGTTCCGATGCCAGCTGCTAAATAAGTATGAATTAAGGCATCATAAAAAACACCTTTTTTTTTTAAACTTGGAAAAGTCTCTAAATTGAGATGCATGGTAGTTCTGAATGACAGACAAATTCCTCTGCAGTTGACTCAGCTGTAACAGAAGATGCCGATACGTGATTCAAATAAAAGGTCAAAGATCCGATAAGGTGCGTCTGGGAGGCAGGAGTCTAATAGGGGCTTGATTAGTAATCAGAGGCAGGTGAGTGAACAGGTGAAGGGCGTTAGACTGACGAGGAGGGAGTGGCTGACAAACAGAGTGAGGAGGGTGTGGAGCTGAACTGTGACAGATAAGTGTGAAGGAAACGTTTGGTTTAACAGTTAAAGACTTACAAACAATGGCACCGACATGTTTGTCTTCCATTTCATGATTCAACGTGATCTGTGTTGTTGTTGAGGAGAACCACAGAAATTCTTGAACTTTCCATCACACTTGTTATCTAATTCTGTTTGTTTCCTGTTGTTGTTGTTTCACCTCAACCCTTCTGTGACTTCAGCTCCTCTGAAACAGTCCCTAAGCACCACCATCTGGCCGACAACACTGAACGAGTACTGAGAGAGGATAGTTTGTAACAACACATTGTCCAAAGGTCAAGTGTTTCTCAGACCAAAAGAATGAGGTAGTTGAATAAAAAAAAAAGTGTTAATATTTCATACTGTTGAATATTTATGAGACTAAAGTATGAATGAAAAATATATACAGTGCATACCCTCCCTGTGGAGAACAAAGGTTTTGCCAATCAAACAATGCTGAAGCAGTAACAACAGACTGAGTAAGAATCTAAATTTAAGCTACAATCAGACAGCGATTGTCATCAGATATAAGATAGGAATGAATAAATTCTGTACAGTGTGAACACATTCTTAGTTGAAAGAATGTCTTAGTATCCCTCCCTTATAAACGGGACAATAATAGTCCTCTACGTCTGCTGTAACTGTGTGTCAACAAGTTTGTTGAAACAGAAACAGAAACATGCACTTTATTAATCCCCTTGGGGAAATTCTTCTCTGCATTTGACCCATCCCTGGATGGGGAGCAGTGGGCAGCCCTGTGAGGCGCCCGGGGAATATATTAATGCAGCTTTAACATATGAAAAATGCATGTTCGAGTTAATTTTGGTCTGACCGTGAAGACATCTCAATTAATGAAGCCGACTCAACTTTCAGTTCTCACCTTCAGATTCTGCTCCTGACCGTAGAAACCGTAGAAAAAGCAGAACAGAAAATAAGTAAATGTCAATCTATATAGATTTAAGCAAGCTTTTCTTATCAAAAGGTAGCAACAAAAATAAACACTGTACTTCTGCAGAGATAAGTGAGATGACTGCGAGACCAATGATGCATTAGTCTGTGAAACAGTAGGTCACCAGATGAAAATGTCTCCAAAGATACAAATCCTTAAAATGCCTCCTGCCTTCAATCAGAATAGCCTAGAGGCATTTCAGCTGTTTATTGCTCTATGAAAATGCAATCCTTGATAACCCGTACCCCTCTGCTCTCACCAATTGCAGACAATTTAGGGAAACCTGTATATCTGTTGTATCTCATGCTCCTCGACAACAACAAAATCAGTTTTTCTCACCTGCGAGACCGTCTGGAAAGACTGTTCCACACACTAAATACACACCGAACAAAGAAATAAATGCATGAATCTAATTCTCACGAGAGTGGAAGCATTGAAAATCAGTGTAGCACTACTAATGTGATGTGATCGAATATATTTTTCTTCTTTGTCTACATTCTTGATTTTGTAGTTTGGATGTTATTGAGGAGCACAAAACACACTTTAAAAGAGATAGGAACAGCCGTGTTAGTGAAGGCGTCAATTCAAATCGAAAGCCCAGGTGGAGGAAGAAATTCAGCCAACAACCTTCTCTCGTTCCGAACGGTCTCGTTGATTTATTCGTCAGATCACGAGTAAAGTACAAGTACAAAACACTGCGTTTGCAAAGGCAGGAATGATTGGACCAGCTCCCAGACTGGACGGAAGCACTCCTTTGATGCAGAAGACGTCACCTTTTTATCTCACTGTTCGGACGTCTGGGCGTCATTCATTCATTTATTATTTACAATCTTACTAACTATCATAAGGGGAAGGCGGTCTCCACCCTCATGATGTCCGACACATTGCATACAGTCTGTGTCTCTCTTATCTACGTGTTTAATATCAAAACATTTGTGAATGTTAAAGAGTACAAACAGTGTGCCGTGGACTACTGGAATGTGTCAACCTAGATCTCACAGTCTATACTATCTCCTGCTGACTCCCACTTCCTTCCTCTGGCCTTGACAACCACAGCTGCGCTCGCTTCACACACACAGACCTCACAATACTTGTATTAACCTCACACAAAAGTATTCTAGCACACTGATTATTAAAAATGATTATTATGAGTAAAACTCACTCCTTCGGGGACGAAACGCGTTGTGTGAAGAGTTGAGTGTCACAGTTCACAGGGGTGGTGTTGTTTCTACAGGAGGAGGAGGGAATCACACAAGATCAGTTGTTGTCTGTGGTTCCCATTCGGGTTGTGTGATGTGGGGGAGAAACATTGAGAATCACTGTGTTTTAATATACTTATATTAATCAGTGGTGTATAGTAACGAAGTAGAAATACTTCGTTACTGTACTTAAGTAGTTTTTGGGGATATCTGTACTCTACTTTACTATTTATATTTCTGTTTACTTTTACTTTTACTTCACTACATTTTGCAAAGAAAAATGATACTTTTACTCCGATACATTTCTCCTGAAACCTTCGTTACTCGCTACAAAATCAAATCTATCTTTAGAAAAAGAAGAAAAAAAACATCGGGGACTGTGGTGGAACACAGACTCCACCAAGCAGGTTTTGCGAATCACAATGTTTTGCATTTTCCCTCTACATCCTCTAGCGCTCCCAAACCTTTATGCGCCACAGACCGGTTACGTGAAGACAATATTTTCACAGACCGGGTCCGACCTCGGAAAGACGGGAGACAACGACACCTGACGTGTGTTCGTTATGTCCAGTCTACTCCTAACTAAACCTTTAGTCCAGTCTACTGCTTAACTTATAACGCGCTGCACAAAGACAGGATGTTGAAATGGAAGCAGGTTTTCATGCTTTTTTGGCGATCTCAGGATACTTTGCCTTGGTTTCCAGATCACCGACAGAGTTGTAACAGACTTACGTTTCATTTTTAGAGTAACGTAACATCTTGACATGTGTCAAGAGATTCCGTCTGAGGTTACCACAGACGGATGTATGCGGTCATTTTTCACAATAAAACATCTTTCCGGCCTTGATTTTTTTTTTATTTAATTGAAATGTTTCATTCATTCTTTCTGTGGCCCGGTACCAAGAGACCCACAGACCGGTACCAAGAGACCCACGGCGGGCGGAATGAGCATACTTATAACCACACTGTTACAAGTCCTTCATAGTGTCATATTGCTTTTTGGAGAATTATGATGATAAGTTCATAGTAGATGCAAAAGTATACTTAGGTACAATATATTATGTTGAACATAATATATATGGATGGATCACAGCCAACCCAGTTATTGTATCAACACAACTCCTTGTCCTTGGTCATGGTGGCCACAGCACTTAAAAGAATAAACTTCATAATTCTCAAAATTCTGACCCTTTGCTTTTTTATTAAAAGCATGTACTTGTACTTTTACTTTCAATACTTAAGTACATTTTATATCAGAAAAATACTTTTGATACTTAAGTACAGAAAATATCAGATACTTTAAGACTTTTACTCAAGTAGTATTTTAATAGGTGACTTTTACTTTTACTGGAGTAATTTTCCAGGAAGGTATCTTTACTTTTACTCAAGTACGGCTTTTGGGTACTTTATACACCACTGATATTAATTGATTTTTTCAAACGGTATTTCTTCCATTGCTGCAATTGATTATTATAACAGAAGGTTGAAAATAGTATATTGGAGAAAAACTGATTTCCTCTAAATATATGACGTTTTATGGCCTGTGACTCCTGGGTGAACTTTACCTTACACAAAGCAAGCTCAGTTTAGGAGTCAAGTTATTTATCTGTATGTTCCGGACTGAAGACAATATACATCATTGTTGTTCTTATGGCTTAAAACATATCTATGGGATGACAAGAGGAAGGTTCACGATAAGTGCAAGACGTCATGAGGGCTTCTGTGACTGTATTTTAAGAATATAAGGGAGACTCTCCGCTCGTTCGGAGAGCAGTCAAGGATGTGCGCTTTGTTAAGCATTACGTGGGATTTCTGACTCTGTTCCTTCTTTGCAAAGAATAAATGTTCTGATTAATGATTTTACAACCGGTGTCGAGTAACAATTTTTCTAACATTGTACCTTGAAAATCTGCTTGAGTATGCCTTTTCTGTAATAATAGCATCAATTCCATACTAAACCTCAACTTTCAAACGGTGAGAATGGTAAAATAAAAATAATTAAAAAAAACACCTACCCGCTGAATCTTCAACCCAACATGGCCATCTCCTGCTCCACTGAAAAGGGAAGAAATGTAAGCATGAAGCTCTTCATCTGGGGATTAAAAGTGAATGATTAATCTTTGGTATTCTTACCGGGAAAATCGTTTCCAAATGGACCCCCTGTATGGAAATAACAGTGTTACTGCGTGTCAGTAGGTCTACTGTATTTGTCCAGTTTGTAAAGCTTACACACCGTTTTTCTGGCCTTGGAGGTCTCTCCCTGTCGTCAGCGTTTCTCCTGGACATTTCGTTGAGGATAAATTATTTTAGGAAAACTGATTACAGCACATCCATGATCTTATCTTGCATGATATGAGACCAACAAAAGAGAGACTGGTCCTGAGAGCTTACGTGGATAATCTATCCCAGAGTCTCCTATAAAAGTTTGAATTGCAGAGATATATATATAGCTTTTTTGATGGAAATACAGGATGTATGACAAAAAAACATCAGGCGGAGCTCTGAAACCCTGTTTGCTGATTGATCTCAGCTGTTTCATTAACGCTTCAATCATTGGCTTATAGCGACTGTGTGGCAGCTGATTAGTAACGTCCAAAGCAAACATACTATTTATTATTAATTTTAGTACTGTGGGAAATATTAATCCAACTCAACAAACAAATAATCAATGAGTTAACGCATATATACACAGTTTACAATCATTTCATTCAGCTATTTACTTTTTTGTAACTGGACACTAGAAATAATGGTATCATAGAATGGAGAACATGACGACCTCTTAGACTGGAAAATGAGAGGTTGGTACTGGAGGAGGTATACGCCATTGTTTTTGCTTAACTGCATGAAAATTATGTCAACATTAAGGAATGTGATGAAAGTGATGAAGAGGTATGTTAACCAGTGATACCTGAAGACATCTAGCCCGGCTGAAGGTTTTTCTCCACAGTGCCTACGGCAGCTGTCCTTACACTCTACTGTTGCATGCACTATACAATTGGGATATACTACTTCATCATAACACAGGTGGAATAATTAACATGAATTAATCAACATATCCTAAAAAAAACGGAGGGCATGTTGGCTCACTGAAATGGCTGCGTTACACAAAATACAATGGACCATAATTCATTTCCTCAATTACCTGTGTGTTACCCTATTACACTGCTGTGAAAAGAGCTTATTGAGCCTTGAACTTTATATATCTGGCGGCTTCTCTCAATTAGCTGTCATCAGGCTGTGTTTGTCATCAGGCTGTGTTTGTCATCAGGCTGTGCTTTCTCAGCCTCTCAGTCATGATCATCTATCACTGCTCAGAGGGTTGTGGCTCAGAAGGGCCAGAACAGCTTGCTGGCTCGCATACTGGAAAACGTGACCAGATGCAGGAGGGATTCCTGGTATTTTTGGAGTCATTTCAGTGACCAAAGCGTTCCTGACTAAAATCTATACATCAATGATGTCATCATTACTCATTAAGGTTTGCCTACACAGACACTCAGGAGAATATGGCTTAACCCAGGCATCTTGTAAATGGTACCACACACCTAAAATATATGAAATGAACATCTTAGTTTAATGCGTTGATACAAGTTAGAGTTCATCTGTGAACAAATTTAATTTATCCACAGACTCTACGTCAAAGAGGTACTCAAGCAATTTAGTATTGAATTTCCATAAAGTTGGGCGACTGAGGACCTTCACAAACTCTCAAAAGAATGGTGGAAATTGAATTCAAGAAAGCCAACTTTCAAACCTGGGTGAATGTCTGCAGATGAGTTTGGGTGGATAACACTTAAAAGTTTAAAGGCCTAGAGTCTAGGCCTTTAAAGTGTTATTCCACCAAACTATTGAACCAGAACAGCAAAAACAAAAACAAACCCAACGAAACATTGTGAAAAAAAAAGGCAATAAGAAAAAATAGTATATTCGATCTTTGGCGTATTTATTTAATTAACCTTATTTATAATAAAAATACAGGCAAAAATAGGTAGCAATAACAAAAATAGGGATTCAAAGAATACATATAGATTACTTGATCCAACATAATATTTGCCAGAGAAAGAAAGAAAAACACAACCTGAAAACTATTTAAAAAAAGAAGTTTCTAGGCCAAGAAAGCATTTTATTATACATATTTTCTAAAGCAGTTCAAGTTTGACATGTTCTAAGGTTCGGTCAGTCAATGTTAATCTGTAGCAATAAGGTATATATATATATATATATATATATATATATATATATATATATATATATATATATATAAGCAGAACAAGTTTGACTTGGTCGTAAAGAAAAATGTTCTCCATTTGAGAAACTCCTGAAACAGGCTAAGGGAAACAAGAAAATTATGATCTCAGACTAAATCATTATTTTGATTGTTGAGGATTGGGTTATGTGATTAAAAAGGTGACAATAAATGGTCAAATGGAGACAGATATTTTAGCAACATGCAAGAGCTGTTTCTTATACTTAAAGTCTAAGCTGTTTCAGATTTGTAATGAAAAATCTAACTGTACTACAGCATTTTAAGAAAGCAATGATGTCACCATAGTACATAAATCAATATTTTGGAAAAAATTATTTGAAATTCAGTTCTTCAGTTACTAACATAAGTTGTAAAATACAGGGTAAAGAAAAGCTTCTTTTATTTACTATTTTCGATCAAAATGACTTACTTCTAGCGTTAAACGTTGATGAAGCATTTCAGCACCTTTTAAAGTCCCTAACCACTGCTCATTTTAAGAAACCTCACTCTAAAATGTGGGCGAAGTACAATTTGCCAATCACAAGGAGGCCCAGATTGTGTAAAAACCAAATTATTCTAAAAACATTTAAAATAAACAATAGCCTATATTAAACTGTGTCTACATATTGCTAATATACTGTATAAAACACATGTGAACTGTATTTAAATGCAGGAAAAGAAATGACCATAAGTCTTATTTACAGCTTTTGGGCTTTTTCCATTAGGAAGTCATACTTCTTCTTTCATTTAATTTAATTATTAACTGAGATCAAAATAGTTTGACATTTTGGGAAATACAATTCAGCTTTTTGCCAAGAAAAATATGTAACCATAAACCTGATGTTTGGCTTAGCTTAGCATTAAGGAAAAAAATTGGAAACAAATCTGCCTTCCTAAAACTTTTTCGGAAAATGTTTCCTCTGGTATTAATTTAATTCAACCTTGTGCCAATTTGATTATGCTTCAGGCCCAACAATGGTGACAAACAAACAATACTCTGGCTGAACAAAGTTGCACTTACTAATGAATTTAACTTCCCCTAAATACTTCATCAAATTATCAAATATAGTTTGCTTGATAACAGAGAATACCACATAGTAGTCGTGTATAACAACTGCAGTCATCAGATGCTCTAAATAGAAATGACCATTTTGAGCATGGTTGGATTTTGTTGGTGTTTTTTCATATGTTTCCATAGACGTTCCCGTCATCAAGGTCCTGTGAAAGATTAAGGTCATTATTGTCACAGATGTTGATAGTGTCACTGTTCTGTATGTAATTATTGGGAAAACATCAATTGAATAGTACCTCTTGGTAATTGCAGGATTTGGGCTGGCTGAGGCCCATAAACAACAGCAATAACAAGAAGAGAGAGAAAATTACGATACTGCAATATATGATATATATTTTTTAATAAACAGGTTTAAGAGGAAAAGACCAAGTACCTTTTGGGGGACGGGAAACGACCCTTGGAGACTTTCTGGTCGGCACAGGATTTCAAATTCACGTTTTGGGCTCTGTGGATTCAAATTCAGGTAGTTACAGTTCAGCAACCAACAATTAGCTTACGTAATTAATTTAGGTTCAACACACTTATGTATGCCTTGAATCCACTGTGTCCTCTTTAGGCCTCCTGTTATATTTGTATTTAATACAAATGATTTACATTTAAAAGCAGAAAATAAAACAAATGTACAAGTTTCATTAGAAAAAAAATACAGGATCAAAAGTTAACTTTGATTTAACTGTGAATATTAAATTGTTTGAACTTTGATCAAAATCAATTGATGAGATCTACTTAATAAATCACTCAATCATCGAAATCGAACTTCTGCATTAAAAAGGAGAACAGAAATATGCAAATGTAGCGAGGCATATAAATAGATCTTCTCAAGAATGCCCAAAAAACACCAAACTTCTGGACAGACACGTGAATTACAGTTAAGCCAACCACGCAGCGGCCTACACAAAGCTGCAGGGAGAGTACAGAACTAGACACTAAAATGACATGATTTTAGAAAGATAAAGACCTTTGATCAGAACGAGATGGCCCTCGGACGTCAGAGCGGATCCTGAAAATGTCACAGATTCAATTTAACATCAGTATAATTAAAAGTTGTGATTTTAAAAAAAGCACTTTTTTTCTCACCTGCGAGACATCCTGGACAGCCGGTTCCACATGCTGAATATGAAACAGAAAATTACACGACGATGATAAAGGAAAATAATTAACCCACTTTATAGTGTAGCTCTATTAACATTGTTACCTGCCATCCCCACTCCGGAGCTCTGCAATGCGTTTCCTTGAGTAGACAGAGAACAACACATTAGAATAGCACATGCTGAAATGATTTCTTGCTCAAAATGTATTTATTTGATGTTCTCCGTGGATCGGTTAACTGCATTACTCACTTATATCTGTTCACAATTAGAACGCAGAAGACTGCAGAGATCACAGCTATAACAGTCACCACCACTATTGGAATGATGATGTGGTTATAGTTTTCTATACCTGCAAATAGACAGAGCCAGAGATATGTAAGCATTCTACAGGATCCAGTTCATAAACTTCCAATGAAGAATTCAACAACGGTGTGAAAAGCGCTCACGTTTTACATAGAGAGTCATCACTGTTGAGGACACGCGCCCTCCATTAAATTGAGCTGAGCATGTGAGCTCACTGTGGTCATCCTTCTTCTCCGGGGTGAACGTCAGGATGGATTGAGCGTCCCAGTAGCCGAAACGATTTTCTTTGTGGACTTCAGTGACCACATCATCTGCATTGACCCTACTCCATGTGAGTTTAGGCAAATGGGACGGGCAGGTATGGGTGACTGAGCAGGTGACAGTGAATGGACGTCCTTGAATGGCTGCCTTTGGGCGAATCAGTGTAGGATTTGGAGGTTCAGCTATAAATGGAAAAGAGGAAAAACCATGTTGTTACATAGAAAAGGTGTAGGTGTATATTTCTGAGATTTTTAAAGCATATCTTTGGGAAAGTTGTCGACGTACGGAGCATTTTGAAGGTGACACAATCCTCCACAAAGGAGAACTTGTCAGTGGTGGACACATCAGTCGCTGTTCGTGCCAGTTCAATTCGGAAACAGAAAGGGCCGTTGTCATGATCTTTGATGTCAGTGATTTCTAAGGTGCAGTTGTCCTGACCCAGATGGCCCAACATCCGTGTGCGGCCCCTAAAGTTTTCCAAGATCTGCGTTGAATCCTCATAAAAGATGCGTTGATTTTTATCATTTGATTGATGCCAGATCCCTCTGAGTCTGGAGGAGGGCAGGTTCTCTTGAGGATGGGTGAATGAACAGGGTACCACAACACAGGATGTGACCAGGACGTCAAGATTTGATAAAACATTGGCCTTCCACTCTCCAGTAAACACAGGGCTGCTAATAGCTGTAAGATAAAGAAAAGACTCCTTTTGGCTATACTCTTTTTTGTTTTCTTTAAATGGGGTGTATTTGGAAACAAAGAGGGGACTTCAATATATTACCTGCCAAAAGCAGACAGAATATCATCATCCTTGAGTCTTTGTCCATACTTCTGAGGTTTAAGGTGGTGGAATACAATGGATGTTAAAATTAAAATAAACACAACAAATAAAGCATAATGTGTCTACTATTACAACCATATGCAAATTATAATATAATTGTTTGGAACTTCTTCTAACGGCACAAATCTTCACATGCGAAAGACATTTATTTATGCAGGAAATACTGATATTGATAATGTCCTCAAACAGAATCACATCTAAAACAACACATACAGTATTACATTCACTTTTCTTTTTATGAATTGCCTGATGAAGTCAAATATTATGTTCTTACCTGATAAAGCTGCTTTCTGGCTGATCAAAGCTGTCTGTTTCTGCTAAAGCACTTCCTTAAGAAGGAGTCAATCGTGTAGCAGGGAGTGGTCTCTTAAAGGGCGGTAGCAATCTACAAATCAAGCTTTATTTTAGCTAAAGGACACAGCTAGGGGCCAGCAGGGACCTGCAACTGAAATATGTGACATGACACATTATCTGCCATTCAGCACAGCTCAGCTTTACATGCATGCCATGATATTCTCACACCTATCGTACTGCATCACTACCTGTTCACAAGCCTCTCAAACAACCATACAACCCATCATATCACTGTATAACCAGACATTAAAAGTAATGGACAAAAAAAACAATGAGGTGGCACCACTGTCAGATCTTGAAAAAACACAACATGTTCGGCTTTGAAAGCTTCATAAACTATTCAAGATTAAAACTTATTTTCAAATGCCTACATGGTAACGCTCCTTCCCTCCTGAATGAATTTATTAAAAGACACCAGCACACCACTACAGGCAACACACGAGCCTCAGTGAACGGGAACCTCATTTGGTCAGTCAGCTTTTTCTGTTGGAGGAGCAGAGCAATGCAACCGTCTCCCAACAGAACTGAAAGTGCAACAGAGATTTTAAGGTTTTTAACAAAGGTCTTAAATCATGGTTAAGAGAAAAACAACATTGTTCACACGTTTAACACCCTCATACTTTTACTTTGTGTATGTATTCTCTTTTTTTTTCTTCTTTTTTTTTTAAAAGCCTCCTGTGGACAGGTGTTGGAAATTAGCATTCGCTATATACACTTAACACAGTACGTCTGTTTTTTCCTTTGTACATATACGGTATGTGTGCTAGAAATTCTAATGCCATTGTGATGTCCACATCAAATAAATAAAGTCAAGTCAAGTCAAAAGGAGTCTTTTCTTCATCACATGCATTCTCTTACAGCTATTAGCAGCCCTGTGTTTACTGGAGAGTGGAAGGTGAATGTTGTCTCAGAACTTGACGTCCTGGTCACATCCTGTGTTGTGGTACCCTGTTCATTCACCCATCCTAAAGAGAACCTGCCCTCCTCCAGACTCAGAGGGATCTGGCATTGTTCACATGCTAAAAAACCAACGCATCTATTATGAGGATAAAAATAATCCAACCACGCAGGGCAACTGCGTGGTTGGCTTAACTGTAATTCACGTGTCTGTCCAGATGTTTGGTGTTTTTGTGGCATTCTTGAGAAGATTTATTTATATGCCTCACAACATTTGCATATTTTCTGTTCTCCTTTTTTATGCAGAAGTTCTATTTCGATGATTGAGTGATTTAATAAGTACATTTTATCACTTGATTTTGATCAAAGTTCAAACACACTTTAATATTCACAGTTAAATCAAAGTTAGCTTTTGATCCTGTATTTTTATTCTAATGAAACTTGTACATTTGTTTTATTTTCTGCTTTTAAATGTAAATCATTTGTATTAAATACAAATATAACAGGAGGCTTAAAGAGGACACAGTGGATTCAAGGCATACATAAGTGTTGAACCTAAAAAAATTAACCTAATTGTTGGTTGCTGAACTGTAACTACGTGAATTTGAATCCACAGAACCAAAAACGTGAATTCAAAATCCTGTGCCGACCAGAAAGTCTCCAAGGGTCGTTTCCCATCCCCCAAAAGGTACTTGGTCTTTTCCTCTTAATTAAACCTGTTTATTAAAAAAAAGATATAATATATTGTAGTATCGTAATTTTCTCTCTCTTCTTGTTATTGCTGTTGTTAATGGGCCTCAGCCAGCCAAAATACTGCAATTACCAAGAGGTGGGCCTTTTTCCGGATGGTGTTGATGTTGGAGGTCCACTTCAGGTCCCGGGAGATTGTGGATCCCAGAAACTTGAAGGTCTCCACCGCAGAAACAGTGCTGTTGTGTATGGTGAGTGGGGGGGGGGGGGGGGTAGTGTTGGGGGGCTCCTCCTGAAGTCTACTGTCATCTCTACAGTTTTGGCCTTGTTCAGCTCCAGGTGGTTCTGACCACACCAGAGGACCAGCTGTTCAACGTCCCGTCTGTACGCAGACTTGTCGCCGTCGCTGATGAGGCCGATGACCGTTGTGTCGTCTGCGAACTTCAGGAGTTTAACAGATGGGTCCCCTGAGGTGCAGTCGTTGGTGTAGAGGGAGAAGAGCAGTGGAGAGAGCACATGGCATACAGAACAGTGGCACTATCAACATCTGTGACAATAATGACCTTAATCTTTCACAGGACCTTGATGACGGGAACGTCTATGGAAACATATGAAAAAACACCAACAAAATCCAACCATGCTCAAAATGGTCATTTCTATTTAGAGCATCTGATGACTGCAGTTGTTATACACGACTACTATGTGGTATTCTCTGTTATCAAGCAAACTATATTTGATAATTTGATGAAGTATTTAGGGGAAGTTAAATTCATTAGTAAGTGCAACTTTGTTCAGCCAGAGTATTGTTTGTTTTCACCATTGTTGGGCCTGAAGCATAATCAAATTGGCACAAGGTTGAATTAAATTAATACCAGAGGAAAAATGCTCATTTACTTTCTTGCTTAGAGTTGGATGAGAATATTGACATTACTCATATACTGTATGTCCGTTTGTATATGAAGCTGCAGCTTATCTTAGCTTATCTTAGCTTAAAGACTGGATGTAGTTGTATTCGTTTAGTCCAAAGGTCACACAAACCTCTAACCAGCATCTCTGCTAATCAACAACATTAAATAATTATTCATTTGCTAGTTTTAGGAAGGCAGATTTTTTTGCCAATGGTGTTAACAGTCTTAATGCTAAGCTAAGCCAAACATCAGGTTCATGGTTACATATTTTTCTTGGCAAAAAGCTGAATGTATTTCCCAAAATGTCAAACTATTTTGATCTCAGTTAAAACAAAACTAAATAAAAGAAGAAGTATGACTTCCTAATGGGAAAAGCCCCAAACCTATGTATAGGTCTTATTTACAGCTTTTTATACAGTATATTTAGCATATTTTAAGTGATTTTAGAATAATTAGTTTTTTACACTAGTCAATATCTTTCAACCAGCATCTGTGCCTCCTTGTGGTTGGCACATTCTCTCCGCCCACATTTTAGAGCGAGGTTTCTTAAAATGAGCAGTGGTTAGGGACTTTAAAAGGTGCTGAAACACTTCATCAACGTTCAACGCTTGAGGTAAGTCATTCTGATCTTTAGGAAATAGTAAATAAAAGAAGCTTTTCTTTGCCCTGTGTTTTGCAACTTATGTTAGTAACTGAAGAACTGACTTTGAAATTAATGTTTCCAAAATATTGATTTATGTACTATGGTGACATCATTGCTTTCTTAAAATGCTGATAGAATGTAGCACAGAGTTAGATTTCTGAAACAGTTTAGACTTTAAGTACAAGAAACATGTTGCATGTTGCTAAAATATCTGTCTCCATTTTACAATGTATTCTTCTTTTTTTTAAATAGTTTTCAGGTTGTGTTTTTATTTATTTATCTGGCAAACCTTATTTTGGATATGTATTCTTTCTTTGTATTCCTATTTTTGTTATTGCTACCTATTTTGCCTGTATCTTTATTATAAATAAGGTTTCCCCCTTTTATGTTGAAAATAAATACGTCAAAGATTGAATACGCTATTTTTCCAGCACATGCATGACGTAGCAGAGACACACTCTTATTGTGTGCATGTGTGTGCTCTTAAATCAATAATAATCATAATCATAATCAACTATATGGAAATTCAATTCAAAATTGCTTGAGTACCTCTTTGACATAGAGGCCGTGGATGAATTGGATTTGTTTTATAGTAACGCAGCTAAGTAATTTGAAAAAATAATCAGAGATGAACTCTAACTTGTATCAACGCATTAAACTAAGATGTTCATTTCATATATTTTAGGTGTGTGTTACCATTTGCAAGATGCCTGGGTTAAGCCATATTCTCCGGAGCGTCTGCATTTTAGGTAATGCATGTTTTGTCCTTTTCCCTTTGTATTAAATATATAAACACATCTTAAATCTTTAATTTTAAATGTATTTAATTTTAAGTTTGGTGCTCTTGCAGGATGCATTTTCTGCGGGTCCAGTTACTGGCAATTAAGGATGCCAAGCAATATCAAAGGATTGATTGGTTCCTGCCTTGTCATCCCTTGCGATTTTACATACGATCGCTATCCACCTAAAAATCCATATCGTGTGGTTTGGTACCAGTATAAAGACCGTGGATATCCTCTAGTTTCTGACTCTTTGTACCCACAGCACGTCATTAGCAAGTTTCATGGAAAAACACAGGTATTTACTTACCAGAAGAAATGCACTCTTCAAATCTACCCAGTGACGTGGTATCACCACAGAGAGAAGATTTACCCGTGGGTAGATCCAGAGAATGTTGGGAAATCCACCTACCGATTCTTTGACACAACTGTAACAATTGAAGTAGAGGGTAAGTATTCATGGTGAGCTTAGAAAAATATACATTTTGAGATAGATGTATGTTAATTTCATCAATAATTCTTCACATTCCCTTTGTAAAGACGAGGCAGACACACCATACATTATGATCTCTGGAACCATGAAGGTTGGACAGCCCGTGATAGTGCAATGCACTGTTTACCACACCTGTCCCTCTTATCCACCGACTCTGAGTCTCAACATCCCACTGCGAGGACACAGCCTAACTCAAAGCACCTTTTCCGATGGCACAGCCAAAACTACCTTGACGACCACATTGAACATCGAGAGTGACCACCAAACTGTTGAATGCTCTGTCCGACACACTGGCGGTCTCAGTGCAAAAGCTTCCAAAACCCTAAATGCAGAATGTATGTGATGGTTATGCAAGAATAAAACCATATTTATTTCATGCTGACATCAAAATATTCACATTTACCATTTGTGTTTCAGGCTCCTTTTCACCCTTGACTATCAGCAACCCGTCAGCTGAATTTCTTGAGGGACAGGCAAGCAAAGTAACCTGCACTGCCTCATACACATGCCCAAAAAATATTCCAATTCTCACATGGAACTATGGTAGCATGCCGGCATCCACCGACACCAGAAAGATTGGAACTGCTGAGTGGAGGTCTGTCTCCACACTGACATTTACAGCATCAGCTAAAGACGATGGACAAGCTCTGACATGCTATGCACGATTCACTGGGGGACAAACGCAGGAAAAGAGCATCACCCAACGTGTAAAGAGTGAGTAGAAATAATGATAATCTATATTTAACAAGCCAATAGCCTTAAAGCAGTCATATGCCAGATCTACCCTGCATCACCAAAAAAGTATGCAATAGAACTGAAATGTTCTCTTAAAGTGTCTTTGTTTGTCTCTCTTCCTTCAAAAATTTAAAACTTAGAAATTTAAATGCAAGTAAAATAATTTCCCAATGCAAGATTGTTTAGAAAGATACTTCCCAGAATGGGATTGTCAAAAAATGCCAGCTCTGTTACAATAAATAGTTTTTCTCAATTCTTGTATCTTCTTCCTGCCTGCAAAAATAATGAATGGCAACCCCACTAATTTCTTGAACTGCTTTTAAAAACCTTACTGTGCTTTAACCGCTTCCTCTTTCTACAGGAAACATGCTCTCTCGCGGCTGGTCCTTCACCACCCCCGGCACCATCACTGGCATGAGGGGCTCATGTATCATCATTCCTTGCACATTCTCCTACACTATCTCCCAGCCTGCCGACCTACAAGTTATATGGTACTTGTTCCAGCACAATGAATACCCAGCTGTATTTGGACAAAACATTATTAGTAAGTTTAACGGGATAACTAGCTTGATTGGATCTGTTGGGGAGAACAATTGTAGTCTTAAGATTGAGAAGCTGGAGATGTCACACAACCAGGACAGACTTTACCCATGGGTAGACAAGAACCCTATCACCTCCTACCACCGCCTGGGTGATGCGTTTTTAAAAAAAACCTCTCAACTTATCGTATTAGGCAAGTATCTGGATGCATTCAGTCCCCCGTCTTAGTCAATTAAATACAAATGCCAAGACAGGCAGTTATCCAAATGACTTTTCTGGCTTTGATTTTGTAGACAATGCTCAGGAACCGCAGCTGAGCATCATTGGTATCCCCAGGGTGGGAGAGGAGAGCACAGTGTCCTGCATTGTGCGCCATACGTGTGCCTCTGCTCCTCCCACCCTGAGCCTGGATGGTGTACCTGGGAAAGACGTGACGACGGACAAGCAGGTATCTGACGGGATTTGGGAAAGGACAGTAGAGCGAACCTGGCTCGTAAAAGAAGAGGACCAGAGTGTGAAGTGTGCTGTGAGTCACCGTGGTGGTCAGAAAGCCACAAGTGAGCTCAAGCTGAATGTTGAATGTGAGTACAGTGTTTGACAATATTGATTGAATTAAAATACAAATCAAAATGCTCCTGTTTAGATTTAAACCTCACTATCACATTTCTGCTCAGGTCCATATGATGACATCACAATGGTTGAGCGGCCAGGTGTGACAACGGAGGGTGTGGCGAAGAGTGTCATTTGTTCTGTTTCCTACAAGTGTAAGAAAAACAAACCAACCATCGAGTGGAATTACGAAGACATGCAGAATTCGTTAAAAACCAAACCGATGTCCAGCAATACCTATAAAATGGTGTCAAATCTCACCTTTATTGGCGATCTTGAGGATGACGGTAAATCCTTGACCTGCACTGCTCAGTTTGCTGCTGGGGAGACTTCAGACTCAGAAATACTTCAGATCAAAAGTGAGTTCACGTCGTACACAGTGGTCACTGGAAGGAAGTGTTTGAGACGTTGGAAGCTGTTGTTATTGGCTTTCTGGCAGAGAGTTAGATGAGAAAATTGATACCACTCTTACATGTCTGTTAAATATGAAGCCACAGCCAGCAGTACAAATAAATACAAATAAAAGCAATTAAGAATATTTACCAAAATGTCAAACTTTTGCTCTCATGATGACACGTTGATAATTGCTTGCTGTCTTTTTTTTTGTTCCAGAATATGTCAGACCAATTGATCCATATGAAAATGACAGTGGGTGTACTTCTCCATTCTCTCAAAACTCATCCTGCTGCCATGTCAAGTCGCAATTGATTTCTCCAGGCATCCCATCATGGCTTGTTTTTCCTCTCCCTCTCCAGCTCTCCACGCTCAGGCTGCTGACGTCCCTTTCCGATTCAGCGCCCTGACCAGCTCCTGTGTGGTGATTCCCTGCAGCTTCCCGTACCAGGTGGATGAGCCTGTCACGCGCGGCATCTGGACCAAAAAAACTGGCAATGTCATCTACCATAATGCCCGGAGCTATGTGGTTGACCATTTCAAGGGCCGCACCAGAATATTAGGAGATCTGCATGAGGGAAACTGCTCATTAGAGATTGATGACATCAAGCCCTTTGACAACGGGCCCTTCTGTTTCCATGCGGAGATAGGAAATCATGACAGACAAAAATTCAACAATAGCTGCGTATTTATTGTCATGAAAGGTCTGGAATTAATACGATGTCTTAATGTTCTTCAAATATGCAACGCTATGTATTTGTTTCTCTGCTTTGTAATCGACATAAGTACTCTGCTTTGTGTTTCACGTGCTCAGCGTCCCCTGAAAAACCAGTGATGACCTCGGTTCCAGCGGAAATCCACGCCGGCTCAACCATTACTGTCTCGTGTTCTGTTCTGCACACATGTCCATCACATCCTCCAACGTTCTCGTGGAACGTCCGTAACCTCACCAGTGAGGTCACGCACACCTCTTCGCCGCAGGGCGTCTGGCAGACGACCTCCACGATCACTTTCATGGCCGCTGGAGGAGACGGGGCCCTGACTTGTACTGCTGTCTGGTGGCGTGGCAAGCAGCAAGCCAACACAGTCATGCTGACTGTGAAGGGTGAGAGTCCCAAAATGCATCTGATCTGCTTATGTCTCGCAATTATATAATACATTGGAGTTGTGTATTTTTCTTTATGCATTTGCATGATTCTCACATGTTCCAAAATCACCAAGGATCAAGCGTTCGGCTAGCCATTGCAGTGTCAGCGCTATTCCTGATCGTAATCATCCTAACTGCAGTGTTTGGAGTGTTCTTCTATAGGAGAAGGTAAATGCATGTCAATGTGCCAAAACTGTGGATGGGTAATATCTGTGCTATATTGTTGATATTAGTTGTTTATTGAAGAATGTGTTTAACCAACAGGAAGCACTCTGAGGACTCGCTGAGACCACCGCCTCGACCAGAGAAAAGGTATGTAGGCAAACCTTGATGGGTAATGATGACATCATTGATGTATAGATTTTAGTCAGGAACGCTTTGGTCACTGAAATGACTCCAAAAATACCAGGAATCCCTCCTGCATCTGGTCGCGTTTTCCAGTATGCGAGCCAGCAAGCTGTTCTGGCCCTTCTGAGCCACAACCCTCTGAGCAGTGACAGATGATCATGACTGAGAGTCTGAGAAAGCACAGCCTGATGACAAACACAGTCTGATGACAAACACAGTCTGATGACAGCTAATTGAGAGAAGCTGCCAGATATATAATGTTCAAGGCTCAATAAGCTCTTTTCACAGCAGTGATGTAATAGGTGACCCTATTACATTACAATTAATTTACAATGAATTATGGTCCCATTGTATTTTGTGTAACGCAGCCATTTCAGTGAGCCAACATGCACAATACCAGGACCCTGGCCCTCCGCTTTTGTTGATTAATTCATGTTATTAATTCCACCTGTTTACTTTTTTTATTTTGTTTTAACCATACCATTATTTCTTTTTGTCCAGTTACAACAACAAAAATAGCTGAATGAAATTATTGTAAACTGTGTATATATGCGTTAACACATAATTATATGTTTGTTGAGTTGGATTAATATTTCCCATAGTACAAAAATTAAAAATAAATAGTATGTTTGCTTTGGACGTTACTAATCAGCTGCCACACAGTCGCTATAAGCCAATGATTGAAGCGTTAATGAAACAGCTGAGATCAATCAGCAAACAGGGTTTCAGAGCTCCGCCTGATTTTCTTTGTCATACATCCTGTATTTCCTTAAAATAAATGTAAATCTCTGCAATTCAAACTTTCACAGGAGATCTCTCTGGGATAGATTATCCAGGTAAGCTCTCCAGACCAGTCTCTCTTTTGTTGGTCTCATATCATGCAAGATAAGATCATGGATGTGCTGTAATCAGTTTTCCTAAAATAATTTATCCTTAACGAAATGTCCAGGAGAAACGCTGACGACAGGGAGAGACCTCCAAGGCCAGAAAAACGGTGTGTAAGCTTTACAAACTGGACAAATACAGTAGACCTACTGATACGCAGTAACACTGTTATTTCCATACAGGGGGTCCATTTGGAAACGATTTTCCCGGTAAGAATACCAAAGATTAATCATTCACTTTTAATCCCCAGATGAAGAGCTTTATGCTTACATTTCTTCCCTTTTCAGTGGAGCAGGAGATGACCATGTTGGGTTGAAGAATCAGAGGGAACCCAGGTAGGTGTTTTTATATATTTTTTATTTGAGCATTCTCACTGTTTGAAACAGTTTAATATGTAATTGATGCTATTATTACAGAAAAGCATACTGGAACAGATTTTCAAGGTACTATTTTAAACCTTCTGTTATAATACTCAATTGGAGCAATTGGAGAAACACCGTTTGAAAAAAATCAATTAATATAAGTATATTAAAACACTGTGAACCTCAATGTTGACTATTTGTAAGTGATTCTCAATGTTTCTCCCCCACATCACACAACCCGAATGGGAACCACAGACAACAACTGATCTTGTGTGATTCCCTCCTCCTCCTGTAGAAACAACACCACCCCTGTGAACTGTGACTCTCAACTCTTCAAACAACGCGTTCCGCCCCCGAAGGAGTGAGTTTTACGAACACGGCTGTTCCTCTCTCTTTTAAATGACATATCATCGTCTCAGATACTTGTTCATTATTAATTATCCGCTTCCTTTTTTATATTTCTGTTTGCTCCAGTAACCGGAGGCCTCCTCGCTCTGTCGGGCCAGAGGTTAGTAGTGCCGTGGTGAGCAGTAATGCCATTGCTTCTTATTTCTGAAAAAGAGTAGGCCATCACAGGCTTTGGAACAAATGCCACCTTTATGTAACCTTTATGATAAGTAATTATGTTAACAGCCACATGTTGTTTATCCGGTCCCGGTGGGTATTTCTGTGTAGATTTTCAGTTACCCGGGCCATGTATTGATACATATATAATATATATATATATATATATAGAGAGAGAGAGAGAGAGAGAGAGAGATGTGCTAAACCTAAAGGAACGATTAGCTTTAGATTCTTGTAGATGATTTGCCTTCCAAAACGCTTCTTCAGTTCTGAATGAAGGTTTCATTATGAACCGACAAGCACGCCCTTTGGATAAGAGGCCAAACTTATTTTAAGAATCTAAGGAAAGTCTGTTTACCTGTGAGCATATTTAGTTCCTGAGGGTAGTTTGTCCCATCCACAGTACTGAGGTAATGCAGTGATATTGATATTGCAGCATTATGATCAGTGAGACCAATTGATAAACAGATTCTAACTGAAGAGTGGTTAACCTCTGCTGAGGATACACATTGTCCCACGCGCTTCTCCTCTGGTGAAGATAAAGGATGCTTTCAGACCATGGGCCAGAGGATATGAGAAAGCATAATGTACTGGAAAGCACCCAGGGTTCACCATATCAACACTCGTACTTGTCTCACCAGAAACATAACTATATGATAATGTAACTCATTCCAATTTACCTCAAATCTGTTGCAGGATTTCCATGTGTATGACAACTATTGAGTTCTTCAAGACATCTCAGAATCTTCACATGCTTCCAGGACGTGTTGCTGTTTATTATGTTACAATCATCCACATGTCTACCTGCCAGGTGGCTTCATCCACTCCCATATATGGGAAGCCACACACCTAGAAGCTGATCTCCTCATCATGGGAGAGCGAAAGACCATAACAGGAAAAAAAATTGACTTGAAGCGCAAAACGCAATTGTGATTGGGTAGCACTTTAAAATAACTACACGCTATTTAGCATTAGTAAAGCATGAATAAACAATTCATCATTTATAAAGCATTGTTCCAACATGAACACTCATTAGTAACTAATTAGTATGCAATTCATAAACAGTTATAAATGTGTTATTCTTGATCAATAGGATGAGGTCACAGGACATACTTAACTAATACTTAACTAACGAGTAGTAACTACCTGAATGAATCATGAATTTCAGTATTAAAACATTTACTAACACTTTATAAATTATCTTATTGATCATATAAGTCCTTACTAATTTACAAATGGGGAATCCATCATTTATAAAGTATGCAAACCCAATCATGAAGCGCATAATAATCGAGCTTATTAATCAAGAATACAACATTTATAACTGTGTTTATGAATTGCATACTAATGAGTGTTCATGTGGGAACAATGCTTTATAAATGATGAATTAAGTGTTTATTCTAAATAGTGTGTAGTCATTATAATAACGTTAAAGAATAAAACAGATTGTATTCATTCAATCAAACATATAGCAGTGCTCGTTACAGACACACTTTACGGAGATCTGCCCTCTGTTGAGTGTACTTTTCGCTTGCTGTCTCATCAAATGGCCAAACAGGAAGCTGCAAACCCTAACAGCGCTTTAACAAGTGTAAAAACTGCCTGTTATAAAAACTTTGAGCACCAGGTGGGGGCATTCTGTTCATAGTGGTTTCCCACAAAATGTAACAAAATCTCTTATGTTATCAGGAGAGGAAGTCAAAAATGAACATAAGTAATGAAGATGAATAAAACCCTTTTGGAATCAGAGTTGTCTTCGTTTATTTCTTGCATGCTTCTACAGTCAGTGGTAAGTGCTTCAACATATTGTATCACACAAGCTTCTTTATATACACAGCAATGAGTTATTTTCTAAGTTTAAAAATCTACAGTTTTATATAACAATCGCTCAGGGGCAGATTGGTTTTTAAAAGGTTAAACTTTATATCAGACTCTAGAATAAGCAAATAGAGGCTGAGACCTGTACAAACATATTTAGTTACGGCAATTATTATATGTAACAACTTTAAAACTGAGTATTCTGAATAACTGGCCCCCTAACCAGTGCAAAATCATTTTGGGTTGAAAAAAAGATGTGATACACAGCGCTGTGCCATTAGTCAGATTTAATATAGGATATATACAATTATCTTCATGCGTTTACACACGTTTTTAAATCTTGTTTTCTTTTGCATTATGTTTTGATGCTTTTAATGGTTTTATGTGAAGCACTTTGAATTGCCTTGTTGAAATGTGTGATACAAATAAACTTGCCTTGCCTTACATTTTATTGAATATGTATTAAATAACTATTTTAAAATGATTTTTTTAATGGATGCAAATTTTTTTTATATATATATATATATATATTTTTTTTTTGTATCTCATGTACCCCCATTGGAGAACCACTGATTTAGAGGACTCAGGAAAACCCAAATCAGAAGACACAGCATACATTTGAGAAATGTATTTATTCAGCAAAGAAATCAAAATATTCTCAATCATTTTAAACAAAAGGTTTTAGGGAAACAATATAGAACATGTATACATTCTCGTCCCATAAATTGCCATTATATGCAAGACAGTTGCTATTGTATAGGCAACATGCAAAAATAGTGGAAAAAAAACTGCAAAAACAAATAAGCCGATAGAAATTAGCTGTTGCAATGAGACAAATCCCAACTTTCCTAAATTATATTTCAATGCTTTGCCTGCTACGCTTTCTCACTCATCAGTTGAAAGGATCAGGAGGGGTGTGAGCACTATGATTGCTTGCAAAGATGAGAGGAAAAGCTGACGGCGATGCTGCCGTCTCGACCATTTAAGAGAGCACGACCAAAGAGACCAGCGGTGCCACCAGGAGCAGAAGGCCAGCACCCGTGCTGCTGGCGCTGTTGCAGTAATCCCCCTGACAGCAGCTTACTTCTGCGCCAATGACTCCCGACATCTTCTGAGTTCCAGGTAAGCATATCAGCTTGGAGGCACAGCCCTTCATGGTAATCGATTCACCTCCTACATTCACTGAGGGGATGAAAATAATGTTAGTGCGTTGCTCTACTTCTACTAGAATCCCTCTCTGAGCAAAGGAAAGATGTGAAACAGAGTAAGATGGCAAATGCTTGCAGGCTTGTTACCTTTGGTTGAGATGCAGTGGTCCTCAGTTCCCTCACAGTTTAGAGGTGCGGTGCAGTCTTGTCCTTTGCATTGGAAGCACATTTTACCATTTGGAGTGGATTTGCCAGGCACTGTAATATAAAACATACATTGTTTATACTATTTGGTTTTGTGAAGTGGGATTGAGAGGTTATTGCAATGCAATATTTGTCTTTTAGTGCCTTTTTAAGCTATTTATATGCTGGTGAACAGCATTCAAATGAACATATTTAAAAAGTATTTCCCTCTCATTTCCCTCTCAAAGACGCACACACGCACACACACACACACACACACACACACACACACACACACACACACACACACACACACACACACACACACACACACACACACACACACACTGTGGCAGTTGGGGGGGGGTATATTGCCCTTGGGCTCCTCTATATCAGATGGTGATATTGAGGGAAAAGTAATTTCCTCATACTGGCTTGTTCTAAAATGTGAGTCTTGTTTCTCAAACCATATTTGCTCCAAACATATAACATTACATTTCATTTAGCTGACGCTTTTATTCAAAGCAACTTACAATAACTGCAATGAACAATTAATCAGACACCTACATCTGCACAACTTTGCACTATTTTTGACTACTGTTGTCTTTAATGTCTTTTTCATATTTATCTTGTTTATTGTATATTGTGTATGTACATTAGTATGAAGAGCAATGTTTAACCGGAGTCAAATTCCATGTGTGTGTAAACACGTATGGCCAATAAAGCCGATTCTGATTCTGAGTACAAACGGGACCTGCTCTCTCACTCTGAGGTGCGCTGCTCAGGCGCGGCTCCAGCTGCAGCGGTTTTATTCCCTGAGGTCAGAATTGACCAGTTTTTGAAAGAGAAGGACCTCTTCATGAGCTGAGTGAGCCTCTATGGTTGGCAGACCTGGCATTTCTAGTCTAGATCTTATTTATCATCTCAACACACTGAGCAAGAGCCTGCAAGACAAAGAGCAGGTACCACAACCTCACGCACGCATGAAGGCGTTCTGTGTGAAGCTCCGTCTCTATGAGACACAACTACACAACGTCAACGCTGCTCTTCCCCACGCTGTCTGACATCAGACGAGCTTTCCCAGAGGTCAACCTTTCTGCTAAAAAGGGGAAATATGTGTCTGTCATCACGTCTCATGACAGAATTCAGTCAGCGCTTCCTTTTTTTAAATCAAGCTGTTCTCGACTCCCTTCCAGTGGATGCAGTGGAAGGGAGTCTGCACTAGAACTGATGGAGATGCAGTGTGATGATTCTCTGAAGAACCAGCATCAGCTTCTCTCCCTACCTGACTTCTACCGAGGTTTGGAAAAGGCCACATTTCCTCTGATGCGATTTTTTTAATATGAAATATTATATATATATATATAATATTAAAATAAAGAAAATATATATATATTTTTTTTTAAATATATATATTATATTTAATATATATATATATATAAGCATAATTGACTTCATTTGTCTATGTGCTGAATAAGTATTAGAGACTTGATGCAATGGGGTTTTGAAGAGTAATGGGCGGACTAAGAAAAAATACTGTAGTATACTGCAATATTTGACAGTAGCGTTATGTTCATTTTTGTTCTTCTTCCAAGGCGTCAACTTGTGCTGTGTTTAACTATATTCAACTGTATTTACGAAGAACAGTACATTACTGTTGATAAATTCTTGTATTTTTACAGCAATTTGTAGCTTTTAATAGTTACATTTTTAATAGCGTTTTCTCCTGCAACTAAAACAGTTCTCAGTGTAAATAGTTCCAACAGACAATAAAAGTACGTTACCAGGCGCAGGTTGGTCATTGCAGAGGTCGGAGTTGCAACACTTGCTGTTAATTGTGGTTTTACCGATTCCGAAGTTGAGTGAGGCCTCAACGCACTCGGCAGTCACAGCACAGCTTTTTGAGTTGACATCAACCACTTTTGAACCACCTGTAAAAAAAAAAGAGGAAACGTTGCAGACTGGGCCAGGACAAAGCAGTTTCACAAGAAAACAATGGAACAAAAACAACCACACCTGCATATGAAGTTAAACGTAATGCACTACAGAGTTGACCCGGCAAAGGGCATTCTGTAACTGTGTCTGTGCAGGTTCCTGAGGTTCCCAGTACACACTCATAACAGTTCAGGGCGTGGGCTGTGGAAACACGATATACAGATCCGTTTTAAACATTGTTATTCCTTTTAGAATTTGTAAAGGTAAACGTAATAATTTAAAATCCTCCTTCTCTTCTAAATTAACCCATTTAAAAAACTGAACGTAAACTTGCCTTTAGGGAGAAGAACAATCCCCAAGATGAGGGTCAGGAGATGCATGTTGTGATGGCGGATACAACAATGTTCAGTCTGATCGGTTACGGGTAGAAGTAGTTCTCTGAGAAGGGGCTGTCCTCATCCTCAGACCACACCTTTATTCCTGTTTTGAAAGTGACTAAATGTGAAACTTAGAAAAAAATAAAAACCTTGTAAATTCACTTGAATCGAAACTTCTTTTTTTTTTTGGCAGAGATGAACATTCGTGCACGAGGTGTGTTATAGCTCCAAGAGCTATAGCACAGAGTATCCATTCATAGAAAGACAGACTTACTGCAGGACCAAAAAAACACAAAGTGAAATACCACTATGTTTTCACACATATTAACACACATCTCTCAAAGGGTATATGTTTACACTTCTGGATGCCCACAAAAGGAGAGCAAACATCTCAGTGCATGTTTCCATGGCTGTGTCATGTGAGGAACTGCCCTTCTGCAATTATGAAAGAGGGAAAACATTTTCTCTGTTGTTGACAGTGTATTCCCATTTTTGGAGGATTTCCAATTATTTTATCAGGTGACTGCACAATGTGTTCACATAACAGCCCTATATTTCAAAATAAAACATGTCATTTTAATATAATGTTTCTAATAAGTAGAGATGGGCAAACAATACCGGAGCTCCGAAGCTTGTGTCGGTCTAATGAACCGCTGTGTGTCGGCGCAAAGTGTCGGAGCTCGTATCAAATGACAATTGTCACGTGACTGATGACGTCCGAAGCTTCGGACGTCACTGGTGCTTCACGAAGCGTTTCATTAGTTTGACGCGTTTGACAGCTTGAACGTTTTGTCACCAAACTCTGCTTCATAAGATGCCTCAGTGTCAATCAACAGTGTGGGGTTTGAGAGCGGAGATAGCGATAATTGTGAGTTTTGAGAGAAGAGATAGTGAAGATGGGGAAATTGTCAGCCAGAAAAGGAGCCGCCTGAAGCCCAGCACAGTGGAGAAAATATTATTTCTAAATAAAAATTTGTGAAAAATACAATGTTGCACCAATCACTGCCACTATCACCATGCCCATGTTCATACGCACGTTCCACTGCCACTTCTATGACATCTTACCTCACTAAAATGAGTTTGAAAGGACAAATAATATTTATAATCTGTTGACACAAAACTTTAGAGCGATAATAATATAAAAACAATGAGGACTATTGTAAATGCCTATCTAGTCTAGTGGGTTACGCACATTCAAAGTAACCTTTTCCGTTCTGTGGGTAGAGGATCGAATCCCGTCATGTACACCTTTTCATATTATTGACAAGCATTTAGTTTTATTGCAATGTAAAAAACGACAGAAGCAACATCGATAAACATCGATAATGTTTGTATATAACATAAAATCCGTGAATGAACACGCAGCTTTAATCGACTTTAACTGCAGAAATGTGAGATTGACACATTGAGGTGTTATTCTAGTGCTTCGGTCACACTGTTAAACGGATGCTTTGACTCCAGTCGGCCACCAGATGTCGCTGTTCTTCTTCAAAGTGAAGCCCCGAAGCTTCGAATCATTTTCGGTACAAATAGGAAGAAAGCCTCAAGGCTTCACAAGGCTTCATCCGCCCATCCCTACTAATAAGATAAGATATTCCTTTATTAGGACAATCTTATCTTATTAAATAAAGTAATGACTGCATTTTGATTGTTTGCTTTTTGCACCATTAAAGAAAATTACATAGTGCAGCAGAAAAATAACCATAAATCTGACTTATTATAAATATATATTTACTTTTATTGCGTCAAGTTAGATGACCTTGGTGTTTAAACATCACAATGTTCCTGAAGGATGATACAAAAAATATCTCTGAGCATTGACTCTCTGCAGTAGAAATTGGCAATTGTGTCAGCAATCAGGCCAGGATCCATTCAGTCAAAGGTTACATGATCAGATTCAGCATGATCAAACATAGGGGAAGTTAACATGATTATATTGTGCATGATCAGAGGATTTTCCATGACAAAAGAAAGATACTTTTTGTCCAATACGTTACATTTTACATCTCTGCATTGATGAATCTAGGGTAAGGCTGTGTACTGGCATATATGCTAAATACTTGAAGGGTTATGCTGAAAGAGTCGAGTAAAAAAATGAACTCCTCTTTGACAGAATACATGTAACACACAACAAATTAAACTCGAGCCACTTCAATGCAGACGCTTATTATGAAGTTTGTTGTATTTAGCATTCTGGGATTTCTTTTTCAGTCGTTCTTGTGACTCTGAACCGTTAAAAAATGTCATCACTTCAGTTAACCGAATAAAAGCTGATGAAAAAAAAGAAAATTGATTTGTAGAAATTAGTTAAAAAATGCAAACTTGGTTTCGAGAAGCACATTAGGCTTGTCATTGATTTAGTTCCGAGAGATGATTTAGGATGACCTGAAGCTCCCCAACAAGGACAGACAAATATATTTGATTGTCAAATGGCAGTGACTGGTTTTGTTTACATATTCGAGGGAATATGTAAACAAGGTTAATTTGAGGTAGGTCAGCATGCATAACCTTTACTTTATAGGTCGTTAGGAAAGATATACAGTATGCATACCTCTTTCAATCTGTTGGGCTAATACATTAGCTGGATATGTGAAAATGTTATGAATTTGCAAAACTTTGTAGAAAAGTCCATCATGGAAACCTAATGCAGCCTCTTAACTGCATGTAGTTTTGCTGATGATATTTGTAGGTTGCTCAACAAGTGGTTTCCAACCAACACCAAAGTTTCATTTTCATTTATCTTTTTAGGGCGTAACCCTAAACCCTGTGTGTTCTTTACGTAAAAACGAAAGCTACTTCTGATGCAGGTGTCATAATCCTTGTCTTGTGAAAGGTTTTAAAGCGACATGTCGTTGGAGCTCGACAACATCCTTAACTTGTAAGAAAATTGCAATAAAAATGACCCACAGGCTAAATATGTTTTACTTGAGTTTCCTTTTATTTCCGAGTAATTCACAATCACCCGTTTGATTAAGGGTTGAAAGAAAAAGAAAACAAATATTTATATTTTCATGTGTAAAAAGACCAAAACATCACATCTTGTTCAAACATGAGCAAAGCTGTGCAACTGGTTTCCTGTATCTCTCTCGCCACTGGCGTGCAGGCTGCAGCTGTGTCATTTCAACGCGGCAGATGCAGAACTTTCTGACACTGAGCGCCAGACGTTCGCAGCTTTTCCATCCCACCAAAGTCTAGAGAAGGTGTCCTGCTTTAATATCTGACTCTTCACCACTGACCGGGGGCATTCAGGTTCACTTGTCCCTCCTGTAGGGTGCAAACGACGGTCTCCACTTTCAGAGCCACATTTTCCTTTATGTGACCTGATTATCAGACATAACAGCTTGCAACTGCTATTGTATACGACAGCAGTCCAACCAAGGTGTTAGCAGAGCAGGCGGCTGTACTCTGAGAGGGCCGAGGACTTTTTCACCCCATCCCAGATACGAGCTGCATAGTGAAACCTGTAACACATACAAGGAAATGTGTGTGGTTGACACGCAACAAAGAACCGGGGATTGTTGCAGTTTTTGCAGTATGCGTCTTTGCCACTAGCCCACCCACACGTCTACCTTGAAAACTCTTTCACTACACAGAATGAAGGCTACAAATACACACACACAAAAAATACAATGAAAGCTATTTTCTTGTATGTACATTTATAATAACCTAGATAACAAATTGCAATTAAACTGGTTATAATAACACACAAAAACAGATATGCTTGTAAATATCTATTTTTACTGCACAGAACCATTTCAAATTCATGGTCGGTTTCATTGCTGAATGTGTTCATAAAGCACTCCATATTGAACTTAAGTGTTCATTCATATTCTCAAACATTTTCTAAAGGCTTCACAGCAAAAAAAAAACATTGTGCAAAGTAAGCACAGTAAGAAGATTTGTTTTCGCAAAAAACAGAAACCTACTTTATCATAAATAATATTATATATTTGCAACTAAAAAGAGCACTGTCCTTAAGATAAGATGAAAGGAGAATGCCTCAACCCTTTTAGATCATATCCACGCTCATACCGTGCACCTATTTAAAAAAATAGATGCACTTTTTCTTTTCTTCAGACAAATGTGACGTTTACCAGTTCTTCTCAGTGAGGATGGTGTGTGACAGCTGGCAGCGGGGCATTGCCAATATTTGGCTGCGGAGTTTTGAAACCATGGTTGAGAAGGCAGGATGACCTCTGTACCCCGGGAGCAGAGAGAAAAGCGGGTATGTTCCCGTCCCTAAACATGGTACAAAGACAAATTCACATTTTACACAATATACAGGAAAACAATTGAGTTGTGCCTGATGTGAAGATACATTCTCTCTAACCTGCTTTAGTCAGATTATCCTCCCCATCATTCTCCTGCATAGGAAGGAGGAACATGTTGACTTCCGTTGCCAGATAGTCCTGCTCCAGACCAGGGAACATATTGCAGTCGAGCATGGACAATGTACCTGAAAACAAAACATGTATTATGGGATGAATGCAGGTGTGGCATCATAGAGAAACTATTTTGTTCCTTAAATCTCTAAAACAAATATGCATCCCTGCAATGGTATTGTCATGGTTAGTCCTTAAAAACAGTCCCATAATGAACAGTGTATGTTTATTGAAGAGGATATGCTTGCAGTTTTTAACCTTTGTATTTGAGATGAGAGTGAGCCATTAATTTGTCCACAACCATATACATGTTCTTGAGACTGCTTGGGCAGAAATCATCCCGTCTGGCTTTATTCTGGAGGAACACTGGAGGAGGGAGAAATTTAAAAAAAAGCTCATTAAACCTGGTTGATGTGTGTGAGATTGTGTGTTTCTGCATTAAAAAGTCACCTATATGAGGGTAGTATTCTGCTCCATCGTCATTGCCTGAAGAGCCAGTGCTGTCATGGCTTGCAGACGGAGTGGAGGGTTTCAACATCTCAGCGGTCTGAAGAAACCTACCCACAAACATTTGGTTTATATATATATTTGGTTTAAATTGATTTCTGTACATTTCAAGGTTAGTGTCGTCTACCTTCGACAGTAGCTACCACTACGCTGATTACAGCTATTGCTGCACAACTTTTCAGTTGTGTGAAAGTCAAATTTGGAACAGGTATACACAGGGAAAAGTCTTACAGTGAGGCTAGAAGTATTCAAATGAATGATTAGAATGCGCTCTTCATGTGGCCATCTTGAACAGATAATACTGTATTGGACAAGATGAATAAGTGCCGGCACATTTTTTAACAGGTCTGATTTTGCCTGCATTTGTTGTCTACAAGACCAACTGAAAGATACATATTATTGAGCTTATGAAAAAGCAGAAGACAAATATCCTCTCAAGATACGAGATGAAATGCTCAACATTCCTGAGGTAAGAGGGGGCTTTGAGAGCTACCCTTTTGTTTTCCTCCCGTAAATCTTGCTAGTAACTATATAACACAGAGCCATTGCAGATTAGCAAGTACCAACCTGTAGAGGTTTAAGTCAGTGAACCAATCTTGGACCACAATGACCACATGGCACACTGTAAACAGGAAGGCGGCGATCTGAAGAGACTGTTGACAGATTATAAACAGAGTGCTTATGTGGTCATTAAACGATGAATCAGAGGACAAAAGGTGCGTATTGGTCCCTCCAGGTTAAGCACCAGTGCTCACATAGACAACTGGTGTTTTCACCCGCTGCCACCTGCAGGCCAGCCACTGACCTGCATCTCAACGTATGTGTGAGGGAGATTGTACTCTGGAGGCAACTTCCGATCGTTGTTGATGAGGTGGTCGAGAATAGATGGGCTGAGCATTGGCTGAAGAAACACAAAAGGCATTCACACACACACAGATCATCAGCCTTTAACCAAACACAGAGTTTTAAGTTAACCGTAACTACTTTCTATCCCAGGGTGATGTTTCAATTTACACAGTTCATGACTTTTTACACTCAACACACTGATAACGAATTGAAAATACTACAGAAAATTTAAGAGAAACTGCGTCTGCAATACTACATCCATACCTGTGTATCCAAGAAAATGACTCTCTCCTGTGTGATGAAGAAATCAATGCCCGTACTCTGGTTTCCTCCTCTTTCCTTGATTTCTTGAGTCTGGGCTCTGAATACATAGCCCCTGAGCAAACAAACACGCATCCCATCATTTAAACAGACTGCACTGGTGAAGCTTAAAGAAAAATGCATGGAAAGGATGAAAAGGTCTGAATAAGCAATTTATCTAGTATTTAAAATGTTCTCTAAACAAATAGTATTTGCTTATACGGTTGTCCAGTGTGTGGACATTGTACAGTGTCACACAGTGAACTGGTTTTAAACAATATAATATAGGATTAGCTGAAATGCTCCACTAGACTCTGCAGAAGTAGATTTGTTTTCTGTGTGTTCAGAAAGAGTACTTTCACTTTTCAAGTGCTGCTTTAAAATACATACAAAAAGGTACAACTTATATAGCAATATGCTATCACATTTTCAATGGGGGACCATTTGCTGCTTTTTTTTTCTTTTTTTTTTTTTTACACTGGCCTCCACATACACTAAACTGGCATCTGGAACGCGTTCCTTCATTGTTTCAAATTCCTCCTACATACTAAAGATATATTTTCTGTCATTAAGGGAAAGCATTCATCCTTGCCAGTATCCTTTAACTGTAGACTTCTTCATAGTTCAAGTGTAGCCACTATTCTGTTTTTGATCGATAAATGAAATAAATGCAGATAACCAAGCAGTTTAAAAGCGTGAGCTTATTGTTGGTGTTACAACCAGCCTCACCTTTGATCTTCCTCAGGAGTGTTGGCAGATAACAGTGACATGATTGTAGATTTCCCACTTCCCTGTAAGCCAATGACTCCCACCACCAACATATCTGTCTGGTCCCTCAGATACTGCAACACAGGACAACAGAACTTCCTTTGAGTACACACAGTTCATTATATTGAAAATATTAACACATCCTTTAGTACAATGGTACGTTAACTCACCTCCATGGCACTGTCACACCAATTCATCTGGTCATCCACGAGCTTGATGCTGTGCTTCATCTTCTCAGGAGGGAGGAGTTTAGACTGGCCAACCATAGCTGGAAGTCATGTGAAGAGATTCACGGTTTACTTTTCTTCTCTATGTGGGTGTAATTTGGCTTTATTGAGTGCATCCAAGTAGTCAAAACATCACAGTTACTGAGATTTACAGTAGAAAAAAATTATTTTTGTGAAATAGCTCACGGTCCACAGCGCTGCTTGATGCAGAAGCACCCATTCCTCTGTTTTGGATCTGGTATACAGGCTGGGTGGGTCGCTGCCCCTCCCTCTCCATCTTGGAGGGCCCAGGACCTGAGGGTTGAGCTGCCGCATCTGGAGGGGTACCCAGCTTCCCTCCATCATCCCTGGCTTTCATTAGCATGATGGGCTTCTCCAGAACTGGAGCTCCAGTGACAGGTGCATTCTGCGAGGGCTTGGCCTTGAAAAGGAGTCCAACAACAGCACAGGTCAATAGATCGCATAACCTAAGACGTAGAAGACCTGAATACAAACAAGCTTTACTTTTCCGTAACGATCGCATATTAACTGGGACTCAATTTGTTGGCATTGCGAACGTAGTACTAAATTCTGGAAAGACTAACGTAAAAGTATAAATACCTTACATTGCCTTGAGCAAAAAGTGTCTGCCAAATAATTAACGTAAAAGTATTTATAAGCACACTTTCTTCTCAAATTTGATAACATTGTTTTCACATATTACAGTCGTGCTAATGCATATTTTTACTTTGTGGTCAATATGACAATCCTTCAAACACTACTACTACCTCGACAAATACACATGTTCTGATGTCATTGTATGTGTTCTAAGTACCTAAGCAGTTATAACTGAACGTACCCTTTCCCCAGGGGGCTTTGCAAGAATGATGGGTGTCTTCTGGATGAGAGGGCCTGGTGGATCCTCGCTCCCATCCTGGACAGACCAAAAATAAAGTGAGTCACTATTTCTGTGAGGAAATGAAACCAGCAGTGAAAACAACGCAGACTTTGTCTTCTAGCTAACGTGAACGTTACCCTGCGTTCCCTCGGTTGATATTCTCGGTCCCGGCTGGGACCGGACAGATTTTGCCCCGGAGGTCCCACATCTCTGTCCCCCCGGCGTCGCCTCCTCCTGCGCCCTTGCCCGTACATCCCGGGCTGACTGTGACCGGACTCGGACATGTCGCTGCTCTCCTGAGTCCCCACAACAACAACAACAACAACAACAACACAACTGACGTCAACAGGAAGCTAGCTGACGATAGGAAGCCAGTCCAAGTTGAAGCGAGCTAACGCTAGAGATGAAATATCTTTGAAACAATAAATCTACTCTCAGCTCGCGACCCCCGCGACCGTTACTCTCGGTGGTGTTGAACGGTATTTAATGGTGACATCGTGCACGTTTATAGTGCGGTGGAGTCAGCGCAAGCTTTCTGCGCTAGAAACACGGCGCTAAACACGAACTGGTTCTCTAACGTCAACGCGCTGAAAGAAGCTCCGCCCGCCTGCGATGTATTTGGTGCCCAAACGAACCTCGTTCGTCTGGTAAATGAAGTCGTCATGAAACATCACAATGATGTTATTAGTTCCGCTACCTTTGGCATCCGTGGGCTCGCGTTACTGTATATTTTATGATGATATCACATTTTTATTGTTTGCTTAAATGTAAGAAAGTATCATACATTTATAATTATGTGATGTTGGGTTTTATAAATGTATACTTCAAATAGTACCAGAGTTTATTCTTTATTCCGATTAAAACATGGATATTGATTAAATTCAAAAGCATCCGTGTATATATTTTTTTGTCTTGAATATTGTCAGATTAAACGCGCCTTAACGTTTTCACTGAATTGGATAAGAGTAATAGAAACGTACGGTCTGGAAAACGAGCTTCCCCCGAAGTTTGGAGAAATATTCAACGCTGGTGCATTCTGGGAGGTGGAGGCGTCCCGCTTCCGGCTTGCACCGGATATGGAGGAGTTCGTTCCGTGGACGCCATCACGGCGTCTCTTCAAATGTGACATTTGAAGGCATTTTCCTCTTTGAAATGTGCTTAATCATTACATACAAGATGATGTTGACCCCATAGGTTTATATGTTTTAGAAACGCACAGTCAACGTTTGGATTCATCACATTATTTCAACTCTTCTCTGAGCTGCAGGCGGCCAGTACTTGTGGACAGAGGTACGTAACGTTACAGTTTCACTGTGCAGCTGAACGTGTAACATATAGGTTATGTCTCCTGATCAAGCACACACATGTAACGGCAGCTAAAACACGTAGGAACGATTGTAAATACAAAAAGGTGGGTGGGAAACCCTAAAAAAAAAGATCTAATGATAATGTTAATAATTTATCATAATTGTTTGTTTGTTTGATTAATTAATTGAATGTGTCTATTTCTAAGACCCTAAGGTGCTTTTTTTGTTTCATACTCAATTGCATTGAAATGCTATAACGCTGGTATGTGACAACAACAATGACACAGGACAACAACAGTACGAGTCGACAGACATGCGAGCATCTTTATGAGGCTGTCCTTGGACACGGGAGCTTTGAGCTAAATGTTTACATTTACAGTGCCTCTATGTGATAGCAGATATACACAATATTTGCTAACATACAGCTGAGGCGGATGGGAATGCAGTTATCTAGTCATAAACCAAGCTATTGTACCAATTACAATTTTGGGCAACTAAGTTAATGGGCTTTATCCTGTGGGGACAATTATGTTTGATCATCCGAACTAGCAGTTAAGACATGTTATGAAATATTTCTTGTCAGTCAACTAATTAGTTTATAGAATCATTGTTTCAACTCTAAACCAAACATATAATTACTGTAGTTTGGCTAAATCTTTATTCTAATAAGTTAATATGATTAATGATATCATCATGATCATAATAATGTTAATGACTAAATAAATACCTGTCTGCTCTACTGCTTCTTCTGGGATGCAAGTATGAAACCTGTAATATGGATGTATTCAAACATTTGAAAGTGATTCTGTCCATTCTATTTATCATTTCAGACCACCCAGAGGTTTTCCCTGACCAGCTCCTTATGTCTGAAGACTCGAGCAGCGATGAAGAATGGTGTGAACCCACAAACAGGCTGGAGGAGGATGAAAAGCCAGATGCCAAATGTTGGGAATGTGGCGAAACATTCAGCGAAATAGAAAGCTTGATGTTGCACTACAAACGCCACAATAGCAAAGCCACCTGCAACATCTGCGGGATTACTTTCCGACGCCTGACGTCCCTCTCCATGCACCTGGAAAATGCACACTTGCCACCCCGCTGCACAAAGTGCAATCAGTATTTCAGTAGCTCGTGGGAGTTGAACAAGCATGCAGGGACAGAGTGCATCGTCTCGCCTTTTCAAAAAGCTCCTTCTCTGATTTCCGCGCCCACACATCAGAGTCAGAACTGTGACAACTTTCCTATTGACGGGACTGCACAGCAAAACCCAAAGTCAGTGCGTCGTGACTCATTGTCAGAGTTGACACCCCAACAAGGAATCAAGATGAAGCCTGAAAGTGCTGCGTCATCTGAAACTAGTGTAGAGTTTGCAGTGGGTGAAGATGATAAGGATATCGACATGAAAAGTGAATGTGAGAAAGCAGATGACTCCTCAAGCACTGAATCTGATGACGAAGATAAGACACGCGCTAAATCTTCAGGCTTGTGTCCAGATGATCCAGAATCAGATGTTGACTCAAGTTCGTCTGATTCTTCCAGTGACTCCTCTTATAGTCCGCATTCTAAAAAAGCCCCTGCAGCCCTTGCTAAGGTTAATAGTTCACTATGTGCTGCATGTGGTAGAGGGCCATTTCGGTCAGTGAAGCTCCATTTGCTGCACTGTAGTGGTGTACGGGTAAAATTTCAGTGTTCAGTGTGCAAGAAGCTCTTTCTAACTGAGAAGTCTCTTAAGGAACACTACATGCCTTTGTATTCCTGTGAAAGCTGTAGCCAAGTTTTCCCTCATGAGAACTCGTACCAACTCCACCAGTGTCCTAAGGGAACCAAATCACCTCTGGTCCTCTTTTGTTCAGAGTCAATGCCGCAAGCGTGTAACATATGCAAATCCTTTTTCACTTCGGAGCAAACTTTGTTAAACCATGTCACCGTGGTTCACTCGTCAGTGGTCAGCACCAAGGTGTGCATTCTTACCAATCCATCAGCATTGACTGACTCAAAGGTTTCACCAGGTTTCCTTGGCACAGCAGCCCAGTCAGCCAACAGTAGTCCAATCCAGGTCATGAATGGAAAGCTCTGTGTCGGCCCAACCTATGCAGGGTCTCTGTCCACTGTTGTGAAATCCGGCCCATCCCCTGTCTCGACCTCCTCTTCCCACGCAGACAGACCGTGCGCCACTATATGCATGGCGTCCTCTGCTGCACCACCTGTTAGATCGGTGAACGACGGCGCCCAAGGTCCAAAGAACCCGTCTTTAAGCCGTCGTTCTGCACCTTCAACTGTCCCTCCTGGTGCCACCGACACAAGTCCAGCCTCTGACCCCGTCGCTCCACCAATGCCCTCGATTATGGCCTTGTTCGAGAACGACAGCCAGGACGTGGCGAAGATGAAACGTATGAACACGGGCTGGCGTTCCAAGACCCCTTACCCCTGCAGGCAGTGTGGCGCCATCTTACGGCAGCCCTCCTTCATCATCAGCCACCGCTACCTCCACAGAGGCCACCGCTCCCACAAGTGCCAGTGCGGTCGAGCGTTTAAGCACCAGCTGCACCTGCTGCGACATTGCGTTCGGCACGCTGAGACCGTAAACTACATCTGTGTCAGCTGCGGGGAGACTTTCACAGGAGCCAAACTCTTCGCTGAGCACATGAGGGGCAAGTCACGGAAGAAATCTGGACGCAAACGTAAACGTAAAGTTAAGAGAAAGTGCCGAATGCCCTTTACGTGTGACTGTGGACAACTTTTTTTTAGGCCTTCGGCTTACATATGGCACCAACTTAAAAACAGGACCAAAACTAAACAATTGAAGAAGCCTTTGAAATGACAAAGCCGACACAACCCCTGGTTTCTACTTGGCTTTTAAGTACTTTTAAGTGTTAAATCAAGAGGGATCTTTCCCCAAATGATTGTCGCTACAGTATTTTTGCTTGATTTTTGAATGACAAAGTCAAGCAAAATCACATTCAAGCATTCAAATGCATTCATTCTCCATGGATTTTAATTATAAGCATGTCCTGGATGTTTGTTAACACGTTTTCACCTCGTGCAAATGATACATGATACAGATAAACAAGTTGACAACACACAAGAATCCACATTAATCCACATGGAACAATTCCCACTATTGGATTAAATTAAGACATCAAAACTCCAGTTTATCCTCCAGAGAAAGAGTTAATCCAGTTTTGCCATTTTTCTTCTCACAAAGTGCATTCTTAACAGTGAGGTTTGTATTGGAGTGTCTGAGTCTTCTTGCTTTTCAGATTTGTTTTTACTCCAGCTGATTCAAATGTTATGTTCCCGTGAGACATTATAGAGGTCTTAGTATTTAGGTTGAAAATAACATGTCTTTTTTTTTTGCAGTTGTAATATAATTGCCATGTAAACATTCCTCAATATTTTGTATTTTTTAAATTCATGTCCACTAGATGGAGCAGTTGGGTTGCTTTAAGACAACTCGCACTCAAGTGGCTTTGTTCACAGAGCAGGTGTAAAGATGATTGGTGCATAAACGTTTCACTTGTTATCTCTTATAAGACCAAGACCAAGGATTTACAGTTTGAAATAAAGGTTTCTTCCCACAATACTTGAATTGAAGTTTAGTTTGTTCTCTTTTGAGCATCATAACACATCATTGCATTCACAATTCAAGTGATGGGTTAGAAGAGAGCAAAACAATGAGGAATTGTCAGAGTTTGCGAAAAATCATCAACTATTAAACTGTCCGCTAATGAAAAAGACTGATTAAGCTAACACTGTAAATAACTGCAAAAAAATATCAAATATAATTAACATCTAAAAATATGTATCTTATTCCACAGGAATAAGGCAGTGATGGAGTCCATGAATGAAACCTTACAAATAGAGTTCGGGGTCATTCTGTACTCTGGAGCCTTTGACAATGTGTCAAAGTCCTCGTTTGAGATTAATTCAGTTGTTTGTGCAGCGTCACAAATACAACTGCTGGAAACACAACAGATTTCTCCAAATGTGCTGTGTGATTCTCACACAGGGAGTGGAATGGTCTTACTGAATCCGTATAATATTACAGCCAAGAGTCATTGTGCAGTGCTCTGGGCCGGAAGATGAAATCTGTAGTGGGTACGCCAGTCCTTCAAGTGGTTCCGCGTGTTAAGAGTCGAGAGCAGCAGGGGTGTCGCACTCTCATGGAGACTGTAGATGAAAACACTGAAGACAAGTATCTGTCTCGGTAACAAGTGTGTGTAGCCATGTCACCTGTAAAAAACAACAACAACAACAACAAAAATGTGTTATTCAGGATTCAGGACACAGCGCAGGATGTGGTATACATCCTGCGCTGTGTTGTTAGCAGATCTGTGCAACGTGGCTGGCAGCCTGCAGTGTTGCTCACCTGATCTCTGGGCTGCGGTGACGGAGGACCTGAGACAGAAGCTCGGAGGTTTGCTGGAAGCAGCGACTCAGCTCGTCCAGCTTCTGCTCCATGGAGAGGATCCGCTGCTCCAGCTCCCGATAGGAGTTATTCCAATTTGCACTGAGGTCGCACATGATCATCTGCATCTGTTGACGTCATCCACACGAGGGGGGGGGGGGGGGTCACAAGGGGTCGGCCGGACTCAAACTGTAGCCAGTCTAATATTAAGCAAGTCTAATATTACTAAATTTGTTGCAGACACAGATTTAGAATGAAGCTTTGGAGAGTCTCTGTCTAACTGCCCGACACGAAACCAACCCAGTGTTGCCAACTTAGAAACTGTGTCACTACATTTAGCAGGCCCTTTTGCAACCTAGTTTAAAAAAAGAAGCCAACAGCAACAAATCTGGTTTCTTTTTTAGTCCCGTGCATTCTGGCTCAGCTGCATCCAGTCAGTTAGAGCGTGCAGCATACTTGGTTTACAGACTGTAACTAAGTGATTGCAGTGGTTTGACATCTTACCAAGGGGCAACACTTGCAGTCTGGAAAAACTAGGTTTGTTTGGACTATAAATCAATTAGGAAAATGCATTTTAAAGTGCATGAATTACACATTAGTGCTTCTCCCTGGGTAGTGTCTTTATATCGTGGGTTTATACCACATGGAAAACTTTTCTGGGCCGGGGAATTCCTGACACAAATGACTCCCGAGACATTTTATGGAGATTTTTTTATCAAGCATTTAATGTGTCTGAACACCTAGAAATAATCAGCAGATTGTAAAATACAATAGTCTATTAATAGTCTATGTGAGTGATTTTGTCATCTTATTTTGCGCTAGCTTTTTTTAGTGCAACATTCCGGTGACTGTCATTTACCTTCGGGAGGTCCACCATCTCACTGACGTAATCTCTCAGCTTTTTTTGTTTGAGGCGTAAATGCCGAAATCTGTGCAAAAAAAAAAGAAGCTTTGATAGATCTCAGTCATGTATTTTAAACATTTCCACTATTCCAAATGTTGCACTGAGTTACAGAAAATGGCTCAGTTCAAAGAAATGTCATGTTCTAGTGCAAGACCTTTTACCAGATTTCTTTTTTTGTCATTCTTGAAGATTTTCATTTGAATATTAATTTGGTAAATCACTGTCAATCTTAGAAGGAGGTAACAGAATGGTGATGGAGCCTCTGGCCCACTGATGAAAGTATTGCAGTATCTATATATTTGCACTATTACAAAATGGGTGTCTGTGGCAACATTCCCCGGAAAGAATTGCAGTATTACAGTTTTTCTCCATTCTCCACCAAAAATGTACCCAATTCTCATTTCGGAAAAAAATGCACGTTAGTATTTAATTGCCGATGCAGCACACGACTCCAGGCTCCTAAACTCAGCACAATTCCTTTGTTTTCACTTAAAGAGAAATTATAAAACAACCCAGGACTGAAATATTAAGCATTTCCACTCTAAATGCTCCAATGAGTTTTGAAGTGCACATCTGCAAATGAAGCGTCCTATTTTTGGACAAATAGAACAGTCATTCTGGCACAGTGCAGAAACTGTGATTTGTGGAGGAATATACTGAGTATTCCACGACCCAACATGCAGAAGTCCCGCTGTGTTCGTTAAATAGCTTTAAAACATTGCTCGACAGTTTTTGACATATAAAGGTGGAAAAGGGCTAAATGTAGCATCTAGGATGGATGAAACCACCCAAAAAGAAATACGGAAGCCAATACTGCAGCCAGTCTCTGGAGACATTAGAGCCATGTTCTCATGATGTTCTTCATCCTATCGTGTGGAGGTGCCTCCTGCTCCAACTTTCCACAGTGTATTTATTTATAGTGGCTCTCCCCGGTGTAAAGCAGGAAGTACAAGCTCTCCACCCAGTGTAACACACACACTCACACACATAATCCTTTTGTCAGGATAATGAAGCATACAATCACACGTCTGGACTTCCTGTCTTGTGCAATCCACTTGTTCTTCTAAGCTTGGGCTCAATAACAAAGAGACACACCTCAAATGGAAAAATATCTGCAAAAGGAATATGGCCCCTGTGTGCGTTTGATATTTGCCTTGAATTCGGTGTAACAAAAGGGTGGACTCTTGTTCACACATGCCTCGCCCACAGAAAAATCATTAGAAACTGTGACTGAGGCAAAGCATGTTGACACTAAGTTAACGACCTGTAAAACACACATGTAAGGCCACCACCAACGCACATCCCTTGCCCAGACACACACACACACACACACACTGACATCCTGCCTGACGCCACCATTTTGTGATACAGTAACTCACACTCTGATGGCTTCCAGAAGGCATCTCTGGTGTCTTCGGTGCTCACCGCGGTTGCCCTTTGTCAGGTTTGTGCGGTGCAGGAGCCAGCATTCCCTGAGCACATTAGCAGCAGCATGCCGGATCTGGTGAAGAGACAGACACATTAAAATTAAGCGATCAAACCGCGGAGGTTGCAGGAGATGGAACAACCATGATAAAACCACCAAGATAGCACAGAGCTTATCATGTTTCTTAGACATGGTTCATATCAATCATTTTTGCAGAGGAAGTAAAAGTGTGAGTAATCTAAGGCACAATTATTAGGTCTTACATAGATGCTAATATACAATAATTTGAACAGGCCACACAGACTTTGAGTGAGGGATTGAAGTTCTCCGGTATCACCATTGCACCTTTCTCTTTGATTCTATTCATGTCTGTTTGGCTTCCTGCACAAATCACTGTAAGTGCCCGCTGATGATGTCACCCTGGTCCTGTTGTGAGGGTTATTAATAGAGGCTGTCAGTGTCTGCGTCCAGATGTCTTCCCTTGTTCCCATTAGTGTACAAATCTGGACTGCACAAGATAGCTCAGAAGGACGCACGCACACACACACACACACACACACACACACACACACACACACACACACACACACACACACACACACACACACACACACACACACACACACACACAGAGACTTGAGCAACCACAAGTAAGGCATAAAGATGCAGCAAGTGACAGGATGCAGCCACCGGGAGAAAGGAAATGGTTGTATCCTCCAAAGCAGTGCACCTACCGCAGTCAGACACTGCTTCACACTGCTGGAAAGAGGCTGCAGCACAAACTGACTCTAATAAACTAGGAACTCTATCCATTATTACATGTTTATGTATAGACCTGAGACACTTTTCTGGCTTCGACATTGTCATGAGTCATAGCAATGTTTCCTTACAAGCGTTTATTTATCAGACACCTCCTTCTTCCTATCTTTAAGCAAACACTTGAATCCTGTCCAAGCTTACAAACAAAGTCCTCTGGAAGCCACTTCCACACTCGCTCACACACATGTACGTAAGCATAACCAGCTTCCTGCCCTCCGCTGAACCGTCCTGCACTGACACAAGTGTCTTTCCTGACGGCGATCAGATGATTTCCTCTGTTTGACGCCTTGAAAACGCTATAAAGAGGTTGGCTTCTCCCTCCTTTTTTCCCCACACTATCCTGTCCTCTGGTGTCTCTTATTTAGGGAAACAAACAAAAAATCATTCTGATAAGATTCGAAAACCAAAACATGCATGCCTCACTCAGAAAGTAGTGACGCTTCCATCCGGACTGCTCTATCCGCTTTGTCTTATTTGTCTTGCTACAGTGCAGTAACCTCGGGTGGAAGGGAGGGCAGTTAACTGTTTACTAAATGGTTATATTGGGATGTTTATTTAATTATTAGATCAATATTATCACAAAAATAAGAGCCATTGTTTTCGGGTTCTATAGCTCCTGTAGAGAACCTTCAAGAATAACAATTACCGTACACTTTTTTTGCACCTGTTATTTTGATTTAGATCTGTTTGTCGTCAAAGTTGGTACAACGTTCCTAGTGATGTCATTAGGGTTTATTTTGTCACATGACGCTACACCTACAGTATGTGCCCGATATTTAGCTGTTGTTAATATTTGGATTTAAAGACTTTATTTTATTTTTTTATTTTTTATTCTGCTTCATGATATAGTGGTTTTACATGATTGTTGGCTCTTTCAATACAGATAACATATTTTAACATAACTGCCAAGCATTTTCCAAAGCATACCAAAATGTTTAACCTTTTTTGATTGAGTTATGTTATTGTCCTCTGGCACTGCAGAACAGACTTTTCTAATCCTTCTGCACTACCACAGCTGCATTACCACACAATGTCCCAGTGACGTTGACAACAATAAACACAGACGTGCTGTTCATTGAGATAGATTACTTAACTTAAACAAGTTCCAAGTTTCTGCAAGCTGGTTTTCATACACAAATTAATGGGAAGGTTCATTCCAAAATCCATATGCATGATTTGTAGTAAATGGGCCGAAACAGCCCCAAAAAATACTGGTATCGTCTTTGACGTAATACTTGTCAGATGAAGCCTTTCAGAGGATAAGAAACAGCTAAATCTAGTGAAAATGGCCACGCGCGTACATCCAAAAGTTACACTTCTGATGAAGAAACTGCTGCAGAGAATGAATCACAAACCGGTGAGTTGCCATGTTCCTCCTTTAGATATACTGCAATGTTCTCATAAAGTAAACTTTAACATACAATATCATTTTGCTAAATAATGTCACTTTTTGCTCTTACCCTTTTAGAGATCTGGATGTCCAGCATGAAGAAGTGCACATGTTTCTCTCCTTTGTTCAACGCCAGCGTCTTGGTAACGACTGCCACCAGCATGGCAGTGCAGGCTACACCCTAGAACCCAACACACACACACACACACACACACACACACACACGGACCTCGGTTTGGTTTCTGAATAATCATGTAAGCATTTCAGATTGATCCTGTAAACTGTAGTGACATCAAGGTAGAACTCAAGAGAAACTTTTACAGTCGTGTGTGTTTTCCTCCATTCCCCTCCTGGGAAAGAAATCTGAATGTTGATCTTCATACCTCATATGGTTTTGTCCAATAAATCAAAGTTATATTTACACAGAGAGTTCAATGGTTAAACACAGGCCTGTGCGGCACTGCTATAGTGCTGGTTTCCTCTGAGAATAGCTGTGTGCTATTGCTGGACAGGGAACTACAGAATGCTTGTTAGGACTCAAAAAGGCCGCAGAGCAAATCACGTCTACATATAGTCACACAAACAGACACTTGATAGGAAACACAGACAAATCCTCATGCTGATTTCATGTCCACCACTGATAGTGATAAAAAGTCATTACCTGTTTTCCTCTTTTCAGCATTAGAAAGAGAGAGAGAGAGAGAGAGAGAGAGAGAGAGAGAGAGAGAGAGAGAGAGAGAGAGAGAGAGAAAAGGAGAGAGCAAGATCAAGCATGAGCATAAGAAAAGACAAATATATGTATATGTTTATCTTCCACTCCAATATCCACAGAACATCTATAATTACACCGTCTGTGAGACCTGGGAGGGACAAACACTTTCCTTGGATCCATCCGCACACAGTGATGGGATGCAAACGTTTTCAACCCCTGGACACAGCTGCAAATTGAGTTATTGCTGGAGTCCAGCAGAAGTGCTGACCATATAGGTTACAGGTGTGAGATCCTAGTGACCGGCTCCAGTAACTACCCTGATGGGAGTAGGACTTTTTTTCTTCTTCTTTTCCAAATCACAGGCACAGGTTGGCTCACCCTCCTGTTTTAGTGGTGCCAAAGTCAATAAACCACCTAAAAATGGATATGGTGGAAAGTTTCCCCTTATTAGGATGGAAGCTTATAAAAATAAGGGAGATGGAGAATGAGAGAGAGGTAAAAGATTGTTTTCCACTCTGTCACAGAAGTGTCTGAAGCAGACTCGTGCCCACATCCACAACTCTTATCTGCTTCTACCAGAATGTAACGCAGCGGAGGTGAGGCGGCGAACCATAATTTATGCCCTATTCAAACCCACAGCCACTCCTCAGTGACATTTTGTTTATCTTACTTTACTGTAACTCTTTGTGTTTTATCTCAAGTATCATTCCACCATTCCTTCAACCCTTCATCTCTCTCTCGGACCCTCCCTTCCACTTTTAGTTCATTCTTCTCCTTGCCACTCCCTTGCGTGCCCATACACACACATCATCTTGATGTAGTTTAAAACAAAATGCACTGTTTTTGCTTTCATTTGCTCCTACTATTTTAATTAATGTGGTGCTTTCTATTTTTTTTCTCTGGGATCTCTTGTTTCTTTTATTTTCAAGGTATTACAAAAGAGAAGAGTCAGTGAATCCAGCAGAACAATGACATCATGCTCCATGCAGATGTTTTACGTGGACTGCATGCTGACAGCCTTTTTGTGTGAATGCCTGGTACCAACACGGTCCTACAGAAGAACCAGCCATTAATTTACAGCTGTGATATAAATCTTACACACACAAGGCATGCAGGTCTGTCAGCACCGCTAGAGTGTGTGCAGCTCGGCCATGAGGGCCACTTATATTCAGGATAGCTATAGGCTGGGATAGAACCGAAAAGGCACAGGAGAGAAGTGAACTAAGCTGAACTGACTCAATATGAAATGTGGGAAAACTGAATAGGAAAATGGGGGAAGAGCTTCTGCAATGGAACAGAGCAGAAACGGAAGGGAATAAAACAAACCAGAGAGGATGATATGGAACAGAACAGAAGGCAATGAAATATAAAGAACTAGAACATATTATATTGGGGAAGAATTAATAGAGAGACACAAATGGAACCAAATAGAACAGAAGGGAACGGAGCAGAAAAAAGCAGAAACTGAATTAAGGGAACAGAACAGAACAAAATGAAGTGAAAATGAAAAGGACAGCAAAAGAACATCTTGTTTTGTGCCTTACGAAGCTGATAATCCATGCAGAGGAATAAGAGATGGTTTGGTTAGGAACACACACAGAAGGGAAACAAAGATAAGACGTTGAGTTTATTATTTTGTGTAGAAACCACTACTGCTGTTCTTATCTTTTTCTGATTAGAGGCCAACAAAGCCAAAGCAAGCATTCGAAAATGAAATGACTCAACAGGTGGCGATGTCCCTCAATCAGCACACAGTTTGTTGGACCACTTGCAATATTTTTTTAAACCTCTATATTTCATAATGACTTTCAAATGAGCATGACATCTTCATTTTCTGAAACAATACGTGATACAATGTCTAAACAAAGCAACCCAGCCTAGTTACCATGACTCCAGTGAAGAGACACACCGCTTTGCCACAGCTGGTGTTGGGCGCCACATCGCCGTAGCCCACAGTGAGGAAGGTGATGGCGATGAGCCACATAGCCGTGTCCATGTGGCTGGTCGCTGCTCGGGTCTGCCTGCACGAGGGAGAAAGCAGGAGTGAGACCAAAAGCTGTGTTTTCTTCGCTACGGGCAAAATCACTGCCACATGAATCTAACATGAATCTAACCAGAATTCAATTCTACATCGGCTCAACCATGGTTTATTTAAACGTTTATAACTTTTTTCAACTTCTGCATTCATAACCATGTTTAACTTAAACCTAACCATTTTTTTTTGTTTTGTTTTTGTTTTGTTTTGTTCTGTCCTGTTCTGTCTTGTGTTTGTTTGTGCATTGTGGAAAAGACAACAATAAAAATATTTGTAAAAAAAAACAAAAACAAAAAACATTTTTAATCAGCTGCTAGTAACATTGTTCCGAATAATTTCCTTGGACGTTTCCATAAAATGTAATTCAGTAGGTTTTGTCATGAAAATAGAGACACAGTTGTGAGACAGTTATAAGTTTAGTTAGTAGTGTTGACTTAATAAACAATTGTTGATTTCCAGATGTATTACTGTGAAAGGCCTGATCTATATATAAACCAAATTATGTAAATAGTCATATATTACTAATTATGTTAATCTCATATGGAAACCTTATTCTCCGAGTGGGTGACACAGGTTAGATCTTCTATCACAGTATACAGTTTAAACTCTTGTATCACAGTAACAATACTGTATATATCTTGGTATAATACGTTTTTTAATAAACAGTTAATGGAGAAAAAAAAGAGTTGGAAATATTATATTAAATTGCATAACAATCTAAGGACTTCGTTATTGATACAAACATCCTGTAAAAAAAATCTAGTTTTGAAACAGTGAGAACTACAACAAACAGTATGGCAAAAACCCTGAAGGCAGATAAATATATGTAATACAATGTTCTATATTTGATATCCCCACACCCTGTCAAGATGTTGAATGTGTGCCTATTGTTGTATAACTGTCCTGTGTTCTTGCTTAAAGACTCATTAGGTAACACTACTAAAAATAAGAAAGTAAGTGGAAGTGTACAAATTGATTAATTCCTGTTCCCATTCCTTCATCATTTGTACGAAATGACATCTTCTAGTGATTACCATTGCATGTAACTTCATGTCTTCGATACAGTAATACATGAAACATGTCCTGAACATGATGTGAGTTTGATAAAGGTGTGGTCTGTTAATCAAACTCTGTTATCAGAGAGGATGCTCGACAGTATTTAGGAAGCCAGGAAGTGGCTCCCAGTGTAAACCTGTAAAACATTACAACGCACAAGTCCAATGTACGCTTTGCAGAAACCACACAAAGAAATCCTACAGTGTGTGAATCTGTTCATCTGTTCATCAACGTGGAACAGCTCAGTGTTAAAAGGTTTGGTGGTCTTATCAGCTATCAATCATAAGCTCTTTTATCACTTTTGACAAATAAAAACATACAAGATATGTGAAACTGAGAGCGAAACCTCCCATTAGGGTTCAAATGAACAAATGACCTCACCCTGTTCAAACAGTCAAACCAACTGCGGAAGGATACACTTGATGTTTAGTTGGCTCACGCTAAGAAGCAATTTGTTAGGAGTAACGACATCGAATTTGATGATTATCAAATAAGTTATTGGAGTCAAATTGACCATCAAGCTTTGAGCAGGAATGTTAAACTGCCAAACGTGTAGGTATTTCAATGTAGAAGGAATAGAGGTGGGGTGAACGGAACAGAGCTGTGTGTGTGCGTGTGTGTGTGTGTGTGTGTGTGTGTGTGTGTGTGTGTGTGTGTGTGTGTGTGTGTGTGTGTGTGTGTGTGTGTGTGTGTGTCTCTCTTCCCTACCTCTCACACAAAGTAAGCATCCAGGACGCAGTCAGCCAGAAGAAGAGGATGAAGGCCAGCAGCGTGCGCGCCGGGTATTTGTTCATCAGTATCTTGAGTACGAAGCGGAAACTGAAGTTTATGTTGTTGAGCGAGCCGATGCTCCTGTAGGAGGCGCTCAGCAGCACTTTGCTGTGCAGCAGGATGGCTCTGTGCACCAAGTACAAGCGAAGGAACATCAGCACAGATAACAGCAGCTCCATGTCCATCAGGGCCTCGCCGGCGTGGTTGGAAATACACAGCGGAGCGGAGGAAGAGGAGTTGGCATGGAGGCCCACCTCCCAGTATGCGCCAACAGGATGGATGGCACAGACCAGCAGCTCCAGAGTGATCACAAGAACCCTGTGGCTGCTCATGGCAATACGCCAGTCAACCTGTTTGTGGTCAATGACAAACAGCTGAACGATGGAGGAGGACAGTGTAGAGACAGAGAGGGAGAGAAGAACACGATAAGTGCTGATGGAAAACAGTGCAAATACAATCATGTCTTTACGTTAATGTGTGGAAATCCTCCAATTCTCTCCTTGAAACTTGAGTGCAAAACATGCACATTAGTGTTTTTATGTGTGTTTGCATCTCAAGCTTAAAACAAAGATGAGATAAACAAAATGCAAATATGCAGTTATCAGCAGTTCACCATGTGTGTAAAGGTCTGTAAGGGAAATGCCTTTAAAGCCTCTAAAGATAGGGAACCACAGACATCCAACAGAAATCGGAGGAAACGTGTCTGCTAATTTCTATGAGTTGTTGAGTAGAGTGAAGGTTCACTTTCTCCTTTTGAAGCATCTTGATGTTTTTGACTTGACTTAGTTTGTCACCTCTGACATCCAAGATGTGAAGCTACAGCAGTAATTGTTGAACCCTGCCTGTGTGTTAGTCTGCACCCTGAGGCTGTCTTTCCTTATCTCCTCTTTGCACTTGCAGAGCCCGCTTGTATCAGATCCTCATGACTTGCAAACAAACTGAAAACAAGTGAGAGCATAAACCCAGCAGCCTGAGCGAGACCTTTCTGCACTCATTCGCACTGCACTTTATTGAATACGCATGCTGTGAGTGTGCACAAGGGAAAATGAAAGGTTGTTTACTGTTCAAATTCAACCAAATCCCTTCATGTACACTGAAATCAAACACAACGGCAGCAAGCCATGTGGATTGGAAAAATAGCGCAGCTACAATATGTACATGCCTGAGGTTTTCATCCATTTTTTCTTTTTTTTTTACACACATAACACAGATAATCAGTGTTGAGGCTACCGTCAGGGGACCGAGGACTTCTAAAACGCACAGGTATCTTGAACAAAGTGGCGTTCCAGCCTTGCTAATTAGGAACAAACATTACACTGGTACAAAAAGTGGTGCACAAAATATGGCACGCCCTTAATAAGAAACAACAATGCACCCTCGCATGCAATACGGCACACGCAGCATCACAATGAGGGTGTCCAGACTCACCCTGATGTCCTTATGATGGAAAAGTATGATGAGGATCAGGAGACACCCAGTGGACAGGCTGATGGAACAGTTGATGATTAAGGCAATGTTCGAGCCCTGGGAAGGAAAGGGAGATAAGGCATACATATTTGATTTCTTTCCATTTATGTTCTCCATTATCAAGGTTTTATGAATAATCTAATGCTCACTGTGGTGATGACAGGGGTGGAAAGAGCTATAGAGTATCCACATAAAGTAGAGGCACTTATTATATCTTACGAGGCAAGGTTTGATTGAACATTTAAAGAACATTACTGAAATATGAGTTCAAAACAGACAGTGACTTGGTTACATATGGCGGCTGCAGGTCAATGTGCCTTCTGACTGACCTTTTACAGTAAAAAAATTACTTGTTCCTGGAGGAGTGTCCTTTAAAGGCACATTATGTACTTACAAATTACATAGTTAATTTGTTAGCCAGCAATTTGGTCCAATTCAAAAAAGTGAACAAGGGTGTAAGACATATTCCAGTAAGACATGTACAAAATTCAAAGAAAAATATTAGTCATCACATTATAACTACACATTAGGCCATTATGAGAAAAGCATTGTTTTGCTCTTTGTTTCTCACAATTTCAACGGCTATATTCAACGGCTATAAGACAGTGTGTGCAGAACAACAAATAGGTGTTGCTAGACAGCAAGTTGGACTTGATCCCTCACCAGCTTCTGACCAAACAAGTGAGCTGCCAACTGCAGCAAGCTTTAAGTGATTTGTACCTTTCTTTCAGACTGAATTAGCACAAACATCTGTGGCATATCAAAACTACACTGTAGTGCTGAATTGATTAGTTGATTAATTAATTTTCAATAATGAAAATAATAATTAGATGAGGATCAAACATCAAGTATGCATTACATGCATGTGGTATGATACATATGAAAAATGTACTTTAAGTTGAGTGTGCGTTTCGCAATGATTCTCCAATCAGTAATGCTGTTAAAAGTGTGCTGGCCATCTCTTCTTTGTAATAAAGGTTTTGTCAGAGATTTCATTTCCATAAAACAACATTCAGACTGTGGATTGTGTTAAACAGCACAACTGATGGCTACTCTGTGATCCTTGCCTTTCCAAATGGAGCATCATTAGAAATTTACAAACGTTGGCCTAATGAAAGTGAAATGACTGATCCTGTAATGTACTGCAAGAGGTACATAAGAAGCCACTCAATTACAGAAAATAGAGCGCTTGTAATTGAATTACTGTATGTTCATTCCATATGGCTTCTGCTATCCCACCTTTGTCTCAGCAGGTACAATAGCACCTTCACCCTTCATTCATGCATCTGTGCAACTGATACGTCAATGGAAGTGTTTTAACGGAAAGTGCAGTTTAATGTGGTTTACGGATAAAAAGATAATTACAAACTTTCAAACTTGAGGAAACTTGAGCGTGTAGTTGGTATGGTGTGACGTCCGTTGGCAAGGTAAGCCGTTTTCCACAGTTTCTCCCGTAGCATCCACATCACGTCTGTATTTCGTCCAGGGCTAATTAGAAGACCCCACAAAAGCTCAACATTTCCATAACAGAGAGTTCAACAACATGCTTCTTGCTGAGTATCTAAAATTGTTTTTGTAACGTTTTCATGCTGGAAACAGTCATTTCAAGCCTGATGAAGCTAATCTGGGTTAAATTTAACACAGATTGTTTCTTGTTGGACGGACACCGAGCCGCAACGATAAAATACTGAATCCAGTGCAAAATAAAGTGGTCTAGTTCTAGTTTGTATATACTGTAATAAATAAATACTTGCCAAAAAAATACTACAAACATCTGACTTAAATTTTCTAATTTGGTTTGTTAGTCGGTGTGGTTTTGGGAGAAATTGTGTAGATTCTTGTGCTGTAGGTCACTCATTGAACTACACGCATCCTGAAATAAACTTGAGGAAAGAAATAATATCCTACAAGAATATTATACTGACAGAGTGGGACAGTCATGGGAAAGGAGACATCACAGCGGGTAAAACATTTGGAGGTTTGGTTCATACCAACCAAAAACTGCACATGGGGATCTCACTGTGACGCTACCTGGTGACTAAGGCACGACATGATCACTGCTGGGTGACACCATGGACATTTTGATAACATCACAGTAAGAGTGTCCAAGTCAAACTGTCAGCGAAATATCAGTGAAATCGGGAAGCTGCAGGTGCAAAACCTTGCAGGTGACTTGCCCTCTGAGACCCCCGGGGAGTAGGGTACCACTTCACTGCTCCCTGAAAAACAGGTTTTCCATCCTTGTCCATGGGACTCTTAGCACTGCTGGTTTTCTTTCTTACTGGCCAGCTGCAGTCTCACCGGCCCCCCAGAAAACTATCTGGAATTGAGAACTTCTGCCCTACAGTCATAATATAGGCATCTAATGGAGCAGGACAGTGGTTCAAGACCCAACAGGGTTTTATTGCCACAAATCAAAATAGCGGCTCATTTTGATAATATGCCTTTTTCCCGGAAGACACTTTGACTTGTCACAGTAACAAAAGCACGGGTATACTCATGAAATTAATGATGGCTGAAGTCCATTCAGATGCTTACATTTCAGGATCCTGGTATCCTGCATGCTGGCTCAATGTCACTCTCTCTGGAGCACTTCAATAGCGCAGAGTCCTCGTTAATGTGCTTAGTATCACCTGTGCTTTTACCAATGTGACAAGTCAAAATGTCTGCTGTGATAAAGGCCTATTCCTCCTTGTGGTTGATCAGCATAACAGCCCATATAGCATACACATGTGGACCCGATCTGGGCCACTTTTGGTAGTCAGAGCTCAGATCTAGCTATGGCAACAGCTTTTGTTTTGGCTGGTTTTATGTAGCAAGCCCGTTTTATGTGGCGAGCTGGTTAAGAGGTGAGTTTTTTCTTTTTTTTGTATGTGGGCCATATATGTCAGCCAGATTTCATTGTGTGGCTGACTCCATGTGGATCATATTGCAGCATCCTTTCAGAGAAAAAAATGTCAACATATGAGCCTGTCATTTTTCAGAAAATGTGGTGGACAACAGTAGAAGTAGCTTCATGTTAATGCTAAAGACTTTTAGCACTTTTTCACCAAAAATATGACTATATTGTTATATTGTTGGTGCCCTGGAGTTATAGCTATTACTTTATTGTAATGTCAAGTTAAACTTGCGTCATAATATTTTTCTCAAAAATGATCATTTGTAGGTAATTGCATTCCAGGCAGAACATGTACATTTCATAACTGTAAATTAATGAGTCATAGATCATATATCGACACTTTAAATTTGCCATCAGATGTTGCTTTAAAACATTAAAACGATCAACATTTAAAATCCTAACAGGAGAAAGCAGGTGTGAAGTAGCTAAACGGAGGATTAGCTTAAAAGAGGAAAGTGATGTGCAGAGTCAGAAAATGATGCAAGCAATCGATACAAAACAAAAGCATGTAGAGCGGCCATGTCAGTCTGTATATTAAACAAACATTGTGACATTTACTAAGAATCAGCTATGAGAGCCTATCTAAGTATATTACAATGGAAGCCCGTACGTTTGTTGTGATTGTGTAAGCTGTAATATTGTATCAGCGCTAAGAGAGTGGTAAAGCATGTGTTGTTTGTGAGAAAACCAATGCTTGAAAACAAATCTCAGTAATTTAAGATGTCAGATATTTCTGATTAAATCTGAAATTATTGATGTCAAACTTGGTTTTGCCAAAATGTACTTAATTTTTGGCCAGCAAACCGGCTGTTATACAATCACACATGGCTGAGAAACAGAGTGAATAGAGCCCACCAAAGTTATCCAAGTCTCTGTTCAACCATAAATTAACCTTTTCACTAAATACTGGACATCATGCTCCGATCTCAATGTGTGGATATTGCATGAGTTGTAAAGTCATCCCAGGAAAGTCGTCAAAGAGTTGCAGAAAAGATGATACAGGGTTGCAACCAAGTAAAACTGCACACTCCTGGTTCTAGCACAGCCAAACTCAAGATATAGAGACTTTTAGACTGCATGCAAACACTCTAATTACACACTAAATGATGTGGAAAGATAGCCTGAAGTACTGTGAGCAATCTTGCTGGAGGGAAAGAGGTGAAATGTGGAAATTTTTTTCCATAAATAGTTTTCATGCATAATCATGCAACGGTATACGCTTAAAATATAACTTTGTAGAATGACATTAGCTTTGATGGGCCTAAATGGGCAGATCCAAAATAGCCTGCGGTATATGGCGTTGCATGTGCTACAAGCCACAGGTGAGGAAGATGTCACAGCTCACACTCATGACATGAAGTTTAAAAGACAAATGCTGAAAACGGTGATGGTTAAATCAGCAATGCAGCCTCTCCAAAATAATATGCTTCAACAATGGCAAAGAACACTTTTCCAGTGCATCAGCATTTCCACAGAAGCTGATGCCTGTTGATAGGAATCGACAGGCAACACCTGTTCTCGGTTCGTATTAGATTTGTAATGTTCTATTTGTGCCAGCAGCGTTAATTTCCAGTCCATGCCTCCGCAGGCCCAACTCTCTATAATTCCATAGGTTTCTTAGAAGATTGCAGCTGATGCGAGTTGGGGCTCTCAGACACTGTAATCAATCACTGACTTCACAGCATGGAGGTGCTCTGATGTTTTTTGTAGCGTGCATGAGAACTTTTTTCCACATGTGGAACTGGCGTGTGCTGTAGGAAGTCAGAGGGAGTTAATAATTTGTTGATTGTGTGGCCTGCATTGTTATCCACTGAGATCTGCGAGTTAATGTCGTGAGGCTGTGCTCCCAAATAGAGTGTCTGGAAATGGACTAACTAATCAGGAGGTCAGGGGGGTTCAAAGCCCAGGTGCCGGATTTGCTGCATGAGGCTTGGGCTAATCAAGACTGTTGTTATGACAACAAATGGAGCCAGTTGGCTAATGATGTTTTTCCGCACAAGTTATTTTCAATTTTGTTTCCTGAAATATTCCATGAATGAAAGATAGCATATTTGTATAAATGTGTTTGATCAGTTTTATAATAGTACAAGTGTACAAGCTGTAACAAAGAGTTGAAGAATAGTTGAGACGCAAACACGCATGCGCAGCCGGGTTGTTAACGACGTTAGGTACTGCATGATGCTGAAAAAAGCAAGACATTGATAATAATGTTGTTCATTGTGTTATCATTTGATGATGCGTTCAATGGCCAACACCGAGGTGTCTCGACCAGCTGCCAACACAACGTGAATGTGTTCAAACTAACTTTGTAGATGCAAATGGACCCTTTAATAAGTGAAACTCTTCTCGGCAGAGTGTGTACAAGTATAAGTGCAACTTGTGTTGCAGTGGAAACCGAGATGGTGAACTTGCTATAAGGATATAGCTTTACGATGTAGTGTCAATATAACCAAAGTGTCACATTTCAAACATTTCTCATCGAATTATTTGATTTGATTATGCAGCATATTACATGTTGAAGTCATGACATGAGTGTGCAAACACCTACCGCTTTATAAACGAAGGGGCATATCTCGGAGTGGATTATCATGAGCAGTATCCCGAGCAGAGCAGTCCCCAAAGACAGCGCGCAGAGGCGCTTTCTATCCTCTAACAGAAACTTTCTGTCTCGCAGTCTGTGGAGCTCGTCTCCCTCCATGTGAGCTGTCCGCTTCCCGGGGAGAGACAGCGGCACGGACACTTCTGCCGAGTCCCCGCCGTTTCGGTTGATCAAGCCATCGCAATGGACACAATTCACTTTGGAGTCGGCGTGCAGGCTGCGGTTCGTCATCTCCATCTCCAGAGCGCACACGAGACGGCCGCCTGTCCCTCTCTCGGCGTCGTCGCAGTCCGTTGCTCCGTCCTGTGCCTGTCCGGTCTCCCCTTTGCTTTCCTCCCGAGTTGGGGAGGGCATAGTCCGATGGGCGCACTGTGTACCAGGCCCTTCTCTCGTTCGTCGCTCATCGAAGTAGCGTGTTTATCCAAAGCACTTGGCTTCTCTAACACACCCTCACCTCTACACTACCAACCGGCGCGGCGCGGTTACGCGCACGGTGTGCCATTTGCACACTGCAGTGAGTGATGTGGGATACTCCTGTTCGATAACTGCGTTATCAGAGTGTGCGTCAGTCTGACTCAAACGAAACGTGTGTGTGTGTGTGTGTGTGTGTGTGTGTGTGTGTGTGTGTGTGTGTGTGTGTGTATGTGTGTTACGCGATGCTCTCTAGAGAAGTAGACCAAAAAAACTAATTTTCAATTTTATTTGTCACAAGAAAATACATTTGTATTTTTCGTGGAACAAACCATAATTAAGCAAACATAACATTTTTTTTTTAAAAGCCTAGGAAAAACTCCAAGAAGCCTTATTTTAAATGTTTCTATCTATTTATTTTTAACGCGCTGGGACAGTGGCGAGCGCGACGAGTTCATCCGCAGCTCAAGAGCGACACCTCGTGGTCGAGTTCTTTCATCCTTTGACTTGTTGTGAAACATCAAGGTTTTACTGGCAATGACTCATAGTCGTCCTTGCCTTCACTCTCCAGTCAAAATAGTTGTCTAGATAGTTTACCCTTCACCCTCTTCGACTTGGCCCGTTTAAGGAGGAACAGCGTCACGACCTTGGGCCGAATCCTGCTGGTAATGACGGGACCTTGCAACTCTGAGTGGCATTAAGTGTATTCATTGAGTGTATTCAGACTGACTGGTGTTTTTAGAACCAAGTCAAGATATTTCTGTGAGAGAAAACACTATAAACTCTTGAGGAGTGTTGATTACAGAAATCAGCAAAAGAACACACTTTGCGCATGCTTTCAGGTATGAGTGGATTTAATCTGCTGCATTAATTAAGAAGGTAAACAGCTAATGCAAAAGGTTAAAGAAAAACAATGCTGCCCCACACACAGATGAGTTTCAAGGTTGCATGACAATAAATAAATATGCATCAATATAATTCAATAATCACAGTAAATACGAGTCAGTGGGTGAAAATTATTCAGGATTTATCGCAGTAGCTGATTTCTATAGCAAAGAAAGTACTTGTGTGTATAAAAAAATAAAAATAAAAAAACACACACAGCTGCAGGCCATACAACAGATACACTTGAAGGGCAATACATTGTACTAACAGCAGAGAGAATTTAAGCTTTTTAAAATCATGTTTGTGTTCTGTGAGGTTAGATTTGTAAAATACAGCAGCCACTGTTCATACAAAAATATACAATTTAATGTGTAGCTATAGGTTGAGTGCCACCCACTGGTGGCCAAATAAATTACAACAAAAAGACAGTGAGATTAAAAAAATGTGCATTAGTCAATGGTATCCAAGTTCTATATTATTTACAAGCATTTTAGTAAAACTATTATTCTTAAAATACAGATATTGTCACTCTTGCTAGAATAGATTAAACCCCTGAATCACATTTGACATTGATTAACTGTGACAAACACACTATGGATCATATTTGGTCAGAGAAAGTACAAAGAGATTGACATAATAAAAAGAAACAACACCTGAAAAGACAACTATTTGGTGTGGAGGATATTGCTGAGATGTCCTGAGTAAGTCCAAGCACCCAGTGATTGAAGTCATTCTCAGCGTTTACAGTATGTGAAGAAAATCATTTGCAATGCAAACCTGACAGAGTAAAAGCCACAAAATACAAGTCACCAGAAGTGAAAAGGAAAGAGTAATCATTACAGGTTGTACAAGGAATAACTTTGAGATGTATGGTTTAAAAAAAGTTATTTTTTGGCCCGAGGTTAGCTGAACTCAGAGAACGGACATGAAATGGCTCAGTTGCAGGAGCTTGTAATGCTGTATGCACCTGCATCTCTACCCCATCACAGCTCCCCATGGCTGCAGAGTGGCCTGAGGCAGGATGAACTGAGGAGATGGCTGCGGCAAGATGTAGTAGCCAAATACCTGCTGGGGCGGAGGAGGATGCGGCGGAGGCGCGCACACTGCATTGAGAAACACTGGAGCAACCTTCTTGTACTGAGGCCAAACTGGTGCAGGGTGGTAGAAGTACTGGAGGCTGGCAGGGAGCTATGCATTGGAAGGAGTACAAGAGTTTAGAAAGGATGCTGGATAGTTTCCAGCAGGCATGTTAAACACACTTTGTCCATTTGTCCTTTCCTTTCAACAACATGCAAACTGAAACTTTGACACATGGAAATGAGCGCATATCTGTAGTACACAGGAAACGCGGGGGAGGAATTTTTCCGGAGTTACTATTATTTTCCTCTAAAAGGAGTAATGTTTCATCATTTTGGAGCGTAATTACTAGCCGTAGCCAGTAATATTCCGAATAAAAATTATTGGAGTAAAACAGCATGATTACGCCCACCACGGTTCCGTAAGTTCCGTTTCCTCTGCCATGAAACCTCTCGCTACGCTGGAACGAGCTGACGGTTTATGGGACGGAAGAGAGCTGAAGGAAGTCAAATCCAAGTCTATATAGAATTGAATCAAATTCTATATAGAATTGAATCAAATTCTATATAGAATTATATTTAGAGTTGAATCAAATTCTATATAGAATTCTAGAATTGAATCAAATTCTATATAGAATTCTAGTAAATTATCATCATGTAGAGTTAAATGTAAACACTGAATAGAGTAAGATTATTATTATTATTATTATTAACTCTGAGGCCAGAGTAGATTTGACTATTTAGATTGGGACCAAATGTTATATTTATTTTGATTTATTTTTTCAATTTGAGTAAAACTTCCTATGACAAATGTACTGTGTTGTTAGCTTACGACTAACACACTAAATAAACGTAAATTCAGAACTTTTTACGGGTGTCAGGACACAATTTATACTTCAGTACTATATTGTCAATTCTGTCGTCTAAAACAATTCATTGTACAATTTGTCTCAAATAGTTGTACAGTTTTGAATGCTCTATGTAACAGACAAACTGTAGTCGTTTTTGGCCTTCCTGGGGGATTTCTCTTGACAGTGAGAAAAAAGTAGAATAGCACCAGCCTTATCCCTTAATAGTGATATACCAACAGATGATGCAAAAACGGACCAAATTTACCATATTTCTGACGTATTTAATCTTATTTGGTCCTTCCCCGTGCTGCTTCCGAATCCTGGGAACCATGGCCATCGTGTAGGTGTTGCCTTCTGCTTCTTCCTTCTTGACGACCTCCTTCCCTTCTTTCTTTTGCTCTCTCTCCGTCTCGACATCTTTTGCCTCCTCCTCTGTGTCACTCGACGCAGTGGAACTACAATCCGAAGAGGTAGCAGAGTGGTAATCTGACGTGTCCAGATTTACCAGCTCCGCCGAGGAGTCCGCCGGTTTTCCCTTCACACCTTCCTCTTCGAAACGGGCTACTGTGAATGGTCGGCCGTTCTCTGCAGATCTGTGAAGAGGGGAGTAGATTATTTAAAAAAAACACAAATTTTTACTTCCCACATTTTATTCATCATGACGGTGATTCATCAGGAGAAATGAGTCTTTGTTGTTAAAGTGCGTGTGCGTGTGTGTGTGTCATTCTGTCTCTGCCTCACCAGGCCAGCCAGTGACTCACCTTGCACACACCTCCAGCGGGTCGATCCACACTGTGACCTCACGCGGAAAGCCTAGTTCGCTGGGCGTGAGCTCACTCTCCTCGCATGCCTTCAGGATCACTTCATCGCAGGGCACTCCGCTATTTATCCGGATGCACCTGTGAAGGATTCAATATTGAAGATTCCGTTTTCTTGCGGATCTCCTCCACTTTAAGAACACAATTCTGTGATCTTTGCAGAGACTACAAAAGTGCATTGTGTAATTACCTGTATGCCTGGCCTTTGCTGGGACAGCCAGAGTACCAGTGGTCCTCATATTTGTTGCATAGAAGTTTCTGTAGTTTCGCGGCAAACAATTCTGCTTTGGCTTCACTGAGCTTGCCACGTGCTACAGCTAGGCTTTTGAGGAAGTTCACTCCGGCCTCCACCTCTCTTTTCATGGTGACTGTAGGAACGGAAGATTAAGAAAAAAAAATCATGAGGTTGCAAACAAATGTTTCTGTGTGTATGTGATTATGAGTATGTGGCAAAGTAGTGATTTGAGTTTTTGGTAAAACAGACTGTGACTTCCCTTCAATGATGTGTGTGTGTGTGTGTGTGTGTGTGTGTGTGTGTGTGTGTGTGTGTGTGTGTGTGTGTGTGTGTGTGTGTGTGTGTGTGTGTGTGTGTGTGTGTGTACTTCAGTTGCCGTGATAACAGCGCTCTCCTGTCTGGTTGCCCCTGAGCCTATTTTTTTTATTACCTTTAAAGAACCTCTGGGTAAAAGTGCCTGACCTTTTACATGGCTCTGTGTAGACTTTGTATACATGCAAACAAGATGCAAACTAGCGCTGCCGTGTCAACATTAAGTATTTTTTTAATGCAAATCCCATGAGCTCACTCTGCTGATTATCCTCTGATAGCATGTCTGTTTGGGTTGGGTGCCAATGTCAGCCTGACCAGAGAGAAGAGTGTGTTCTATAAAGGCCAAGGCAAGTCAAACTGTGCAGCCGAACCGGATCAGCGTGGTAACATCCTGCTGAGGTCCCCGAGTAAAAAGTCGTGCCTTGAACTTTGAGGAGCAGACAGTAATTTGTTATTGTGGCTTGAAACACACCACCGTTGCTTCAGCTTGTATAACATGTTGTGAGAGAAAATTATTATTTGCCCCGGTAGTAGTAGCCACAGCCTCCACTTAGGCGTTGTAATGAGCCTGTGACACAACAAGCCAAAGTAGTAACTTTAAGCCCCGAACAAATATGTTTTGCTATTATCCTCAAATGTTCTGGTTAATTATTAGTCTGCCAGGTAAACCGGGTCATATAGCGTGTATTCTTCAGGCTGTTGTTGTTGCAGCTTCCCTAATTTATATAACACTGTTTTGTTTTCAATTACTCAGCAACTAAATATGTTCATTTCAACCGTCTCCACCAGCAAAAGCTTCTTATGCAACAGGTTTTTCTGGTAGGTTTTGAAGTTTCAGATTTCTGCTGAGAATGTTAGCCCCGTTGGGCCAAGCAGCCTTGTACTTGTCGTTCCTTCTAATGTCACGTTGAAGAGGCCACGAGCATTCAAAACAGATACTGTGTTTAAGGAGACGTTCAAGCTCAAAACGTTTGCACTGAATATGTCTCTTCTGGCCTAAATTTTGAGAAAATAGTGAAAATTACACAATTTCTGAAACCAAAGTTTGTAATATTCAAGGAGCTTGTTATACACTCCACTGCCGCAGAGGACTAACAAATACAGTGAATAATTAATTGATAAGCAGGAACCAGTGAGAATGTCTTTTCTCCTTCTTGCTATATACGCTTAAGAATTATATGCAGGATTCATCGAGTATCACACTTGGAGCGGATTCAGTTCTTGTCTGAAACAACAACAAAAAAGACTTAAAAAAAAAGTCACAACCCTGTAACATTGCTAAAATCATTTCTTGTGACTATCATGACATATGTTTTGTCCCTGGGGCCAGACGTTCCCTGACAACATGCAACATCCCACATTGCACGACTGATTGAGTGTATTGTATTGTATTAAACATGAGTCATGCTTACAACTCGCTTGCATCACACCAATCTACTCCTTCCAGATAGGAGGAACTTAAAAACATTCACTGATGGTGTTTGTTTTCTTCCCTGATTACTTCACCTATAGTGTATCAACTGTTTTGATATAATCAGAGGTTCGGCGATGCCCTAAAAGTGTTCCCAGCATTGACGAGCAGAGCCGGCTTCTCGGTCTGCACAGCGCGTTTACGGAGAGCAGTGACCTGCTGCCACTATCAGGCTCTGCTGATAGGGTTTTGATTTGACCCGTGAAGACAACAACTTGACCCATTTGCAGAGTCATGTCAATTTGATTTATCGAGCCCAATATCACAAACCTGACTGATGGGGCCTTTACAACATGCACAGCACACGACACCCTGTCCTTCTAACCCTGGCTTTGGATAACAATAACAACAATAATTGGCCCCCGCTGATAATATACAAACTGTGTGTTAAGAGATTTGATTGAGGACAGGCTCTTTTTGTTTGTTACTCGACAGCTTGTTGCTGTGCTCAGGGTGTGTTTAGCATACCATAACTTCATATAGGTTATGTCGGACATATGGTTGACACTGCAGGTGAGCCGGTTTCGCCTTATAGCATGGTTTCCTCTGCACTTACTTTGAGTGACAAGGAAACGTGTTTTCGTGTCCGAGTGAAACAAAGAAGACAAAGCAAAGCAGTGAAGGCACAACTCTGTGACCCAAGGAGTGCACAGGAGTGTGTGCGTGTGCGTGTGTGCGCGCGCGTGTGTGTATCTGCTCATGGATGGCCAAAAACTCAAATTGAACGACAGATAATGTTTTTTTCTTTTTCTTTTCTGTTTCTGTCTGATGTGATAAAGGAAACTTCCTGCTACATGCTGGAAATAACGCAGTTGAGGTTTCTCACAGCGCGGAAACCCCCCCAGAGAAACAAGCCGACGGATGTCAGTTAGATATTATCTAGTTTCTCTTAATTTGGTAGTTTAGCATTGAAACACATCGGGTTAAAAAGTCCTACTTTCAAATTGGTAAGAATGTTATCGGCCTCAATAGAAAAAGTTTGGTAAAAGTAGAACAAAATAGTAATAGAAAATAATAATAAAAAATGATCATTAAAAACACACCGGGCGAGGCATGAAAGACAAACAATGATAACTGACATCAAAGTTGTAACAATGTAACAAACACGACCGCTACAAAGTGTGTGTTTTTAAAATAAAGCTCCAGTCACAGCAAATTGCTTCTTCTTTTTTTTTTTTTTTATTAAATACGCGACAATAAACATACGAGTTGTGAATATGAAGCATAGTGGTATACTCACGATGATAAGTGTCCAGTCTGAGAATCCTCTGCAGTCGTTGAGGGTCCTCGCCTCCTCGTCTCTTGACTCGTGGCTGCCTGTGCTGGTGTGTTGGAGTTATTATGGTCAGCACATGTCGCTTCCTTGTTCTCTGTTCAGCTCTCGACGCTGCTGCTGCAACATTACCGTCAGTGTGACTCACTTCCTCTACTCGAGGCCGTGAGCAAGCGCTGACTGGCTCCCCGCGAGAGCGACACCCTGCCCCGACCCAAATATGGGCAGTGAAGGTAAACTGTTGGGGGGGGGGGGGGGGGCGGTACTCTGCCACAACTACAGTGCATCTGTTCTTCCCTACACATCTCTGTGATGATTTCACTATCCTATGATGACATCTGGTGCAAGGCGTTTATCTGATATTGTATCTCTCTCTGAGGCTATTGTATTTGTTTTGTTTGTTATCAAACGGTTGACTGTGTGGCAATAGTGAGATCTGAGATGATGACCTTATTGTGACCTTATTGTCCCTTTTTTTCAACTTGCTAACAAGGCACCTTTCATTTAAAAGTGATATGCGCTAACTCATTCCTGTATTAGTTGTAGATTATTTGCCAATGCCTTTATAGATCAGTTGCAAGAACACATTTGTGTTTGCCAGGTTGTGAAAAAAAGAGGTAAATACAACATTCAGATAAAAGTACTGAACGTCTATTATATTTATAACCCTAATAAGAAAAAGTATTTTAGTCTTATCAGCAAAAAGTGCTTGAAGCATAAAAATAAAATGTACTCATTATGGAGCAGAAAAAAAACATGTTCTGATGTTGTGCGTTATACTTTATTTAAATACTTCAGCCCGCAGGTACCCCAATAGGGGTACCCGAGGGCTTCTACAGGTGTTCTACAGCTCATATGACCTTGATATGAATACCAGCCCCTATTGTCCTTGATCTCTAAAGAATCAGCAACTCCTTGCCTTTAAAAAATAAAAATAAAAAAATATATTATTAATTTTCTGCATAAATTTGATCAAAAGTCAAGAATCTGATCAAAAAATTAGTCCTCGGTCGCTCCCCAAGTTTTTTTAATTGTATTTTTGGTGACTCCCCATCATGTCCCAGAGTAATACTGCACCTCTTTAGAAAGATTAAGACCTAAATCATCCAAATATGCAATAATAATCACAATAAACACAAGCAATGACATGTTTTCAAGCCTTTCCAGTCCAAAATTCATGTTTTTCGGTTCAGAAATAAAGAAATGAGCCATTTTTACATAAATCTTCGTCGCACCATAATGAACGTCCACTTGAAATGACCGTCTGCTTCCGCTTGTGTCATCTGACGCGCTTTCAGATGCGTTTGAGGAACGACGAAACCGTAGGACCTCAAAACGCGGAGAAGAAAATATGAAATATAGCCGTTGCTTTCTCGCAGCTCACGACGTCAATACTTTACACACAGTGATCCCACTACTACTGGAAGATGCGCACAGTCTCCACGGTTACATACGTGGTACTCGCTTCGATGTTAGGGGTACTAAATTAGCTAAATAGTGAAACGTTATAATCGCTCAGTCATATTGAGGAGCTTTACTTTATTACGTAATTATACAAATATAACGATCTTTTTTGTTAAATGTAGTCCATCGTTTCTCTTCTCAAAAGGGTTTAGAGTACTTTAGCCGTTTAAATTTATTAAATTGGACCTGTGGTTGATGATTTAGGAGCGTTTGAGTGAAAATAAAAAGCACTTCCTCATTATCGAAAAATCGGGAGGGGGGGGCTCCGGGAGCTCGGGCGGATGAGGCTAAGTATTACTGATGCATTAATATATAGGCTGCATTTTAATGTATTATAGTCATAATAAAGAAATGGTCATCGATTTACATTTTTCAAAACAGAATCTGCACAACCAATTACAAAGCTGCGAAGAAGTGGCGTAAAAGTAACGCTACAATATTTCCCTTTGAAATGAGTAGAAGTATTACAAAACTGAAAAGGAAAAGTACCTCCAAATTGTACTTAAGTAAAAATATTATTGATTGAAAAGCTGTCAATAAAGACAATGCTTCTTTTTTTTTCAAACCTGGAAAAGCTGCCGTTATTAATGGCTTACAGCCGATAAAGCACCAGTAAATTATATTTTAGCCATACGAATAAAGCCATTGCTTTCATATTGTTTAAAGGGTGCCTTATCAGAGTGGTCCCCTGAAGTGGTCTATATGTTACTATCTTAAGTAAACGCTTAAGCAATGTAATTTAAAAGTACTCCACAAGTAAAAGTCCTGCATTTGACCTTTCAGGAATATGCACATTTTTGTATTCATTATATGTATTCAGATTTATTGGAGATACTTTTATCTGCTTTATATACAATTTGTTTGTTTGTCCCCACTGAGGCAAAGCCCCAACACGACACACAACAAATACTTATTGTCATTTATCATTATTTTTCAATGAAAGAAATAGAATAGTTTAAAAGTAGTGTTTTAGTTGCGTTCCCTGGAGTGGCCGCTAGGTGGAGATAGCCCACGTCATGGATGCACAGTGTCAAGTTGTGGGAAAACCACAAATCTTGGCCAATTAAAGCAGATTGCACTATGGATTGCTTGTTAGCTCATCGTTTGCTTGTAGCTGGTAGAAGTTCACTGTGAACGACAAGGCTTGTCTTCTACAGGGCACATTTAAAACTGTGAAATTTTGAAGCAAACTATTATTGGAAATTACACTCTTCTTTGCCACCAGCTGCGGGATATTCTTATAAACTAAACTGCTGGTAAAAATTATAGGATTTCATCTTCAAGTCAAAATAGCTAACTGCTAGACTTGAACGCAGCCAAAAACACCACGTGGTTGCGGAGGAAGACTTGAACGCAGCCAGAACACCACGTGGTTGTGGAGGAATACTTGAACGCAGCCAGAACACCACGTGGTTGTGGAGCAAACTAATGCTAGCTAACCAAACTGACAGCGCACTCAAACAGGGAGCAGTCACAGAAAAATGAGTTGAACAGGTAACCTAGCTAAGCGCCCATGCAGTCGGATAATCATGTGTTAAACTGAGAGGGAAACGTGAAATAGTTATGCTAAATTACAAAAATCTGCAATTTTCTGGTTTTGCATTGAGCAAAGTAATTGTCACTGGTCTCTACTAATTCCAGAGGAAGACAGGTGGCTCTTTAGCAGCTAAATGCTATGCAATGTTTACCACCTAACATTAGCAAAATGTTAATGTAATAATGTATCACATTTTGTAAGATGATCATATGTTTTATTTATGAAATCTTTATAACTAAGTAACCTTATTGCTGTCAGAAAAGTGTGATTAGCGTTACTGTAATGAGTAGCGTACTGTAATAAGTAACGTTACAATGTTTCCCTGCAAAACATAACGTTCGTACAGTAAAAATAAGTAGCCTAAAGCATAAATCACACCACCAGTATTCATTGCACTCTTTTATGTTGTGAGTGTGAGTAACACCGTAATTGTATTGGATTGTAAAACTGTAAAGGATAACTGGTTTAACAGCTCTCCTAAGTGTGTTCTGGGATCAATACAGTTCTTCTATTTCGCAATGAATTGACATCAGTGATCCTGTTTGGATTTATCTGGGCTTGTTTTCAAATAATTGTATCATAAACTGCAGTCGTGTCTTACTCACCTCGGGTTGTTTTGGCCACAGTGAGTCTGCATGCTGAGAACCAGTAAAACATCCATAAATACCAGAATGTTATAGCAATCCGTTATCCGTTCTGTACAGTGTGGTGGTTTGTTTTTTCTCTTCCCATAAAAAAGCCCTCCAGCGAGGTTGTAATATACTTTTTTAGCACTTGTGGATTACGTATTAAGATATTTTACTTAAATAATTGTAGATGTACTCAAAATGTTATTTAACTTCAAGTATGGAAGTATAAGCTATAAACTGTACTTAAAATCGGAATCAGAATCAGCTTTAAATGGTATCAAAAGTAAAAGTACTCATAATATTTCAGAGTGTTATATTATAATATTTCCTAATTACGAATGTGCTCATGTGTAAGTATCATTTAAATGTTTCAGCTAATAGGGTTTATAATTTCAAATTCAAACCTAATTGTTGGCTAATTTGCTCTATAATTACAGCTATGACATACAGAGACTGTAATAATAACTATATTTCCCTCTTAAAGTAAGAGACACATTGAATATCAGAAAATACGTAAAATACAAGAACCTCAGAGTACAATGCCTCATTAAATGGTTCTTTCCACTACTACTTTGTAGATGATTTGGTGGTATCATCAATGTGTTTGCCTTTCACTCCTCACCAGCCAGCCTGTGTTTCTCTCTGCGACCACTAGAGGGCAGGCTGGTTTATTTTCTCAAATTACTTCCAGTTATAAATGGTGGTTGCATGTTTCTAACCTCATGAAACAGAAAGCTTGACATTCTAAAGCACGTTGCTCTTTCTCAGTCTACACTGCTACAGTTGGGCATCAACTCTCTCCTTCAACATAAACTACTAACCCTACTCTGTTTACAGTGTGCGGACATATTTACACATACACACTGTATCATCCAGTCCATGTGCATCCATCCAGTATGTATTTATCTGCTTTATTTGTGTTCTTTAAAACTTAAAGCACTTGAGTTGTATACAAACGTTTTATTGTTGATGTTATTGTTGTTTTTGTGTACTTCTCATGTCTAATTTTGCGTTTTGTTGTCCTTATCCCCGAGCTGTTATTCTATTTCTGTGTAAATACATCAAGAAAGATGCGCAAACAAAAGTAATATTCTATGTATGTGCAAATTTATTTTGCCAATGAAGATGTTTCTGATTTCTCTATGAATTCCTGCATGTTTCCTATCTCTAATCCACATTTCATTTAGCTGACACTTTTATCCAAAGCGACTTACATTTTTGTTAATTATTAGGGGTTTAAGTGTCTTGCTCAAGGACACATTGACGTGGACTAGCGGAGCCTGGGCTCAAACCACCGATCCTCTGATTGAAAGACGGGCATGCTAACCACTGAAAGACGGGCATGCTAACGAACTATCATCCCTCCATTTTAATGTGTTTTTGTTTTTTTTTAAGTCAAATTTGTAGGCTCAAATTGGAAATATTGTTTTTTTGCAGGACCTTTTTGTGAATATGTTTGGTTGACTCTCATTTCTCCTATTCCTCTTTCAATTTGTTCTTCGGTTTTGCTGCACACCTGCATGCCGTGCCCAGTTTCTTTTCTTCCTTCCTCTCATTCACTCTGCTTTTTTGAGTTGTTCTTTCTTTCTCCCCGCCAGCAGTTAGTGGTGTGTGTATGTGCAGGTACACCGAGGACACCGTCAGCTCTGTAAATGTTTTCTTCACTACTTGTCCCGAATGCCAACTCAAGAGTAAATTATTGCTATAAGTGTGGATGAAAGAGATAGATGGAGATAAAGAGACATCCCTTGGAGGAGAGAGGTAGAAACTATTAAAGAGTGGGCGTCTTTGATGTTGATTAGCATTGTTTTGACGACTTATGGAAATTAAATTGCCTTCTCTGTCTTTCTCTTCTGTCTCACTCTTTTGCTCTTGTTGACCTCCTTCCCACTCCATCTCCTTAAGCCAAACCTCTGGAGGCAATTTATGTTGCTAACTATAAGACTGATTGCATTACGGTGTCTTTAAACAAGCAATTCATTTCCGCAAAGAGTCGCAGGTAATTTGGCTTCTTTCTTTCTAATCCTGATGTATCTTCTGCACAACTTTCTCCAACTGAATACTATTGATGTTCGCTGTCACTGTGACATTGATGCTCCTCAAACACTGGCCAGCATTTCAGTTTTGAGAACCTAAACTGTGACACTTCATACAAACAGACGTTTTTTTTTCTTCTTCATGTACCAGACTCTCACAAGTGTCTGGATTTTGTAGTTAGGTATTGGAAATGAAACCACTTGACCTCGAAATGTGATCGTTCTTTTTCAGGAACAGCTTCTCTCTGAACACTTCTGGCGGTATCAATGAAGCCCCCACACGCATACACCACATGCAGCCTGCTTCGCCTTTAAAAACATATTGATTTCTCTCTTTTGCAGGGAGCTTAATGCGATCGATCGGCCGGGCCCTTTCAAGATCAGCGCCAGTATAAGCATCTCTTCCCCTCACACACATGCTGCCTCTTTCCCCTCAGGTAATGGCTGTCCTTGGGCTGGGGGAATGGTTTGTCTGCATTAAGAGAGAGAAGTGTTTCTCGTGGCATCCAGTCGGTCTCTGTCCTCTCCGGTCCCCAGTAATGTGGTTAAGTATGGAACGTATATTTTGCCTCTTTGACAAACGCTATGAGCGAATGCAGCACACACCTTCTTTGACCTTTATCATCTGCTCATCCCCCCCTCTGCTTCCCTCCTCTCCACCGCTCAGCGGGTCGATGCCTATTTGTATTTGCAATGCATTAGACGCAGCGCCCTCTTTTTAGATTGAAAAAGTTGGCTTTTCTCAGTTTGGCGCCTTGCAGGCAAACCACAGCAATAAGACATTATGAACATTTTCCACCTTTTTCTTGTCTTTTTAAGGCATATTAAGATCAGTGATATCACATTCATCTGTTTGGTTAGCTTTTGAAAAAAAATTTAACTTATTTTAATGCTCAATTATAGATGCAGGCCCATGCTAAGAAATTAAGAGACATCCGCAGTCCAAAAACCCCCCCCTTCTACTCCACAACATGATGTTTAAGATGGAACCTTCACTTTTGATGAACAGTTTTTTTGGACACCAAGGATGCAGTGGAACAAGCTGCAAACACAACACTGACATACACTTTTAAGTTGGTATGGCGAACTGGTTAGCAAACATTGCTCATTTATGCACCAAGCACTTAAAGAGCAACATTGTCAGTCTGATGAATGCAAGTCTCGTATTCACTCTCTTTATCTCCGTTTCAATTCCCAAGAGACACATGCAGGTCTTTAGCTGCTAAATACTCCGCTGTGTTCACCAGCGAGTTAACCTTTTCCATCGTCTTGGTACATCTACAGTTTGGGCAAAATCCTTGTGGTGAGATTGTGAAATTTGGGAGTTTGACCTTATGAGGGGCTCTAAACTGACGAATTAAATCAACTTCAACCCTCACAGCTCACAGACATTCATATGCAATCTGTGACAAGGCGTCCTGAGAAGCTATTGTTTGGTGAATAAGAGTAACAAGCCAAAAAGGACCAATGAGCTATGGTCTGAGGGACAAACCTTATTCAGATATGTCTTCTTTTTTTTACCCTGCTGAATTAACCAGTAGTTATTAGATCAGAATAGTTGCAACTTTTGAGAGAAAAACAGTCTCCCAGACCCCCTTCAGGTTTGCAGGCGGCCCTTCAGTGTGAGGTTAGTGCTGTGCAGCCATGTTGACATTTTCCCTCGTCATTTCTTCTCTGTAGATAGACTTCTCTCCGCCCTTATTGATCGAAGCTTCAGACAGGATTAGATCAACAAGAAACTGCTCAAACCATCTTCTAAGTGCACTGGGAATAAACAATACAATATAGAAAAGGATCAAGTAGAGTGTAGAGTCAAGTAAGGAATGAATCAATAATTGTAAAAATAATTATTAATACAACAAACTTCACTTACATTACGTTTCAATTGATTTCCTGCGTGTACCAAACTTCTGCCTTCTCTTCTGGCTTTCAGAATGATTTCCTCCAAGTTCACTGAAGATGTTTTGAATCTCGAATGTGAAACTGCAACTCCTTTTTTTGATTTTAAAAATTTGAGGAAGTGAGCTTGGAAAGCCTGCGCTGTCTTGTTTTCATTATTTCCTCTTTGTATGGCTTTATAGCTTTGAACGCGTAAAGACCTGTTGAGTTTATTCGTGTGTGATGTAGAACTATTTATTTATTTTGGAACTGTGCTGTGAGAGTTGCTGGGCGGTTCAGTTTACCGCCGGCCTGCGATCGAAACCCGCCAGAGCTCCTGACTCCCTCGGCCTCCCTCTCTGCCGTCGCCACAATTAAATCAGTCAAGGTGAGTGGACTGCCCACTCTTTCTTTTCTATGAAAAATAGATAAAAGCATGAGCTGGTTTAATAGTCCACTTTATGACCCACAACACAAACGAGTTGTCTTATCACAAATATTTCACCTGTATGTCAGCAGTTGCCATGGAGATTTTGTGCAGATATGTGAAGCTCTGCTTAATGGTGTGACCTTAACCTTGCACTTTCTCGATTGAACGCTTTCACGATGTTGCAAACACATGGCTATACTTTATACCGCAAATCAATATTTCAGCAGCAGTCTATCCTGTTCGCTCTGCTGCAAACACATTAGAAGGCCCTTTTAATATTGACAGAAATCTGGTGCGCTGATTAAAATGTTTTGTTCATGTTTATATCTTTTTAAATCTCCTGTATTTCTTGAACTGATTTTCCAAGTGTTCCAGATAGCCTTCAACAACCGTTTACAAACCTTCCCCCTCCCCCATCTGCATTTCTCCCCCCTTTTTGCCCCTCTCTCGCTCTCTCCCTGCAAGCTGTGTCTCTTTCCTGTATGCTGGGGGGCCAGCGGAGGGGAAGTACACGGAGTAAGAAAAGCACTCTTCAAGTGTTCAAGTGCACGAGCTTAAAGACACAGCTGGCTTCAAACAAAGGGGGAATATGACGAGGGGGGAAACAGTCGGAGAGCGGCAGAATAATGACGTATTGATAAGGCGGTTGTGTACATGGAGACAGTATGGGGATCGTTTCACAAAAAGAGGGGGTTAGAAAGAAATGTGAATAGGAAAATGGAGAAAAATGTCTCCTCCCCTTTTTGTCTCTCCACGTACACTCCTCCTATTCCCTCCCAGCTTCCTTCAATCTGTCCCTCCCTCTCTCCTTCATTCCAACCCTGCATGCATGCACACTCTCTAACACACACGCACACACACACGCACACAGATACACACACGATGACTGATGCCTTCTCTTGCCTTCTCCGTTTTCCCACCTCTCTCTGCACCACTGAGACTTTTGTGTGTTTGTCCTCCCTGTACAGCGCACGGCGGGAACGGGTTCTCCACAGTTCCAGCTCAACGTCGTGAGGGGAAAAGTACTAATACTGTACTTTTCCTCCAACCGTTGATCTCCTTTGTCCACAAGGCATGTTTCCCTTCAAAGTCCTGAGCGTGGAGGGGTGAAGAAAAGAGAAATGGTGTCTGAGGAAAAGGAGATGAGGCAACAGCGGATAACATTTGACGAGACTGGAGTGAAATAGAGATGCAAGGCTGCACGTCAGGAGGGAAAGCACTAACTCCAGAGTGAAGAAGAGGAGACGGGGAGGAGGAATCAAGTTGGAATCGAGAAAGGAACGCCGGAAAAGGTAAAGAGGAAAAAAAAAAGAATCCTAATTCTCATGCATTGTTTAATTCTCATTGTTAAGTCCATGAGCTGTTAAAAAAGTAATCCTCCCCACACATTATTTCTGTCTTGTGTTCGCTGTCGACCTCCTCTTTATTCCTCTGTTCAGTTCTGCTATGGTTTCTGTTGGTTTGTGTGCCTAAAGTCATTTTCCTTCCTCCCACTCCCACTGGAACATTTTCCCCGTCTCCACGCTTCTCCCATAACTCGGCCATGCCTTTTTATCTCCTGGACAGAATATGTGTATTTGCTGAAAGGTCTTTGAAGGGTCCAGGCTGCTTTTGCGGCCCAGTTGTGCTATCATTCTGCGTCGATCACAGTCTTTGTAAATCTTTACGTGTGTTCTGTGAGGGAGTGAATGTTTTTTTGGCCTGGCTTCGGTTTTGAGTTTCAGCTGATGTGAAACAGTTGAAAAGATGACATAGTATTTGAATTATTTGTCCGTCATCCTCCCTACTCTGGAATTGACACGTCCCACCCTCTACTTCCCCTGACTGTTTGTTTGTGGTCTCAGTGTGTGTCCCTCAACTCTGTCTCGCAGCGTCCACGAACACCTCGCTAACCTCTCCAAATCTGCTTTGTGCCCGTGCTGCTCTCACTCCATCCCTGTCGTCCTGTTGTTCTCGGGCCATTGTTTAATATCGACAAGTTACTGTTGTTGCATGTGCGATTGAGCACCTGTGATATATATTCTCGGTCTATTCATGCTCTTAACAAGCCGTTTCCATCTCCATGGAGACCTGATACGAGCGCTCGGTGTCTGTACCCCTGACTGCATGCAAACAAAGTCACAAAGACACCCTGGTTATCTCTAAAACAGGGTGCGCCGTTTGGCAAAGGGCAGAAATAGTGGATCAAAGGGCGGCTGCGGGATGATGGTAGTCTTGATGGTTTCGTCTGAATGCCGGTTTGACTGGCGGCTTAACACTGGAACCAAAGTCTCAGGAAGACGATCTTGGATATCGGGGATTTAGCAGAGGCCGGCTTGCATAGAAGGACTGTTCAACATATCAGTTTTTTGGTGGACCTCGTTGAAGATGATAAACTGAGCAATTAATAGAAAACGAGCAGGTTTCTCAAACACCAACACATTTTATTACCGATGTTCTTCTCCACGGTCAAATACAGAGAGGCTCGGTTGCACATTGGGCCTCATTCACGTGCACACATGTTATCTCAAACGTGGAGTCTTTAAGTTAAAAGATGAACTTGAATAATGAAATCACTTAAACCAGTTCAATTCAAGTTCAGGAGGAGATATTCCACCTCAATCTCAATGTGGAGAAATATTTACAATGAACGTGCAACTAAAGTAATTAAAATGCAGAAAGTACAAGACTTTCTTTTTTTTTTTTTGCTCAAAACAAAGAAAGCTGACAACTTTTGGTAATATGCTGATGATGCATGGACTGTTTTAATTATTAATTGGTTCACATATTGTCTTGATTAATTGATTGAAAATGCTTATTGTGTTCAACCAACAGTACAAAACCCAAAGATAGTAACATTACTATCACAGTAATGGGTAAACTAGCAAATATTTATTCATTATCAGGACCTCTGAATTCTTTGCATTTTTTGCTTTATCTGTTAATAAATTATTACTACAGTCAGTTACTGATTTATTTCTGTCAATTGACCAATTGTTTTAGCTCCGATAAACTAACATACATGTAGGACGACTGCACCGCGCTGACCTTGATGCCTGACTCAGTGAGTGGTGTGATGGTGTCCAGCAGCGGGAGCTCGATGTGGCAATTTAGCCGACACAATTGAATGTGTAGCTTGTCCCGTTATGTACCGCCACGCTCATCCAGTTCAGCAGGTTAGAGACTCTTTTCTTTCGCTATCAAACCGCTCATGTTCAGTTGTGTGCTGTGAAATCCTTAAACCCTATGGTGACATGTTCTGATGCTCGTCGGGGAGAAAGCCTGCGGATATTTTTTGCACAAAGCTCCACTGATCATTTTGGATATTGTCTTCTGGAGGACAAACCTAAAATTAACAATCACTGTCGTACGCCATTTTTTTTTTTAATTTGCTGTGTTTTCCACATTTCATGAATCGAATATGTAGTTTTTTTTTTTTTTTTTTTAAATGTTCTCAAACAAGTTGAAACCGAGAATAATAACCTTTTTAGTCACTGGTTGTAGCATTAAGCCCGCCTGTCATATTATAACACTGAAAGCATCTGAGTATTTAAAGCATTCAGTATATTTACAATGAAGAGCTTCTCCATAACAATACTGAATACTGTGGCAGAAATAATGGATTACCCTGGCTTATTGAACTGATTATTTAAAGCCTCTTCAACGTGAGGCCGGCGCTTACTGATCCCGGCACATCTCAACTTTAGAGTGCGGAGGAATCCATTAATGTGTTTCACTTTATAAAACATAACTCTGCCTTCGCTATCAATTATGTAGCTCGGGTGTGAAAGAGATGGGAAGAGGGACACACACACACACACACACACACACACACACACACACACACACACACACACACACAGGGTTCCACGCGGAGAGAAAGCATTGCACCATGTGACCGCTGTGGATGTACTAACGCTCTCAAACAGTCTCAGCGAGAGCTATTCCCCCCGGACTCAGTGTTCTAGTTGCATCAGTGCTCGTTGGCCTTCTCTAGGACATGGGGGTTGAAATGGGGCTGAAGTTGAGCGCGCTCCATCTGGATACCCATAGGGCTTTTCTACTATAAGCAAGGTACAGATGATGTTTCTCTCTGTCGCACAGAACAAAAAGTTTAAATCTCTGACTGATTTGAAGTTCTTGGGCATTGTTCCAGTTGCAGGAGGTGCATGTCTTGATATTATCGTCATTTGCTCGGCGATGTTGTCGATATAAAGAGATCATTGATTACTGCAGATGCTTTTTTCTCTATTGAGGTATGGAATTGGATAACATTTATGGAATGTTATATGTGCATTTTTACTGCATTTATCTGACAGCTGTAGTTACCAATTCCTTACTTATTATTATTATTATTATTATTATAGCGTTCTCTATTATAGATTAAACTTCCCAATGGTACATCAAATACTTAAAATTAGCTCCAGCTCGACCAACTACATTAACATGCTCCGTCCATGTTAATTCATAAACAATAATATTAATCCAATAATATAAAATAATATCACAAAAGGGTAATTCTGAATGATAAGTAATTTTGATTCTTGTGGAATATTTTGTTACTTATACACTCATCGAAAATATCTGTTCATGTTTTACGTTAAAATAATTAGCTGAAAAGTCTTTTCAATTTAACTTTCATTGTCAACGTCAAAACTTTGATTGCCTCAGACTTTAACTACATAAACTACAATGTCTGGTTCAAATGTCTCCCTGGTGACCAAATTAAATGAAGGCCAAAAATGCTAGAACAGTAATCTAAAAGAAATTAGGAATTAATAAAAAGAAAATTCACTCTCAGTTGAGCGGTAACTTGAACTTTAAGATTAACGAAACAAACAGGTAGCTGTTCGTAGATTTCTCTCAGATCACATACTTGTGAATAATTCCTCACAGCTACAGTATGTACATTTTAATATACATTTCTGCATCAGATCAGTCTAAATACCGAAATTTGGTCTGGAAAAAACACAATAGACCCACAACATCTCCCTATATGCGTAAAAATATTCTCTTTACAGTCAACTATGACAAACTTTAAACAGCAGCAAGAGATCCCTTGTTTCAGAATAAGCTCCATCATGTGGATGTTTTGCTTTTCTTAATACTCTGGTTGAGCAAAGCATGCAGATTGACAACTAAGCAGTTGACAATCATGAATGAAGTTGGCCTCCATTATGTTACATGATGTCTGGGTATTCGATGCTATCAATGAATAGTTTCCTCATGGCGGCCCAGGTGGCTGCCTCGTGCATTCAGAAGGAGGCGGAGGTGGTGAGGTGGGGGTTAATATTTGCAGGAATGTGTTTGGAGTCAGCAGTGAGAATTCCTCAGTTCTGCATTAGTAGGTCTCAGTGTTGCCTCTTACCTCGCCAAACTATCTCATTCGCCCCGTTTGCTCACGTCTGCCTCTTCCGTCTCCCGCTACATTTGATCTCCGTCTTTATCGCCACGTTCCTTCTTTCCGTTTTGTCTTTTTCTTCTGTGTTCTGTCTGGAGTTTTGATCCTCTCCGTCTCCCCTCTCCTTTCAGACTCCTTAGATGTCTTGGAGACATCTAAGGAGCTGCAGGAGTTTGGGGTTGGGTAAAAAGAGCTAGTGAACCTGTGTGTCAGTGTGGTAATTCTAGCACAGCTCTCTCTCCTGCTGCCATTGTGTCCTCTAGTCTAAAGCATGTCAGTCATGTATGATTTATGGAGCAGGTTCCTGAGGAATGAGCTTTGTTGCCGTCATCAGGCATTGTATGTTCATAACTTCTCATGAGGACCATGACTGTGGACCAGGAAATAGTCCCCACCCACCTACACAATTGCACTTCAGTGTCGTATCAGATGTTGGGCTTGTCACTGAGCTGTATTGCTCTGATTTAAAAACATCAACACTTTTGTGGAATGCACAAAATGTATTTTCAAGAGTTAAATGAGAAGATCGATACCACTCTATCGGTCAGTTAATCATAACACTGCAGCCGGTCGGTTATCTTAGTGCTGTTCAAACAAATGTGTTAATTAGTGAACTTGAGTAAATATTTTCGATAAAAAAGAGAAAGTTAATGATGGGCATTTTTAACATTTGAAAATTTGAGTTGTTTCAATAAATAATGGATTAATTAAAGGGGAAATACAAATACTCCTTCGTTATAGCCCCGAAACGTGTACAAGTTTCAAGATTAAGTCGTTTTAAGTGTCACTGCGTCTCCTCTGGCAACATATGCATGTCTTTCACAATGCTTTCCATTATGCTTTGCGGTGATACACATGCTCTGCAGTTGCGCCGGGGGTGTCAGCTGCCCGCGTCACACCACGACACCTTCAAGTGTGCCAGACAGAGAGGAGAAGAGGTCAAAGTCAAAAGTCAAAGTCAAAGTCAGTTTTATTTGTCACTTCTTCCATATTGTGCAAACATACAGAGGACCTGAAATTATGTTTCTCTACTAAAAAGTGAATAGTGCAACATTTAAAAAAGTAAAAAATAGACAACATATAACATATAAACATATAAACAACATCTAAACTAGACAACATATAACATATAAACAACATATAAACATAGTGCAGAAACATAAAGTGAATAGTGCACATTTAAAAAAAAAAAAGTAAAAAATAGACAACATATAACATATAAACATAGTGCAAAAACATATAACATATAGTGCAAGGTGGGTACGGTGTGAAGAAAGAGGGGGAAAGAAAGAGGAAGGCGTAAAGAAACAGACCGTCTGCGAGGGGGGGAGACAAGTGGGTGAAAAAGTGAGAGAGAACGCGTCTTGAAGGAGGAGGGAAGGGTTTGATGCTGGAGCAACGGGAGGACAAGAAGAAAGGAAAGTAAAAGGGAGGCGGAGGTCTGCTCAGTGACTCATTCGAAAATGAACCTTGTGGTTCAGGGCACCAACAGTCACATCGACTCCTAAACAATGAAAATTCAGTCTGACTGCTAGTATCAACTGGTTGAAGTGATACACACATTAAACATCAGTATGTAAGCTATCACAGCAAACTGACTTTTAACAGCCAGTAAAACCTGCCGTTACTGGCTGTTCTTTGGTCATTGTGGGTCGCCAGGGTCACATCTGTAAGATGAAAGGAGAGGCGGCGGTTGGTTGCTTCCACAGAGGGATGGAAAGGTCAGGAAGTGGCCCCGGCTCAAACACCAGACTCATTGTTCAAGTTCAAGGTAACACTGAATGGGGTTTTCATTCAGTTAGCTTGACCTTCTGTCCTCCGACAAGTTGCTGTTTTAAAAGGGCGTAATTAAACTCTGCCTGTGGCGATGTTTGACGTTGGTGTCGTGCTGTTATAATTGAAAACTAATCATGTCAGTTTTATATATTTAATTATTTTTTTTGTGTGTTGATTGGGCAGGGCATTGGTGGCTGTTAGAATTGTCTAGCTTAAGTATCTTTTGTGTGTGTGTGTGTGTGTGCGTGCGCGCTCACACGTGGCTGGTCCTCAGGTGAATCTCTTCTCTCTCAGACAATGAACAAGGTCACAGCCAGAGGGTCAGATGTCAGGCCCCTCCTCCTCCTCCTCCTCCTCCTCTAGCAGCCTCCCTCCCTCCTTCTCTGTTGTGTCTGTTCGGTCGTCAGCTCCTCATTAACTCCTCACAGGGGATTTCCTGTTCGCCTCCTTCGCTTTCCTGTTGAAACTGGAACAGCATTTTGGCTCTTTTTTACAAAACATGAATAATGAAATCTTTCACGGTTGTTTCGCTGAATATGCAAACTAACTGCCTAAAAGTTGTAACGACACACGGGGAAAGAGAAAGGTAGTCCGAGCACGACTAAACCGGCAACGGTGCCAAACCTTCGGGAAGTTATGGACTGTAATTGATGACTTTGTGCTCTCATTGAGTACCGTGTAACACACTCACACATATACACACACACACAAACACATAATTCACAGTCTGACTCACCCCCTTTAACAGAAAGTCAATAACAATACAGGGATGATTAATCAGTCCCTCTTGTGGCCCCTCCCACTCTACTCACCACCTTCCACTCTCCCCTCTCAACCTCACTCACCCTCTCTCAGCTTAGTATTGATCTGAATGCATTTGCTTCCCAATTATCCGTTAGCCTCCCTCCCCCATCACGTAAACACTGCCACTGCATCGAGCGGTCACAAAGAACCTTTTACGCAGGAGTGTATCCCGTGCACGCGGACGACGCGCACTCTCAAGCGCGTGCACGTGCAGCAACGGCAAGCGCACATCAGCATGCACGCCATCTGATACTGACTTAACTGCATTGCGTGGAGGGATTTGGCTTGACAATTCTGGAGTGCAAATTAGCAGGGTCCTTTTCATAGTGCAGGTGCTTTATGTGCGCTCATATGTGGTTATATGTTGTACACACTTTAGCCGAAGCCCAAAGCCGCGTTCTCAAAGGTTTAACTGACAGCCCATTGGACCCCCCCTGCTTTCCCCCTTCCCATTCTGGTTGGTGGCACACAGGTTGCCATGACACCAGACTGTTTTGTCTGCCCTTTGACCTCTTTAAGGGGTGCTGTGGTCAATCAGGCATTACATGTGAGGGGCAAATAGAAGGGAGGCGAGGGAGGGGGATGCATTTCCTCTGTAAAAGATTGGGTCCAAAGGGTTCCTCTATACATCCGCTTTGTACTGAGCAGAAGGTGGGGAGCCTCCGAGAGGCTCGCAGTGAAACAAAGACACATGTGCACATACAGACATGGCAGCGCTTTGCAAGGGTAAATGAACTAGGCTGGAGCTCCCAGGGGGTGGGGAGTTATTATGCTCATTGTGCAGTCGGCCAGCTAAAGCTGTTTGGCTGCTTCTTTTGAAGTTATATTTATCAAACCGGAGCAGGAGGCTTAGCTCTCCAAGCTGGTGCATCGCTTTGTCCACACTGCACAACGCATGTGTGCATCGAGATTGCTTTCAGATAGATCAGACGATTTTTAAAACACTCTCAAATGTTTATCCAAACAATTTGAGACAAAATAAGCATGAAATTTATGTGACACTGTGCCACCAGTAATGTCCGTCCTCGAGCCTTCAAGCGGCGAAACACTGAAATGTATCATCCAATGGAGAAAGAAATAGCAAACAGCAAGTGTTTTAGAATATGCTCAATCGTTTGTTATAATTCTGTAAATATCCAAACATGCACTAAGGGCAGCGCTCAAGAGAGCATGGCAAAATATTTGAGCGTTAAGTGCAGCTTTTTAAATGATGCTAATCATAACATAATTTACTCTGCAGCGTAAATCTAAGCATTAGTCCGAATTATTACAAAAGTTAGACATGGATTCAGCTCATATTATATTTTGTTCATTAGATCACTTGGACTGCAGCGGTTTGATTCTTTCAGTTTATGGATACCTTCTATTCTTTACATTCCTTATAACTCAATGGTGACATCAAAACCCTCAACAGTGTGTCCACATTACAGGAAGACCAGAAATCCCGACCTCTGTTTGCACGCCTTTTCTTCCTTTTGTGAACTGGTTGTTTTTGTAGATTAGATGCTGTCTGCGATGCATGAGATTTACAGATAAGAATACAACACGATAACAATCGGATATTTTTTTTCTGGTTTAAAATGACTTCAAAAGTGACAAGTGGGTGTTATATTTTGGCGCTGTTCTCTTGAGCAGCTCACAAGTAAGTCAGTAGCTTTTCATGGTCTTGGCCTGTGACACCTCAGCTGTTGCAGAGATTGAACCGGTGACCTCTTGGTCTTTCATTTCACGAGGCCAGCTTGTCTCCTTCTAACCTGTGTGTGTGTGTGTGTGTGTGTGTGTGTGTTACAGTCGGCCTCTGCTTCATGTCTGAGGAACACCTGCCACACTTTGCAAGGCAGTAATCTCAAAGGTAACAATATTTCTATGTTATGCATTTCACTTCAACATCTATGTACCAATTTACGTATCCATTTATCTGTTCACTAAGCCTCCATCGATCTATCCATCTGTTCTTCCTGAATCCCTGGTTGAGTATTTTCCAAGGCTGTTCCTACATTTAAACTTTCCAATCCACAAGGGAAGTAATGGCTTAGACAATAATTCAATGGGGCTTTGAGTGGATCTACTTGTCACATACATGTGCGCCTACACACACACACACACACACACACACACACACACACACACACACACACACACACACACACACACACACACACACACACACACACACACACTCTCTCAAACCTGTTAATGTCACATGTCAATGCACAAACACAAGCACAGTCTGTTTTATACATTACACAGTGTGAGTTTAATTATTTTAACATCATTTTGTGCAACAATATTGTTATTTTCCCTGTTAATGACACACATTCTACATTGGGAGATACATCAATGATTTCAGAATTTCATGAGGGGAAAAATGTCCTAAAACTAAATATGCATTTACAGAGTCTAAACATATACAACAGTATAATTTCCCAACAGTTATATTTTTATTTTCACTTGGATTCTTGTCCAACACTCATCTTCAGTTATTCAGTCGCGTGTATTTTGTTCCTTCTAGTCTTCTAAGAAAGTGCTCCTCTGCCTGTGTTTATAAAAATATTGACTTTTAATGTTGGAGTGGAAGGTAAAGTATTTAAATGCTTCAAGGTGTTAAAAAAAAAAAAAAAGGGACAAAGGTGGATCGGTGTCCTTACCTACTCATTATCTCTGTATCTCAAATGACTTTTTTGAAAGGCTGTGAGCCGAGGAAGAGTTACGTCATCATGGTTATTTGAAAAAGTCAGTAATGCGTGTAAGCAGTCAGTTAAATATAATATAACTATCAAGCCACTGGGATTTATGACGGGTCTAAAATGAGATTTTATCCGAAAATAGAAGACAACATTTGAAGGTATGCCATTTCTTCTGTGCTGCTTTATTTTAAATAATTATAGGACATCCCGTTTGTTCTTTACAGATACACACACACACACACACACACACACACACACACACAACTCCACCGCCTCAAAACCTTAGAATAAATTCCTCCATCGTGCATTTCATTGGAAACTGTGATAGGGCGGCCCCTACGAAAAGGCAGACGCACACCAATCCCAGCAAACGTAGATTGACAGCTGTGCCATAGCAACAGTTTGGCTAGTTGCCAGGCTTTTGGAGTTGCCAGGCAAAATGTTTCCATGGCAACATTCAATTTGCCATCTTGTTATGTGAAGCTGGTGTCAACCAAAGCAGATTAGTGTTGGCTAGAGCGTGGCTCTCACCTGGGAAATCATGTGCATATTTCAGCAGATCAAAGTGTTAAATTACAAACATGCAACATAAAAGGGAAGCTCCCCTCATTCAGAGATGTTTTAATCCAATGAAAGGCAGATATCTGATATAGAAACTTGGCAGCTGGTACTTTACATTCAGCCTTGAGAAGTGTTTTCCATCTTTTCCCTGAGTTGCATCATCTTCATTTTACAGCATATAGTATTAAAGCATTGAAGGTGAGAATGTCGCGTTGTGCTGACTCGTGAATCTGTGAATTGTTTATATGAAGGACTGTAACCATTAAGTGGGATCCCAATGTGTGTGTCACTGTATGTGGATAATGAAGTACGAGAGGAATCTTATGAACCACCCCAGACGTTTATCTTGGTGGAGTAGTCCTCCACTGTTTAGACACTCAAACAGGCCTTAGGGGTGGAGTGAGTGGGAGGGAGAGAGAGGAGAGCTGACATTGGCACAATTACACTGCATTTCTGTGTGATTTGAATGTGAAAATATTGCAGGCGCTGGCTTTAAAGTAGAGGGGTCTTTGGCTATGTGTGGGTAAAGGAGTCAGGAGGGGGTATGAAGACAGGGTGGTTAAAAGGGTAAGAGGCGGGAAATCCGGACCCATGAGGGCGGACGCATAGAAAAGGTTGAGTGAAGAGAGGAGGAGGAGGAGGAGTGAGGGGGGGCACTTTGGGACAGGAGCGTAAAAGCGACTGGGAGCGGCAGATGGAAGAGGATTAGGTCTCTAAACGCATACCAAAGAAGAAAGGAGGAGGAGAAAATAGGAAACAAATTCACCTGGCAACACATTTACAGTTACACCAGCGCATTGCCCAATCGGCTAAAGGGTTTTAAGATGAGCTCTCTGTGTTCTTCCCCTCTCTCTGTGTCTTTTCCCATTGCCATGCAGAGTTCAGCACGAGGTCTGCAGATAGATAGGTGCGTTCTCTGGTCTAACTCCGGACTATGATCTTAACTCTTGTATTGTAAAGCTCCTTTATTAGAAGACGGATTCCTTAAATCCCCACATGTCACGCAAAATTGAGACTGCAGAGCTCTTTAGTCAGTTTTGCAGATGTATCCTATTTTTTTTTTTAACATATTTGCAATTCTGAAATCATCTTTATGTTGAGAGCATTTTTGATTATATTTCTGTTTTGTTAAGGTTCTGCTGAAATCTTCAAATTACATTTACACAGCATATCACCTTGCCCCAGTTAGGTGGATCTGTGCTCAGGGTAATGTGACTCTCCTGGCTTATAGCTGTTGGAATGCAGCATTGTGCCAGCAAACGTAGGGCTCAACCACTACGATTCCTACAGCGAGGATTTGCTGATCAAAGCAAGTTTGGGTTTAAGGGTTGTTGTTGTTTTTACCACTCGGCGTGACGTGTAAGAAATTCCATTTTGACTGTGGCGCACAAGTCTCCCATGTTTAGATATCACAGCTGACAGCAGACTTGAAGGTGATGACAGTGTTACGACAGATGGCATTTAACTCCAATGAAAACCTGTCAGCCATTAAGTCGAATGAGACAGCTGATGTGGATGAAATGCTGCATTGTGACTGTACGAAAGTGCAAAGCCAAACAATATGGCTTAATAAAGCGTCAGACGCAATAATAGCTGCTGATTTTGAAGTGTCTCCAGGATGTTAGCGGATGAGAGATTGTGCACTTGTAACATCCTGTATATAACAATGCTCAGAGAGAACAGAGCACAGACGGGAAGTAGAGTAGATAAGTGAGAGAGTTTGCACAGTCACCAGTAGAGGGCATCAACTCCTAAGAAATAGATGGAAATACTATGAATGAACATATGAAATGAAGTGTTTGTAGTACTCCACCTGTTGGCCCTCAGATTAGGTCCTCCCAACCCAGACATGAGTGTAGACTTGCTCCCCATTTCATTTTGTAGAACTAATATGCATGTCTTAAGGCAAACGGCACTTTTTCACCTAAATGAAGAAAAGAAAAAGGTCCAATATATCTACCATAAACACACACACACACACACACACAATCGCACACCTACGTCCTGCCGGTGAAGATCTTGTCTGGAGAGCAGCTCTACAGTCTGTGCTCTGCAGTGTGAGGTAGTTGGTTGTATGGTTTCGCATAATAAACAGCATGGAGATAACTCTACAACCTTCTAGCTTTCCCTGCGGAGTCACTCCTTGCCACGTCTAGTGTACCACCAGCAGAGAGGTAAGTATGGTGTTACCGCGTGAGAGGATCTCCTCGTGGTTACTGGAATGAATCGTTCTTTTCAACTGCAACGACGCGATCCTCTGAAAGTCTAATCAGACCCTCTCTCCTTTGGGCAAAGTCCTGGAGGAAGTCTTTCTACCTTCCCCATGAGCCTGTTTGTCATTTTGTGTGAAATACCTGTTGCAACTGGACATGTTTGTCAGGAGGACGACCTGCTGTTTGACCGACATTCAGTCCCATGATGCAGTTCGGCGGTGTAATTCATAAATGCGCAATCCTGACTGAAGTTCCTACCCTGTCACGTAAGTAACGCCCGCTGCACCCTCAGATGCATTCTGTGAAAATTAAATGTTGCTTCTTCTTTTCGTTGCGGTCACAGGTATGACATGGCTGAAAAATAAATAAAAGTGCCCCCCTGCAAATCAGTGCTTGTAAGGGGCTGTTCAGGAATTGTTTAAACTGTATTGTGGAGAGGGGGGCTTGATTTAGTTTTTCATTTTATTTTTGTTGTATTAATATTTCTGATGGACTGGGAATAAGTGTGATACCCTTCCCCTCAATACCTCAAGACCTTCAAGACCTTCAAGACCTTCAATACCTCAAGACATATATATATATATAAATAAACACGAATCTCACTCAATTTATGCAAAATTAGTCACAGAATTACTGAAAACAAAGCCCCGGTTTAGATAAGCCATGTTTTCCTCTGCATATGGCCAAACAGGCAACTTATTTTTCAAACAATAAATCTCACAAGAGAAGAATTAGATAATAAATCTAGGATGAGAAAAGGTAAACTACCCACCCTTCTCCTTCTTTCCTGCCCCGTCTCTCCCCTTATAATTCTCATTCAGTCCCTTAATGAATCACAACACAACATGAAACATATACATTACATGAGTCACACATTATACACTGCTTTGCACTGGAGATGATGGATTCCCTGCCTGTGCTTGGCACTACATTGTTAAATCCTTGCATCAGGCTATTGTATGTTACAACAGGTAGATGAGGTTGAAGTTGTACTTTTACACACATGCTACTACTACTGTACTTCCATGTTACCGCTTGCAGTCCTCTACATCCATGCCAGCAAACGTAATCGCACACATTGTTCCAGTTTCATTACCCTTCTCCTCCCACTCCTCCCTTCCCCTCTGTATGTCAGACAGCTTTGAGACAGCAGCCATCTGCAGTGCGTTATAGCCGGCTCTCCTCTCCTCCTAGAAAAGGGGGAGGAAGGGGGGCATATATCAGAATTGTGCTGATTCGGCACTGTCAGTCAAAGCGTTCTTTATCATCCACCGCACAACGCTGCTCTCCTGCCAGGAGAGACAGCTGAACGTCTGACAGTAGTAAGGTGTGTGTGTGTGTGTGTGTGGGGCGAGGATAATGTACATGGGAGGAAGAGCTGCCTGCCCTGCCTCATCCTCCCTGTCTCTCGCTCTCTCACACACCAGTATGGTAAAGATTGGCTATACATGTGACCGATAATACTTGGCTCATTTTACAGCATGGCAGATGCTGCAAACTGTGCATATGTGGGAGCAGATTTTTATAGGAACATGTTCTCAAACATCCACATATGCTTCTCTAATAAATGTCTTTCAAGGTTGGAATCACCGAGCGCCACATCCACTCCCGATATGAAGCACCGTGGCCTCCTTTTTAATACCTTTCTTTGCGCACTTACACAACTTTATAAAAACAGGTGTGATGAGAAGCGTGCTGCCAGAAATGTTGCCGTCTCCCATCTCTTGGGACTATAACTGAGAACTGGAGCATCCTAAAACAGACTAGGCAGACACCATCCCAGACTGATGATGTCATCCCTGTGAAGCACTCCCAGTGCTTTGTCTCTCAGTGGCACTGCAGAGTGCAGCCGCAGGCACACACGAGTACATCCATACCCAGGCACACACACACTCACACACACACACACCTGTCTGTGACATTCTGCATTCGTCACTCAGGTTCAGGTTTTTTAGGTTTTTAAGTCAAATCGGCGTCCAGATGGCCAACGTCTCAAAAAGACGTGCTGCAATTTAGCATTATGGCAAGAGACAGATGGAGGAGAGAGGCTTCTGATCGCCATAATCTATTCCCCATCAGAGTCAAAGTTTTGTTAACGTACAGGAATGTATCTTGGTGACAATAATGCAGGATCAGATGGGATGTGTGTGCTGCGCAAGCACATATTGCACAGGAGCTCACATTGAGTGCAAAGGGATGTTGCAGAACACGCAGCACGCATCACAGCAGATACTGGTAACGCCATCAGCATGTTGTTTTTATGCAAATTCAGGTGGCATGGCATTACAGTGGGATTGCGGCTCCGGAGGAGGATGTGAAGAGTCCTGTAGTATACGGAGCTGTGAATAAGAGAGTTATACAGAACAGGATCAAAGAATACAGTCGGCCATACTGTGTCTCGGATACCCACTGATATTCTGAGACAGACTAGTATATAGGCAATGTGAGTACATCATGAATATTCATGAGGTATTATGAATGTATAGTGTAGTGTTTTTATTCTAACCTACATTTCTGAAAGGTTGGATGCTCGTCGTGCATATTTATGAAACCGAAGCCTCATCTGAAAGCCTTTTTAAAGAAGGTGAAGACGAGTTTGTCTCAATCGATTCCCATCATACGCAGTTTGTCAGTTGTTGTTTCTCAGTGAGACGGGTTTTTAAATTCTTGCTAAATGCCACAAGCGGTCGATGTGCTTACTTGTCCTTGTATTTTTCTCCATTTAATACCCTAATTTTTTTTATATTGAGGGTGTTCGCCAGTAATCCATCAGAAAGGTTTTATCACAAGCCTCAGTCACTGCTCCTTCCTTCAGGCCAAAAACAAGTATTTCCTTTGTCACTTTACCCTAATTTGCTCTGATTGTGTGACACATTGGAGATAGTGTCTGTTGTACAACATAGTCAGAACACTTAGGGGCCATTAATGATGCTTACACATCAAGTGTAGTGTTTATGCTCCATCTCGCTGAACAGACAGCCAATCAGTGGCTCTAAATTAGATTTACTTTCATTTCTGAACTTCTCTCAGGGCCAAATGATTCTGTTATCCAACCAACACAACTTCAACTCTCTGTCCTCTCAGGGAGTAGCACACGTATTAAAATCCAACTGCCTTTAGACGTGAGCTGACTGAGCAGCTGAACAGAAATATTCAATGTAAATACAAATACGAGAGAATGTATACATATTGCATCACATTAAATATGCAATTTCTTTGTTTACGCATGCAACACAAAGTGGGTGTCTTCCTCAGTGTTTCATTGTGTTTAAACAGCCTCCATCTGTACCAGTTGGAATGTACCGAACAGCACACTGCTTATTGTGCACCTCTGATGTTAAGCTGTATAATCAAGACGCATTCTTGTAATTGGCAAAGCTTTCCACGATGAGTTTATTTAATGCGTTTGATGTCACTCCCGCTGCAATTTACAGTTGTGTTGGATCAACACCATAAATCCTGTAATCAATTTGATGATGGTGTGATTGCTGCACACGTAGGAAGAGGCAGTAATGTCAGGCTCCCAGGTTCACGAGACTCCTGGGCTTCATATTTTCTCTATATTCTCATTCTATTAGAGATTCTGACCCTCCCCCTCCATCCCCACTTTCTGCTAGCCTCTCCGCCACCCTACCTCCCTCCCCCCATCGTCTCCCTCTCACACACACACTGTTCCTCTCTTTCGTAGACACACATACAAACACACATGCATGCACTCACTGCATTCTTATTCACTCTCTCTTTCCATCGCTCACACGTTCACACACACACACACACGTAGCTCACAGACTGGAGTGTGTGTGTGTGTGTGTGTGTGTGTGCATTGGGGGGTGGGGGGGGGGGCTAGTAGAGGCGTGAGGCTTGAAAAACGTGAGAGGAAAAGGATGACGACTAGAGTGTAAAAGAGGGAGAGGGGAAGGAAGAGAGGAGACTTTGAGGTACAATGAATGCAAAGAGAGACGACTAGAGACCATGAATGCAGCACGGAGGGTAAATGAGTGTGTGTGTCTGTGTGTGTGTGTGTGTGTGTGTGTGTGCGCGTGTGCGTGCATGTGTGTGTCTGTCGTCTGTAAGTGTTGGATAGCATGTTCACCGGGAGGTTTGGTGTACAGCAGGCATGTGAAGCACGCTTTTTACTCTGCTTTTTATTTTCCTCTTGTTTGCAGCTCTGAGCGTGTGTGGTGGCAGCCCTGCAGAGACAAAAGGTGAGCAGCTGTTTAGATGTTGGTGTTAGGCAGGTAGGTAGAGAGCAGGAAGATGGAATCAATACTATTGTCTGTAACCTACCTGCCGCTGGGCTCTGTCTGGCCCCAGCATAGACCATGAGAGAGAGAGAGGAGACACAGACTCCCTCTGACTGGGAAAAGAAAAGAAGAGGCCGACTGTAAGGTGATTTTCTTTTCTCCTTCTTTTCCTTTTTTACATTTTCACTCACAAGATGAATGCAGATTAAGAATTTTAAGGAGGTTTTTTATTCAGAGCTGACATGCATTTTTGTCTGAAACTTTGTCATCACTAATTCTTCAGATCCTTTGACAGTAATAGAACCAGTCATGTTTTTATGTATGTGCATGTGCGGACTCTCCTAACTGTATGTATTTGTAGTATGAATGTCAATGTGTTTTGCACTCACTGAAAAGCCTTTCAACTTGTGTCCAGACTGCATGTCGTCGACATGTCATATTTTACATGTCTGAGTCGCATCTCGTTTTAATTATCACTTTTATTTAAAACCTTTTTTTTGTAAATCTCAGATGAAAAGAAGTATGTCTGAAATGCACCACATTATAATTACCTTTCATACATCTGCCAGGTAAATTTGTAAAAAAAAAAAATTGCAGCTGTCGAGGAATTTAAATGTCATGACTGGTAGTGTTGAGCAATATGCATTTACACCTGCTGCAATTATCACAAATGTGTTCAACATAGAAATTACCATATCTTTCCTTTCTTTATTTTTCTTGGTGCAATATACCATTAAAAAAACAATTGACGAGGACAGGACAACACGACACCAGTTTTTATCGAACTGGGACATTGAGTTGGCCAGTGTGTGACTTGACATGTTTGATTAGGTGAGGTGTGTTTGTGACAAAGATGGCAATGTACCGAAGAGGAAAGGAGGGAAAGAGATAAGGTAGGCAGTCATTTTTATGTCACTTGTGCCATGTAATTTGGCATGAATAATTATGTTTGGTTTTATTGATACTGACATGAATGACGGTATTTTTAACAAACCTATAAGCACAATTTCTAGGTGAAGTTGACGTGCGCTACTCCCTGTGGTCTGATCCGGCTGCCGTGCCTTTCACATGCAACATTAACAGAGACGATCTGAAAATCACACCTCTATATTCCAAAATGTTTGAGGCCTGTAGCTCACAAAGTAAATGTCTATTACTGTAGTAATACATAATGTGCATTAATGCAGTTCGATTTGATGCAGAATATGAAGCAGGCACCTTGCACCTTTTATTCACATTCACAGTAAGGTGTTTCACAAAATGTGCAGATTTTCCTTTTTCCACAACACCTGAACATATTATAGTCTTCCCCAGTCATTGTGTCATTCTGTCTGTCTACCAGTGGGTGGCATTGAATTCTGATATTTCTAGCAGTTAATTTTCTTTCTTTCATCACCAAAAGATACAGAAAGTTTGACGTTGATATGTTTGATAAAATGGTTTCTAAAGTGTCATACTTTTTACTTCTTTTACAGGATTTATGTCTTATGTGCCCACCTTGTCCTGCTCTCGTTTCATCTTAACTGGTAAGTCAGAAGAAAGATCCTGTCTTGCTCTTATTATTGGACTAATAAAACATATTATGACATATTAATAATAAGTCCGTCATTTGGACTGTAAATTCCTCTAGAATTTACAAAACCTAACTTGGATTAATGTAGGGAGTTGTGAAGGATTAAACCTCAGCAATTCTCATAAAGTAAAGCTAAATATGAGTTTTTATGACGCATAAGTTACGTTTTAGGCTATTTATGTGTTTTACATAGAGGAAAGGGTTCGGGTAATGACTAAGAACTTAAGATAATTGTTCTTTTCTTTGACATTAAAGTTAGTTTCTAGACTATAAATCTGCTCCTAATGTTTCTTACATAGGCATTGAGTTTATTTTCACTGAGCTCGGAAAAGACTGCAATTTGTCAGAGCTAGCTCAATAAATCATGTTAAAAAATGCCCATGATGTATAAACAGTTTAAAATTAATTGTTTCTCCAAAATTAATTGTCTCAACTGCGGCATTGCTGAGATTATTGGATCCATGCTGTGAATTTTTTTACTTTGCTTGTCATTGCTGCACTGCAAGGCAAATCATTAGCGTGGATGAAATGAAGACCGATATGTGATGATTATGTTTTAATTAATCTGACTATTTTTGCTTGTGATCTGCAGCAAGCGGGGAGACCAGTCGGTGCCGCAGGATCGAAATGTCAGATGAGGTCATGTCTTTGTCTCGGTGCAGCGACTTTGCGGTTCTTTCTTTAAATACGTTTCATCTACGCGTCGCTTTTTTGTACTTTGAACACATATTTAAAGCCTCCATGTGTATTTGAATTCCTCAGTATGCCCCTCTGTCCCTGAGACCCTTAACCTGTGAGGTCAAAAAGGTCACAGGCGAGGTCCTCGGGAACAGGGCTGCATTCAGTTTCAACATCCTACGAAAAAAGGGGCTTTTTTTCGTCAGAATAAGTTTACCTGTCATGATGATGAAGAAGAACCTCCCTCCTCCTGCAGCACAGACACTCAGGGGGCCAACCCGATTGGCTGGCTTTGTGCTATAGCCCTCAATGGGGGCTAATGGGAAGACAGCCGAGGGTTGTGACCCCGTCAGTTACATCACTTTCAGAAATCGGTTATTTGTACATCATGTGCATGTTATGTTCTGTGGGCTTTGTACTGGAGAAGTGCCGTGTTTTCTACCTTAGAATGTTAATAAAATATGCCAAAAAAAACGTTGTTGTAATGTTGTATTTTCATTTTTTTATACTTTTCTGTCCGACGCATAAAAACACAGGTGTTACATTTGCAATCTCAGTATTCGTAAAAAGAAATCTCCAATTAATGCACTATATCTTTGCAACATTGAGTCAAAAGACATGAAGCAGCAGTTCTTAAAATAAGTGTAATTGAAAACATTATTTAGATTATTCCGCTTTCTTTGGATAAAAAATAAAAGTGTCATCTGCCATATAAAGTATTCTTAATTTTATGTACAACTTTAAATTGTAAAAATGTTATTTATGTATGCTCATGAGAAGATTTCCTTATCAAAGTGTAGCAACAAATTGTAAAATGTACTCAAACGCATTTGGGATTTTCCACGTCCGTCCGACCGTCTGACTTTAGCAGTCCTGGAGCAGAGTCTTGCCTAATATTGATTGGCTTGTCTGTGTGGAGACGGATGAATGCATTAGTACCCAGCTCACCCTGCCACTGGAAATATATTAAGTTCATGTATTAGGCACCCTGTCTGGTTGCCATGGAGATGCACAGGGAGCGAGGGACCAGGGAGGAGAGGGGGTGAGGGGGGATGAGCAGGATGGGAGACCGAGTGGGGGATACAGGATGTGATGAGGCAGTCGACTTGATTTGTAGTCCCGTTCCTCTCCTCCTGTGCCTCTGTCTGTCACGTATATGTCCTCTCCTTCCTCTTGCACCATCCTCTTTGTTCCTCCTCGCTTCATTTTTCCTTTTTATTATTTCACCACTACTTCATCAAATTCTCTTAACTCCACCAGCAAGAATATGCGCTTTCTCTCTCGCCGCTCATTATTCTAATGATGATCCTTTTGTTCCCATTTTTCTTCTTCTTCCTATCTGGCTTTGACTCTCCGTCTCCCCAGTTAGACTTTTACTCTTTTGTGTATTTGTCTCGAGTTTTCTTGGCAACCTGCTTCCCACTTTGTCCCTCTACTACACGAGCGTTTAACTCGCTCTTCATCTGCCCCTCTCCCCTACGCCGCCGCCTCCCACCTTGGCTCGCTCCATCTCTGTGCTCTGCAGTAAAACTGGTGCATTGAGGCAGCAGGAAATCGGGGGAGACAATAGAATGGAGGGAGGTATGGAGGGGAGTCCGTGATACTCTCCTTTAAACCCATGCATGTTGAGGAAACATGAGCAGGACATTTTAAAGATCTTATGTTGAATTTCATGTGGGATATATATGTACCAAGAATTCATATTCAAAGCTTTGATTTTTCAAGCTACTGAATAATACACATCACTCTGCTGTGGTCACTACGAGCCCAGGATTTGAATAAAAACAGTTCATACAGAAACCTTTGTTTGAGTTTGTTGCTCGTGCTGCACAATGTGCACGTCTGCTGTGTGTCTCGTGTGTGTTAGCTTGCTGTTCCGGACCTCTCTGGGCTGCTTCCAGTGCTTTATTGATGTTTCAGACAGTCTTCGCCTGTGTTGGGGTCACATGTTGACTGAACACAATGTTAGAAATGTAGACTCCTGCTTCAGGACACTGGACCGCATATTCAACAACCAGGAGAGAGTAATTGAGGCTGGACGAGTCGGTGTGGAAAATGATCTTTTTGATATATCTTCTTCGAATTTTTAAGAATCTTTCAACAGAAACATTATGTTCACAGTAATAGTTGTCTCCCTCTTCCAGGCGGAGGTTATGACAAACAACTGAAAGAACTTCTGGATGCAGAGATCCTGCCCATGGCGGAAGAGTTCCACAAAAAGCTGAATAAAGGTAGCTGAACACCTGCTCTGATAGACACATAACTGCACAATGTAATGAGTCTTTAGATCAGAATTGGTCAGAAATTAGAAATGAGGGATTTCGAAATGATGCCCTAAAGCACACAATTCACCAGTATGTGTCGAGCCAAATATTTCAATCTTCCTCCTCCTCCTCCTCCTCCTCTCCATCCATCAGACACAGTGTATGAAGAAAGATTGCAGACAGCCGCAGACAATTTCATCGCAGCTGCCTCCAAACTGCCTCGAGGTGAGACATGGTCTCTTCCCCTTTTCCTTCATCTTTTCATCTATGGTGAGGCCCATATTAGGTCATTACAGCTCCCTCAGATCTCTGTACTCACTGTAATGAGATAGTTATGTTATTACACCCTTTCAAATACTGTGGAGAATAAAGGAAGCAGTCAGGTTGAACTGACTCATACCTCTGGATGTTGGCACTGAATCAATTCATTTGATCGTAATATAATTTAGTCTTCTAAGTTAACTATCTCCTTGTGTTTTCAGTCTCTGGATGCTTTCCTCCTTGTGGTTAGTGTCTTTTTTTTTCTCTTCACTAACATCATTTCCGCCATAAAAATAAAAGATATCTTGTATCAGTGTTAGCTTCACGCACCCATCAGGTTTTCAGGGTGCAGGTGCAGTATACAACTGTATTACCTGCCAGTACGACTCCTGTGAGTTCCCTCTCGACTGTCCAGGTGAGTATTAATAATACAACACATTGGGTTAGTGACACTGTTACATCACAATTGCTAAATAGGAAAATGTGTTCTAATCCAGATTTGACACATCCTTACATAACTATATTCTCACCCTCATAAGCATCCACTCTTGATCCTTTGAAACGCTCTGTGTTTGATCCTTGAAATGCTCTTAACAGAAAGTTGAAATTTGAAAGAGAGACCAAGGTAAGGTTTTATTTCCACACATTATATCTTTTGCACGGAGCCCCCAAGGTGCTCTTTAAGTCCTTGGCTTCTTTATGCAAGGTGACTGTTGACTCCCACACACGATGGTATTCATATCAACCCTTTACAGCACAGCCACTGTTTAGCATATCATTGTTTTTACTCCATTCCTCAGAGAGTGGGCTTAAGTATTATCATTAAGGAAGGCTCAGAGCTGCCCCCTGTGAATGTTATCTCTCTCTCTGTGTGTGTGTGTGTGTGTGTGTGTGTGTGTGTGTGTGTGTGTGTGTGTGTGTGACAGTTAAAGAAATGAACGCAACAGAGAACAGCAGGAGCCAAATGTGGTGCGAAGTGCCATTTCACTTACCAGACGACATCGAGGTGATCTGGAGGGTTGCAGAAGAGGTAGCTTTGCATACGGAGAACCATTCACTGCTTTACTTTTCACAAAATAGTTCAACATTTTGAGTAAAATGCATTTGGGCTTTTCTTCCCAAGAGTTAAATGAGAACATTGTGACCACACTTGTGTGTGAGTGTTAAATATGAGGCTGGGGTCAGGAGACAATGAGTCTACACTGAAAAGAATTTGGAGTGCCATTTACTTTAAAAAAAGCTCGGTAACAATTTCCACACAGAAATTGTAAGTAATTTTTACTCAGACAATTTTTAAGTTAAGTTTACTTACTAATGACAATGTTTTTTCATCCAAAATGGTCAAGTAAATTTTACTTGAAAATGACTTAGACATAACATTTACTCAGCCTTTGATAGTAATCTTGACTCAGCATTTGATAGTAATCTTGACTCAGGCTACACTGAAAAAGATTTGGAGTGACATTTACTTAAAAAAAGCTAGGTAACAATTTCCACACAGAAATTACCGTTTACTCTGGAAATTATCAAGTTAAGTTGATTTTACTAGTAAGAATTGTCATTTATCCAAAATGTTCAAATACATTTTACGTTAAAATTTCTTCCTTAAACATAAAATGTACTCAGCTCAAACATAATTTAATATGTCATGGTTATAACTAGCTTTTCTTAGCTGTTTCTATTGAAAAATATTAAATCATATTTACATAATAAGTCATCCATCTACCACTACTCTACACCACTATTCAAATATAAATGTATTGCATTTATTAATCAGTAAAGCTTCCACAAAACATGAAACAGCTGCTTTTAAACTACAGCACCTTTTATTTGTCAACACTTGGAAAGAGGTAACTGTTTACAGACAGGCACCAATATAATGTATATAGTCTGGAAAGATATCTTCAGGACATCAAGCAACATTGAGAAAGAGCTTCTGAAACATTTTAAATGTGTTTTTCAACTTTGGTGGGCAAGTCAAGTTCATTGCAAAGATAAAGCAGAAGCCAAGCCTTTTCCACATTTTTACAGTCATCAAGAACTTATTTTCCCTCGATGTCCATCCGACACATGGACGGGGGGAAGCCTTCCTGGGCTACCTTACATAATACTTTTTTGCCAACTATTTGTCCGAGTGGAACAATAACCCGCTTGACAGGTCCACAAAGCCTTGCCAGGACCTGTCAAGTGGGAAAGGCAGAGTAATTAACGTTCCATAACATATTCAATTGATCCTTTTGTACTTTGTACAGTGTGACATCAAAACACTTGATGGAAAATGTGAAGAAGTCACTGGTGTATACTTTCTTAAAGTGACCCAAATAAACATCAATATACTCATTTTATACTTTGCTTCTCTTTGAAAAAAAAAAAGAGGTGTCAGGCCATACCTGGTATCTTCGGGTCAGTTAAGCTTAGTTTATGGTTCTGCGTCAAGTCGACGGCGTACCTACATTTTTTTGGGGCAGTTTTTGGCGCAGTTGGGCGGCACGGTTTAAATAGCACTCCACAATGAGAAGAAAAGAGGTTTTGAGTAGAATATTCTAAAAAACAAAGCTTTATTTCAAGAAAACACAGTGCTCAACACTGTCCAATAACAACTATCAACAAACTGTAACTTTGGGCATGAGAGGTTCAGAGCAGAATGGTTTAAGAAACATTGGGTTGGGTTTCAGAGGTTTACAGAATAAAAGAGGTGCCCACACCCTCACATGAAAGGTTTAGAGCATAATAGATTCAGAAAGAGATAAATCACATTTTACATTGGGTGTTTGACAGAGTAGGCCCCACTACTTGTAAAGAAATTTAGCCCTCCTCTCTTTTAAGTTGACAAACTTCTCAATAACTCTCTGGTTAAAGTCAATCATGTCTGTGACAAGCCTTTTTTCCATTGAGAGCATGGCTAAGGCATTCAGTCTCTCCTGAGTCATGGTGATCCTGAGAAAGGTGTTAACCCTTTTCAGTGTTGAAAAACACCTCTCAGCCTCAGCAGTGGTCATGGGAGTTGTGATGATGATTTTCAGCAGTGTTTGTGTCTCTGAAAATACCTCCGATAGATTATTTTCCATGAACAACTGGAAAAGATCCACAGCACCACAACAGGATCGAAATTCCTCTGTGCCATAGATGAGGCTAAGCTCTGTCTTCAGCTTACTTCCATTGAGCATTGGATAGGCCTTCAATGTGGTGGCCAGAGCAACTTCAGGGAATACATTGACGTAGCATTCAAACTGGGGGCCCTGCAGTAAGGTGGCACTGGTGAGGTGGTCTTTGAAGGCAAAGGGTTCCCTGGTGTGTCCAAGTATGGTGTCACAAACCTACAGATAAATATATAGAGAGAGACAGACAGATAAGTTCAGTCACCATACTAACATAATCAAAGTCTCTGCTAGCTGTGTTGCTCGCGTAGATACGTGGGAGCTATATGGGATGTGAGGGAATGATAAAGGTCTCTGATTCGACGAATAGTCCAATCACGTTGAAATAAGAAACGATGTCATTTGTGCGCCCGAAGATTCAAGTTTCATCCGCCAATGAGAAGCTGTCCTTGCCGCAACGACCGTGAAATGTTTGCTCGCTGCCATAGACTCACATTTGACCGGCGCCCCGACGGGGGAGGGGCTTTTCTCAGTGATGATGAATGGCGATTTATTATATTTGGTCACATTTAACTTAAGTGGTTGTTGACAGGGGCTTACGGTCTCCCACACACATTTAGCGCGTCAACGCGGTATATTTCGTATTTAAATTATTTGGTATATAATGTTTTTTGACCGTATATATATCTTTTTTTTTTTTATTTCAAAATGTGTAATCTTACGGCTCTCCCAGTCCGGCCCGCGTGAGGTCAATCAAAAAATAAATAAATACACGCCATAAATGCAATACAACGGCACTGCTTTTACTTTGACGGCGATTTACGTATGCGCGCACTTCCGCAGCCTCAGCGACCGGCTTGTTGCCATCAGACTGAAGCACGTCTTGTTCCGTAGTTTCTGTCCTCAGTGTCAAAGCACGTCTTGTTCCGTAGTTTCTGTCCTCAGTGTCAAAACACGTCTTGTTCCGTAGTTTCTGTCCTCAGTGTCAAAGCACGTCTTGTTCCGTAGTTTCTGTCCTCAGTGTCAAAGCACGTCTTGTTCCGTAGTTTCTGTCCTCAACGAGCACAGAGCTCTCACAGGAGCCTCGCACTGCAGTGTCCACATCCAGATTGAACATTAATCGCGCATGCGCAAAGCCGCCCGTGAGATACCTGTCAGCTGTCCTTCACATCTCCACCTCATTCAACCAGACTTCAGTGCACTTGTTCAAGCCAACACAGACTGGACAAAAGAAGGAGTGGCTTGTCCCTCACAGGGACCATTACTACTGAACATGTACAAAAGAAGGAGTGGCTTGTCCCTCACAGGGACCCTTACTACTGAACATGTACAAAAGAAGGAGTGGCTTGTCCCTCACAGGGACCCTTACTACTGAACAGACTGTTTATGTTGGTCCCTGATAAAAGACAAATGTTTCTTCTTCAGCATGATATTAAGCTGTTTCACATTAGAATAAAATAGTCTATAACATCTGAAAATAAATACAATATTTAATTGAATGACCAGTCATATAGAAGCATTAAAAAATAAAATAGATCATTTTTTTCTTCCCTAGCATATATTTTTGATGTATATACTGTTGTTAACTTGCTGTTGGTCCAGAGTGCCTGTTATATTGTTCTGATAACATTACTTTAAAATAAAAGCGCGCAATACACTAGTTTTTACTAGTATAATATATATATAATATATATATATATATTATTTATATGTAATTATTAATTGTAATTAACATGTATTTTTTAATGTATTTTATATATATATATATATATATATATATATATATATATATATATAATTGCAATCAATTCGGTCAAAAGTAAAAAGAAGTTCAAAGTAAAAGTTAAATTAATATCTTATGTTATGAATTTTAACCTTTCCCTCAGTCAAACTGATGTAACGTTACTGTGAATAAATAATAAACTAATAAAGATTGCTCGTTAGACCCTCAAAACAGAATTATATCTCATGTTTAACCGCTACGGAGAAATCGGAGCCAGCGGATCATTTCAAAAAGTCCTGCCAAGATCAGGCTGCTCTCGGCGGGCAGCAGAGCGCTGACGGCCCGGTGCCGGCGTGACTCACCGGTCCGTGAGCAGGACCTCAACCCGTCGGCGTATCTTTTTAAGTAGTCTGGTTCTTGACAAACCAACCACAGATTTGATGCTTAAACAACAAACGTCTTGCCTGAAAACATCCTAAAATTACATTTTACTCAACAACAGTAGTATTCAGAGAACGTCAACTTTCAGTTGTGTGTTTTCTCATCAAGTACAGAGAAGAACGCATTATGAGAGACGGCCGCTGTAGACATCTTAACGCTGATTGGCCAAGACTCGACACGTCACATCAAAGATCTTCTATTCATGCTTTTCTTCGTGTCTCACTCCAATCTCAGAAACGCTGGCCGGCCAGTTCACATATTTTGATTTCAAAACGGCGAATTTCGCCGAAAGGTAACAAGTTTGCAGGTATGCAAAAAGGAGGACAAATACGCGTCCGGCTTGATGCTGCGCCGGACGCCGGACAGGGCATTGAAAATCCGGACTGTCCGGCCTAAATCCGGACACTACCTCCACCATGCTTCACTGATGAGGTGGTATGCTTTGGATCATGAGCAGTTCCTTTCCTTCTCCATACTCTTCTCTTCCCATCATTCTGGTACAAGTTTATCTTTGTCTCATCTGTCCATAGGATTGGCAAACTCTAATCTGGTCTTCCTGTTTTTGAGGCTCACCAATGGTTTACATATTGTGGTGAACCCTCTGTATTTACTCTGTTGAAGTCTTCTCTTGATTGTTGACACAGATACACCTACCTCCTGGAGAGTGTTCTTGATCTGGCCAACTGTTGTGAAGGGGTTTTTCTTCACCAGGGAAATGATTCTTCTGTCATCCACCACAGTTGTCTTCCGTGGTCTTCCGGGTCTTTTGGTGTTGCTGAGCTCACCAGTGCGTTCTTTCTTCTTAAGAATGTACCAAACAGTTGATTTGGCCTCACCTAATGTGTTTGCTATCTCTCTGATGGTTTTGTTTTGATTTTTCATCCTAATGATGGCTTGCTTCACTGATAGTGACAGCTCTTTGGACTTCATATTGAGAGTTGACCGCAACAGATTCCAAACACAAATACCACACCTGAAATGAACTCTAGACCTTTTATCTAGTCCTTGTAAATGAAATAACGAGGGAATTACACACACCTGACCTTGGAACAGCTGAGCAGCCAATTGTCCAATTACTTTTGGTCCCTTAAAAAGAGGGTGGCCACATTTGATTTTGTTGTAGTTCCTACACTGTTCACCTGATTTGGATGTAAATACCCTCACATTAAAGCTGAAAGTCTGCACTTAAAGCACATCTTGATTTTTTCATTTCAACTCCATTGTTGTGGTGTACAGAGCCAAAATAATGAAAAATGTGTCAATGTCCAAATATGTCTGGACCTGACTGTATAATCAAGGTAATAATTACATGGCCAAAAAGTCATTTCTTTCAGTGTAGCTTAGCATGAAGCCTGGCTCTGACCTGAGCAGCGATGCACGGGTCAACCAATACGCTTTCAAGATAATATCATGGACTCGGGTCACAGTATTGTAGTAAGTTGTAAATAATTTACGAAAACATTGCTGTGCATTATAGTCCACCTCCTTGTCCCCTTGCTCTCTTTCAAACACACACACAGACACACACACACACGCGCGCCGATCCACGCGACACTCGATCAGTCCTCGATCCTGATTATGCTCCTATAATGCATTATGTTTTTTGACCGGTTTTGGTTGATTAATACATATATTTACGGGTTGGGCGGTGAGAATCAGCTCTCATAACGGTTTGGGTAGATATGTATTTATAGTGCTAAATTTCACCATAAATCGTAAAATAGCAAATTCATTTAACAATTTTGCAGATGTACTCTTATAACTTGATCTTTCATATGAGTGCTGTGTCTGGGCCGATCATAATGAGCCAACTGAATGATCAACCAGTATGTCATTTCCCCCCCCCCCCTCACCACACAATAAAGGGTAGCAGAGAAAAAGGCAGTGGTTATCAGTGGTGTATAAAGTACCCAAAAGCCGTACTTGAGTAAAAGTAAAGATACCTTACTGGAAAATTACTCCAGTAAAAGTAAAAGTCACCTATTAAAATACTACTTGAGTAAAAGTCTTAAAGTATCTGATATTTTCTGTACTTAAGTATCAAAAGTATTTTTCTGATATAAAATGTACTTAAGTATTGAAAGTAAAAGTACAAGTACATGCTTTTAATAAAAAAGCAAAGGGTCAGAATTTTGAGAATTATGAAGTTTATTCTTTTAAGTGCTGTGGTCACCATGACCAAGGACAAGGAGTTGTGTTGATAAAATAACTGGGTTGGCTGGGATCCATCCATATATATTATGTTCAACATAATATATTGTACCTAAGTATACTTTTGCATCTACTATGAACTTATCATCATAATTCTCCAAAAAGCAATATGACACTATGAAGGACTTGTAACAGTGTGGTTATAACTTATAAGTATGCTCATTCCGCCCGCCGTGGGTCTCTTGGTACCGGTCTGTGGGTCTCTTGGTACCGGTCTGTGGGTCTCTTGGTACCGGGCCACAGAAAGAATGAATGAAACATTTCAATTAAATAAAAAAAAAATCAAGGCCGGAAAGATGTTTTATTGTGAAAAATGACCGCATACATCCGTCTGTGGTAACCTCAGACGGAATCTCTTGACACATGTCAAGATGTTACGTTACTAATGTTACGTTACTAATGAAACGTAAGTCTGTTACAACTCTGTCGGTGATCTGGAAACCAAGGCAAAGTATCCTGAGATCGCCAAAAAAGCATGAAAACCTGCTTCCATTTCAACATCCTGTCTTTGTGCAGCGCGTTATAAGTTAAGCAGTAGACTGGACTAAAGGTTTAGTTAGGAGTAGACTGGACATAACGAACACACGTCAGGTGTCGTTGTTTCCCGTCTCTCCGAGGTCGGACCCGGTCTGTGAAAATATTGTCTTCACGTAACCGGTCCGTGACGCATAAAGGTTCGGGAGCGCTGGACTAGAGGATGTAGAGGGAAAATGCAAAACATTGTGATTCGCAAAACCTGCTTGGTGGAGTCTGTGTTCCACCACAGTCCCCGATGTTTTTTTTCTTCTTTTTCTAAAGATAGATTTGATTTTGTAGCGAGTAACGAAGGTTTCAGGAGAAATGTATCGGAGTAAAAGTATCATTTTTCTTTGCAAAATGTAGTGAAGTAAAAGTAAAAGTAAACAGAAATATAAATAGTAAAGTAGAGTACAGATATCCCCAAAAACTACTTAAGTACAGTAACGAAGTATTTCTACTTCGTTACTATACACCACTGGTGGTTATACTCGGCAATGCAACTTTTGTCATCAGACGAGCTAGATCAGCACTCGGCTGTGTAGGTATACGTGTGTGAACACGTGACCCTTCAATGCGACCTACCTGGTCCCACAGTGATCGGATATATGTCGTGGTAAAAGGGAGTGGCTATAAAATAGTGGATTAACATTTAAATGATTCACCAGCCACCAAACCCAACACAGTACAGGATCAAGGCTGCTTCGTGGAGAGGTTACAACAGCTCCTCTGAAGCTTACTATTCAACGCATAAAATCTCATTTGTTGAACACAATACAAAAACTGAAGCCTAGAAAGGACATTGTGTTGTGTGTGGGACCATTTATGAGCTTCCTGCAATCTTGTTATCACTGAGGTTGCCAGCAACCAGCAGAGACTCCAGCAACTCCCCGTAAATTTACACTTGGGTTTTTGTGCAGTTTAAACAAACCAGATAGAACATGTTAATTAGTGCGCTTCAGAGGTGCCGGTAGATTGGTGTTACCTCTTCACAAAGTCACACCAGCTTTTCCCCTTATTTTCTTTATCTTTACGCGAAGCTAACTGGCGGCTGGTTGTAGCTTCATGTGCCCTGACCAATGGGCTATCCGTACTATAACTTCTAAGGTCAAGGCCTAACTTTAACCAATTGTCTCTGCATTGGGATTCATAATTACGCTTGCGAGAGTGGTATCAATCATCTCATCTGACTTCTGGCATGAAAGTGTATACCAACAACTATTACTTTACGCATATAAAATCTGTCTTTGCATCTGTGCAGATTATAAATGATATGTATTTGTACAAATGTATGCCTTGATAGGTGAAAACCCAGCAGGTGGATCAGTTTAAAGAAGTGACAGCGGGGTTGGACCGGCTCTATGCCATCCCTTCAACCAGCTTGCAGCATCAGGGCACCTACCAGTGTGAGATCTACTCAGGCCCGCGCTCCATTGTCCGGCTGTACTACTATCTCTCAGGTAACAAGATACACCACTTTTAGGAGGAAGAATTAGAAACTGTGATGAGTACAAAACAACTCATTCAAACGTCAGGAGAGAATATGCTTAGAAGATACAGATGCAGCATGAATAAGGTCAGAATACTGAGAATAGCTTGGGGGCGGGATTTTAAAGTAAATTAGAACAATTGAAGAAATAAAACCCATTAAATATTGACAGTTTATGAAATGAAATGAAAGGCCATCAATGAAATGCCTTGTACAGATGCGTATTTATGTATCTACATGTATGGAATTGCATAATCATACAGCTTCGCATATGTGCATAAGTATGCAAGTACATAATGTATCTTCCCTGTATTTCCTAAGTATTCATGTAAATTCTTACTGAGCAGAATGTTGTTTTCTTTTAGTTTTCTTCTTCTCAATGACATAATTAATGTCTCAAATGAATTAAAAAGTTTAAAAACTAATATCTCACATGTATGAGAGTTGAAATGCTCCCCTGTTTTGTGTCGCTCCGTCTCAGTGACCCCCCAGGTCTTGGCAGGCCACACAGAGCTGCAGGAGATATTCGACCTGTCTCTGCTCCCAGGAGGGCGGTTACTCCCTGCGTCTGGTGGCTCGCCCCGCTCCCTCCTCCTCCCCTTGCCACTGCTTCTCACCGCCTGTTTAACTGCTTCGCTTCTGCTGCTGTTCCTCTCCCTGGGGTAAAACACATCTTTTATTTCTACAATATGAGACATAAACAGCAAAGAAACTTATGAATACCTTACCTGTGAAGTCAAGATGCACCCGGCGAAAGGCAGATAGTAGTTGGTAACATATACTGATTTCAACTTTTTCCCTTTTCTAATGCAGAGTTCTGTATTGGTCATCAAAACCAGAGCAAACACATCATGCTGAACATGCAGATGAGGATGGAGATGAGGATTTTGGATTCTGAGAGTTGGGAAGATACATATAGTGCAATAAAAGCGTTTCATCCTCAATCCTCTGGTCTTCTTAAAGCCTTACGTCATAGTTTACAGAAAGCCTGTGTGTGACTCCTTTCACCACTAGAGGGCAGGATGCTAATCTCTATAAATTGTGGCCAGGCAACACTGAACTGTCTGAAGCAACCGCAATCATTTGTGTGTGACAGTGATGAAGAGCAACTCACTAGGTTTACTCACGACTGTAAGTAAATTTTTGAGACGCTTGTAGTAGAGAAATATTGTACTTTTTACTCTATATTTATCTGACAGCTAAAGTAAGCTACCTTACATATTTTGATTTAGCATACAAAATATATAATGAGCCTTTACATTTTTTTTTTTACACTGCCAACAGTGTGTAGTTAACATAAGCTCCACTTCCACTAGCTACAACAAATACGCTGAATTGAAAATGCTTTTTAGTCATATAAATTAATAATATGAAAATAATGTAAATAGATCCAACACTCTGAAATGTACCATTTTGCACAATTTGATTTTGATATGTTGTGAACATTTTGTCTAACACCTCTGCACTTTTACTGAAGTCATATTTTAAATGCAGTGTTGTCCAATTACCATCAAATGTAATATCCCACAAAACAAATTGATGCAGCCAGCTGAGACGGTCAAGCCTTCATGTGACCACAAATCCTCTGATGTCATTACCAGCCTTTTTGTGCACCAGGGGAAAGGCAGAGTAATTAACATTCCATATCATATACCATTTATCCTTTTGTACTTTGTACAGTGTGTCATTAAAAGACTCAAGATGGAAAATGTGAAGAAATCACTGATGTATACTTTCTTAACCAATTCTTAATGTAGCCGACCTGCGCCTATTATCGGACGCGAAAATCTTCCAAAAAAATTTTTTAACGTCTCCTTAATTATCTCCGGAACCACAGCGTTGTTTAACTTCATTTAAAGTGCTTAAAATACCGCAACCCTTGTGAGAAGAGAAATATGTTGTAGAAAATAATTAAAGTAACCGTTAAATGTGAGTATTTACGTAATCTCCAACGACCCTACGTCACATACCACGGTGGCCAAAACGGTTTCACAAGATCCTTCATAAGTACCCCTTACAACGTTGGATTTCACTAACAAACACATCTCCGTAACCGTACGGGCTTGTGGGATTCTAGCAACGCAATCATAGGCTTACAAACCACCTATAAGTACCTGGAAGAACACAAAACGGCAAAGAATTGTAAAAAAATCGCTCCCTCTCCACACTTCTGTGTGCTGTGCTCTTCGTGTAGCCCCCACCTTTGTAAAACCTTGCTTATGCAAATTTAAAGATCAGGAAGCTCTCGGTGAGAGAAGGCTTTCACATAGAAACAGTGATTTTTCCATTTTTCAACCGAACGACACAGTTTTTTTACTAAAAATAAGTGCCAACACCCCATACACGTCATAATCTTTCCAAAAAAAAAAGGTGTCTTATTAGTATGTGGGATGTTGGTAAGGGTCTGAACCATACAGTTTGTACAAGTCGGTGACCGCTCCAAACCGCATGTTTGAGAAATCTTGCTGAGATCATGCTGGATGTTCATAGTTATGATCAAAATATGGTATAAAAGTAAGTTATTGAAAATATCAAAGTCAAAGTCAAAGTCAGTTTTATTTGTCACTTCTTCCATATTGTGCAAACATACAGAGGACCTGAAATTATGTGAATAGTGCAACATTTAAAAAAGTAAAAAATAGACAACATATAACATATAAACATATAAACTAGACAACATGTAAACATATAAACAACATATAAACTAGACAACATATAACATATAAACAACATATAAACTAGACAACATATAACATAAACATATAAACAACATATAAAATATAAACATAGTGCAGAAACATAAAGTGAATAGTGCACATTTAAAAAAAAAGAAGTAAAAAATAGACAACATATAACATATAAACAACATATAAACATAGTGCAGAAACGTATAAACATAGTGCAAAGACATATAAACATAGTGCAAAAACATATAACATATAGTGCAAAAACAAATTAGGAAACTATTTAAGTGTGCGTTAATAGCAGCAGTCAGACAGTTTAGCAGCAGAGTCTAGATGTGGGAGTGGTGAGGTAGAGTTCAGCTTCCTGACAGCTTGGTGGATGAAGCTGGTTGACAGCCTAGTGGTGGAGCCCGGAGGCTCCGGTATCTCCTCCCAGAGGGCAGGAGGCTGAAGAGACCGTGTGAGGGGTGGCAGGAGTCGCTCACAATCGTGGTCGCTTTGCGGGTGAGGCGGGTGTTGTATATGTCCTGCAGGGAGGGGAGGGGGGGGGGAGTGAGGCACCAATGATTCTTCCATTTTTTTCACAAATTCTGAAAAAAACGATATAAAATAGTAAGTAATATAACTAAATGGGGTTCATACGACTACTTGAACACGGGGAACAAAAAAAGAGAAGTAAAAAAATAAACAAATATGAGCCTACGGTTTTCAAAAGGTTAAAGTGACCCAAATAAGCATCAATATACTCATTTTATACTTTGCTTCTCTTTGAAAAAAAGAGAGACGTCAGGCCATACCTGGTATCTTTGGGTCAGTTACACTCTAAACTCCGTCACACTTTCTTTTCCCCAAAGCAACACTTTCCATTTGTATTTAAGGACCTGCATTGACATTATGTTGTTTACATGATACAGGGGTCATTAGATTGTGTAATGATTAATATGTAATGTCTGCCTTCTAGAAAGATACATTGTTTATGTTTTAATGAAAACTCAACTCCTGGCATTTGCTCCTGTTGTTTTACACCCCTGTCGAATGTTTTCTGACACATGTTTATACACCGTATGTAGTTCCTTCTTTGGCTAATACTGTTGGCACCCATTGTGGTCAAATTTGATTTAGATATAAATTGTACCTTTTGCACAGCTCAACCTGACACTGTGCCTAAAAGTATATTAGCGATGTTTTGTACAAAGATTTTACATTATATTATGTATGTTGTATGTTGTATTTGGATTCTTTAGCTATGACAGAAAATTTGAGGGAAGGGCGTATATCATACATTTATTTTAATGTTTTTGACAAATTCTATATTCATAAGTGTAAATTTACAATCCAAATACCTATGTTTTTTTTGAAATATATAGAAAAACGCTTAAATGCTGTTCCAACAAAAAAACAGCATGTATTGCCTGTGATATGTCGTAATTACACAATCATAGTGTGTGACTTAGTATCCCCTTTTTTTCTCTTTATATTATTTATTCATGTTTTTTCATTTTTTTTCTGTCTATATTTTTTATACTCTGGGGTTTTCCCCCTGGCATGTTTGTTTAAATGTCTGTATTTTGGCGTTTTTTATTGACAATTTGAGAAATTGTACATTTGCAATTGTTGAATAAAAAAACACTTTAAAAAAGGTTTTAATTAATATTTAAATATTATCAATGAATACACAGGAAGTCAAAGAAAGAGGTACGTCCTTATTAGATCCAATCTGTAGGCTACTTGTGGTTTACAGACCTTATTTGGATGTATTCATATGTGCTTATAAATATATACTGTATTTATGTGTTTCTGCGATGTATGCTCTCTTTTCTTCTTTTTATGTCTGCCTGTGAAACATGTTGCTGCTTAATTTGATATGTGTTGTAGAAATAAGCTTCATTATTATCAATCACACAATATATATTTTTAGATTAAACCTTCATACCACAACATGCTCAAGCCTTCCTCATTTGTGTCTGTAACCTTACAAATAATCTACATGTTACACAAATCCTCCCTTCGACATCTCTGAATCGTTCACCCAATGGCCTCTCTTTTGCGCGTGGGGTGACCCACTTGATTAACAAATTCATTTTACAGATATGGTGTGTTCTCACAAGATCGCCAGGCATCTTTTTACTAGCTCCACTCCCCTCTTAAAACTCCAGCACAAAGTATGTTGTCTTGGCAACACATCACCTGTCAAGTCAATTTGACGTCAGTATTGGGCGGATGCATTTCTGCATGCCACCAAGGTTTAATGTTAATCTTTGAACCCTTTGAGTGAGTTCAGTCAGTCAGTTGGTGTCCATAGAGGAAGAGAACAGCGTGTTTATAGCGTGTGAACTTTAATCTTCAGTAAATTAGACAAACCATATAGCAAACAATCATGTTATTGATGATTGCTCTGTTACAAAGTATTTTACCTCTTTCTTGGTAGTTACATAGTTGCTAAGAACCTCCTGTTTTTTTCTGATAACTGCAGGGCAATGGACTGTAACAGTGGTTGGTGGTTCCAGGTACAAGAGGGAGATATCGGACAACTCAGGCACAGTCTGCTCTTGTTGGCATCGCCCCACACAAATACAGTGCCGGCCTTTCGCTGGAGACCATCCATTCTTACTGGTAAAGGGACTCATGACGGAGAGAGATAACACACTGCATCAAGGATTTCCACTTGAAAAATGCACATAAAGATAAGTCTTGGCCCTTATCTGGGATGTTAGAAACTCAGAAGTCCAGATACACAGTTCCATCCCTCTAAAAAATTGTCACATTTAAGAATAATATTGATTCTAATAATACGACCAAACTTTACTCAAATATACAATATTCCTCAGTCAGTTGTTGGTCCACCACATTGGTCAAGATGGAAACATTTATCTAACTATAGACATTTCACAGTTGTAAACACAAACATTCTAAATGTGTCTCACTTTATTTCCTGTTGCAGTGCAAGGAATATATAAAAGAAGAAATGGTCATTACGTCATTCTGACATTATTCTAGTGTTGCATTTGTCCCAGACTTACTGGTGCCAGTCCCTTTGAAGTTAATCGGGCGGGCATGGAGAATCCCACTAAAAAACATCATATCTGTTGTTTTGACAAAAAATATTTCCACACACAAAAACAAAAATGTTTCTTTCCATAAACTATCATTGGAACAATTATGTGAGGATACGTTGTCATATTACAGTATAAGTAAAACAAATCTATAACTGATTACAACTTAAATTGTAATGTCTGTGTGTTTGTTCTTTGTTTCCTCTAATTACTTAATGTTGGGGGTTAGTATTGATAAGCAATAATAGTTTAACATGGTATCATTGACAATCCCTTTTTTTCCCAACAAAAACATGTTGGAAACAAATATCTGAATGTACCATGTTTGTATTCTCTAAATATTTGAATGAAACAACTGACAACAAAACTTTTTACAGATGATTTTAACAAAAAAAAACATTTTACTTTTCATTTTTACTTTACTTCTGACTTTCTAGTCTGCTCTGATGTACTCTAAGTCAATACATTGGTTATATATACATTTTTTTACGCAAAAAAAGATAAAGATATGTATTTGTTTTTCACCGCAACAATCTGTTTGGGCGTGAAAAAAGGTAAATACAACAGTTCTGCTGACCGCTTTTGAAGCCCACATATTCTCCCTAAATTAACGATGTTTTATCTGTGGAGAAAACAGCAAGTGAGGACTGACCGGGACCTTTGAGTCTTATAAAGCACTTGTGGAGCGTCTAAATATAGCAAGACATGACTCAACGCTCAGCTTGTCATTTAATGGGCATGTCATTTCCACTGGCTTGCTCTGTTGCCAAGGAAACCAATGATGTATTGTTACATGCCTTACAGCAGGAAAAAACTTTAAAATTGTGAAATTCTTTCTGCATATTCCTTGCTTTATAGTCCAGATTATATTAGCCCCTCTTGGCACTTTGTGCAGTATGGTCCCTGACTTCTTCAACGTCACTGAGGTTATGTGTCATAAAAGTTTCTTCAGCGGGGCTCACCTTTGACAGAGCCATAAAACTCTGCTTTTGTCAGAAGTCTACGTAAATAAAAAGGTGTGACTCCTTTTCTTAGCATGTACGTTTGAAATGTTTGAGGCTTACACATCATACACCCATCATAATAGAAGTAAGCAATCAGCACACTTATCTGCGTGTTTAGTTCCAATTCGTCATAATTTGATAACACTTTCAAAGATATTATATAGAAACAAAGTTGTTTCCGACTGCTGACCTTTGGCAAATATGTGTTATAATCATTAACCTGTTGTGTTTCTCTGCCCCAGCTATGTATATGTGTCACAAACAGTATATCAGGCAGAATGATCTGAAGTTACCAACTCCATTCTGACAAATTAGTAGTTAAATTACACGACTAGCATGAGAACATTTTAGCATGTTGTTATTATTACAGTGAGAGAGTTTCAGGTAGTAATCAATCTCATCAGTGCAGTGAATTAACACTTGTTTTAATTGACATATTCACCCTTAAGGGCGGCAAACATCTATATTTCAGTTTTACCATTTTTTGGGAAATGATGCTTAATGACTCTGACAATCCCAAGGGGGGACTACGGGGTTCAGCTCAAAAACAGTGATTCCTCCAGACAGTGACTTCAGAAAGTTGTGGGCTCTGGTTGATGTCGAATGGCATGCAGCTTCAAACTACGTGTTTTTACGCAAGTTCCAGTAAGTGGATGGGAGCTCCACCAGTATGAGTGTGCATCCTGGGGCCGACCCTGAGGTAGTCATATTGATTAAAGCCTTCTCAGCAAACTGAGGGAACACCCAAAAACAAGTGTCTGACACATCAGGCTTACTGTCTGATCGGGAAATGTACCGTACATTAATAAATCAAGGAACTAAATTGAATAGAAGTAAAGTATTACCAGGAAAGAAATTTATGGAATATTTTGAATGAAATAATGTAGAGATCATCACATCAAGCCAACCCAAACATAACAACCAATGGTACTTTCTTAACAAAACCACTTGAGATTGCCAATTACTTAAATAATAATTTTGATGAGTAAGATCTTGACACTCATTGATGGCTCCTCCCTTAAACACGAATGGATAATTATATGATGATGGATACAAACTGCCAATTTGATTCTGTGCAGTTTGATATCCCTGACATTCAGAGAATGTTGTTGTCTCTGCCAACTGATAAACAGGCTGGTATTGACCATCTAGATGGTAAACTGTTACGATTTGCTTCTGATTACTTAACTATTCCAATTTGTCACATCTTTAACAAATGGTAAATGTATGGTGTATGCCCAAAGGTCTGGAAAGTGGCAAAAGTGATTCCAATACCTAAAGGTTAGATTAGCGGTCGCTAAAGTGTTAGCTAATGGGGCTCCAGTTAATGAACTAAACTAAATCCTCAACCTAATTTGTCCAAATACTGTGCACCAAAAATGACTGATCTAGCAGAATTCTTCATTTTTATTTCCGTAAATTGCTTCATTATCTCATTTAGATTAATTTTTTGCAGTAAGAGAAAGGAGTAAAAGGGAAATAATAAAAGTAAAGACCATACATCTTTGAAAATACTCCATTGGTAATGGCAACCACAACCCACAACAATAAAACAAAGACAACAAACTTGTAGGATGTTGTTGTATTGTGTTGCCATGTGGCGCAAGAAATACAATGATATATTTGAGTAACCCAGGACAGATTTTTCTACCACAGTGTGTATCATCTTGTAATAATTATGACGCATGAAGTTTTGACGTGTTCTGGAGGAACTGCATTTCGTTGGAAAAGCATGACACAACACTTGGTCCATACTTACGCTTCCCTTTTGTAATGGATCAAGCTTGAGCCCCGACATGTGCGCCAGCTGAAACGGTTCCTCCTTCTTGATGTCAGAGATGGTGGCCCAGACAGGGTGGGGTAAGAAAGGCTAATTGGAAACAGACATGAGTGGAAGTGATGTTTGGCTTCGTCAGACTGTTGGTCTGGTCCCAAAATGTTTTACCCTGACTCATTAAGTAACTGTATAGGAACTGTATAGGAATAGTTTTTTTTTTTTTTTTTGTAAATCAGCTCAGACCTCTGAGAGGCACGTTTACTGGTTTATAGTTTGGGCAAAATATCCATGGTAAAATGTTGCTCTTGAGGCCAAACATGGGGCAGTACTGGGACATCTTATGAGTAACATCGATGCTGCTCTTGAGCAAATCCAGACACTTTTACTCATGTGAGAACATTTTTGTGTCTGCCAAACGAGAGTTGTTTTAACTACCGTCAGTGGTCTTGACTCACTGGCAGATAGTGTAACAGCGGAAGTGTTTCCTGATGGTGGTCTTGCATCTAGTCAAAGTTTACCGTTGCACAACAGCAGCAGTGCAGAGGAGAGATTATACTTATTTTAAGAAGCATATATTAAGATGCCTTAGATGACCATAATATTATAATGAGTTTTAGTTTGAACAGAAACAACTCTTCTCAGAGCCTCATTTGACACCTGGATGAACGTGATGTAGAAGTATACAAATGTATCTTCAGTGGAAGTGCAGATTAATCAGCAAAATGTAGTTTAAGTACAATAAAAAAGTTAAAAAAAACTACTTTTGTACTACTGTGATATTTCTATTATAACTGCTATTGCTGCTATGTTTACCATTAGCATTCTACTATAGCTGATTGACTATGTTGTAATTTTATTATTATGTTTTTTATTCTGTACATATGCCCTATATTGCTCTTCTGTCCATCCTGGGAGAGAAATCCCTTCTCAGTTACACTCCTTGAGGTTTCTTTCATTTTTTTTGCCAGTTAATGTCATGTGTGGGGAAGGAGAGGACCCAAACGCAACTGTGATGAACCTGCAAATGATTGATCTGTACACTTGGATCATATTTATATTCAGTTTGCCCTGCATGCTTTCGCTTTTCCATTTGTTTTCCGTTGCTTCTATATAGACGATATTCAATTATACGTTTCGTTTTGGCTCTTATAATTTGAAAGTCTCTCTCTTTAGACTTAAGATCTGTGGACATTGTGATCAACATTCAAAAGCAAGACACACATGTTTAGATGTGCCTTTTGTCATTTAAATTTGACTATGAAAGGTGCTAGGGTTTATCAATAGTATAATCATTATTATTGTGAGGTCAATCGGATACTGGACAAATGAAACGCAGCATCATGTATTTAATGACCAGTTGCCTCCAGAATAGTAAAGAACACCAGTGTAATGTCCTTGTGAGTGTATGCGGCCATGGACTCATTGCTGTATAAAATTATATTACAAATCATATTCAAGCACATTTCCTCTCATTATTTATTTAATCCTAATTTTGAACTGCAAAGTTGTCTTTATTAACATGAACTTTCCATTGGGAATTATCCTCATCCACACCTCACATCAGAATGTATAATGTCCTTCGCCCAGAAACATAAAGATGATTGATTAAAGTGCACTTGACATTTGAAAAAGAAATGCTCTCTGGGTGTTGACCTTTATTGTGAAGAGCCACTGATGTTTGAGCAACCAGGAACACCTTGTTCGTGATGTTATCAGATTGTCAGTGTGATTGTGACCATGCTGCACTTCACGTAATGACTAGATAACAGCTCCATAATCGTTTGTTAGTATTATCAATCAAGGAATTATTCTCGTTACACCTTTTTTTGCTCTCTAAAATGCTATGAGCAAGAGCTGCACCCTTTATAGTTCCATTTAAAAAAATAGATTTAGTTCATCAGAAAAGCCATATCATTCACTTGAAGGTGATTAAAAAACTGCTGACCCCCTCCGCTCATATAACTGGTAACAGGTTGTCTGTCTTGCTTAAATATCCTCCTCACCCTCTGATACTGAGCATGTTACATTTACATCATAATTACACTTCTTAAATCATACGAGACACAAGTGTCTTTACTTACTAGCTCCGTTTAGGTTTTATTGTAAAATATACATTTTTATGGAAGGTGTACATCTGTAAAGTATGGAACTTTTCCCAGATGACACATTTCACAACACACAACAGCAATAAGTTCTATAAACAAAATATACCCCATGAATAAATACTCAAGCTGAATTATTCCCAAAAAAAAGTAGGGAGTAGGGATGGGAAAGGTGTGAACACACCATATATAGAATATTAACTGTATAATATAATAATGACAAATCATCTCCGAACATCCCTCTGGTGAAAAAAACCCAACCCTATCCACTGAGGGTTTTCAAATGGCCTTTTGAGTAGGAGGATAGATTCTCTCGATTACAATGCTAAATAAAGCAGAAATTAATATCTTTGATGATTAGTGTTTTCCTAGCTTTCATTGTTCGTGTTATGTGACCTAAAATATACAGAACATATTATTTAAATGTAATTTCAGTGACAAGTTAACCCAAGTTTGCACAACTAAACTGCCTATTCTGTGAGGCTATCTACCAGCATACCATGAACAAAAAACTGTGCAATTTGTTTTAAAAAAAAGGATGAATTGTCCACACTCAGCATCATCAACCAGGGCCCTATTCCTCGTACCTGGCTTACTGAGTTAGTTGGATCATTTTCAGGATAAGATGACGTAGATCAGGCTTTTCGGTTCCATGAAGCAAGTTTGGAAAAATTACCATAGCAACACATCCAAATCCCTGAACCTGCTCCAGCGCAGGCTTAGTGAAATTCACTGGATAAACTGGCCACTCCCACCGGACAAAAATGCCAGCTCCCTTCCTCATTGATGAAGGAGCAATATTAGTTATATTAGTTTTATAGGGAGAGAGTTCTTCGAGATTGCCAAGATCCGTTCTCACATCATGATGACTTCCTGTACGAGCGCTATCGATTCTGCCGACAAGGAATCATTTATTTATGAGTGTCTCACATACTGGATCATAGCCTTGAGCAATTTATTTTCACTGCTTCAATTGATTGAATTTCTGGTTATGAATAATACATACATACTGATCCGCCCATACACATATTCAAACTCCTAGTTATATGATAATCTACACATACATTATATACATATATATAGTACATGATACATACACGCATACAGTACATATATCCTCATAAGTATTTATTAATTTGTATACTACTGCCAGCAGATACATTTAAATAAATATAATCTGATTGATTTGGGTGATGAGGCACTTAAAATTAGCCGTTACATTTTCCATTCACTGACGCATTTAACTTGTCTATTTTGCGATGCTTATGTCTCGCAGCAGTGTTATGCTGCATTCCCAGCCAACGCGTTGCGAATATTCTTTTTTTTCACATATGAAGACTTGCCTTCTTCATATGTGTTCATGATCATCTCCTGCTCGTCAGTGGAGAAAAGAGACGCTCTTTCTCTGATCTTATTTGCCATTGTAGCGTTCGAAGATCATGGAATCTCTGTTAGACGCCTCCCCCTCTTGAAGAGGAGCGTGCACGCGCAATTATCCAGATGACTGACGTCTCGTTTGAATTAACGAGACTGTTCGAGGGCGGATCCGCCTTTGAGGAACCGACATAGCCTGACGTCAATCATCTCGGTAATTTAAGATGGATAATAGGACATTTGATCAACTTTGTTGAACCATGTACGAGGAATGGGTGCCTGGTGTTAAAGCCTCTGACAACTCAGACAGAGTTGTCACTCTCACTCTTACCTTTTATATAGTTCCACACATTTCAGATGGCTGTGATCGTTTTTACATCAACACTTCTGCAAACCCAGTTTTCGCTTCTGGTTCTCTTGAAGTTGCAGAACTTTGTCAGTTTGTCAGAACTCTGCTAAACTGTGGAAACAAAGATATAAAAGCTATAGTTGTACATGGAAACTTCTCTTTTCTTGTCTTCTGATCAGAATGTACTTTGCACATTTATAAATGGGACTTTACATTGTACATATTCTTGCAACTTAGCTTGACCCCTGCAATCATGCAGTTTCACATCTGTTTTATCAGTAGTAAAGATTGTAACTGTGATTATATACAGTCAGGTCCATAATTATTTGGACATTGACACATTTTTCATTATTTTGGCTCTGTACATCACAACAATGGGGTTGAAATGAAAATGTATTTTTTGTATTGTGTTCAACAAATGAGATTTTTTGCGTTGAATAGTAAGCTTTAGAGGAGCTGGTGTAACCTCTCCACGAAGCAGCCTTGATCCTGTACTGTGTTGGGTTTGGTGGCTGGCGAATAATTTAAATGTTAATCCACTATTTTATAGCCACTCCCTTTTACCACGACATATATCCGATCACTGTGGGACCAGGTAGGTTGCATTGAAGGGTCATGTGTTCACACACGTATACCTACACAGCCGAGTGCTGATCTAGCTCGTCTGATGACAAAAGTTGCATTGCCGAGTATAACCACTGTCTTTTTCTCTGCTACCCTTTATTGTGTGGTGAGGGGGGGGGGGGAAATGACATACTGGTTGATCATACAATTGGCTCATTATGATCGGCCCAGACACAGCACTCACATGAAAGAACAAGTTATAAGAGTACATCTGGAAAATTGTTAAATTAATTTGCTATTTTACGATTTATGGTGAAATTTAGCACTATAAATACATATCTACCCAAACCGTTATGAGAGCTGATTCTCACCGCCCAAACCGTAAATATATGTATTAATCAACCAAAACCGGTCAAAAAACATAATGCATTATAGGAGCATAATTGTCAGGATTGAGGACTGATTGAGTGTCGTGTGGATCGGCTTGTGTGTGTGTGTGTGTGTGTGTGTGTGTGTGTGTGTGTGTGTGTGTGTGTGTGTGTGTGTGTGTGTGTGTGTGTGTGTTTGTGTCTGTGTTTGAAAGAGACCTTTGGACAAGGAGGTGGCAATGTTTTCGCAGATTATTTACAATTAACTTGGAATACTGTGACCCGAGTCCATGATATTATCTTGAAAGCGTATGGGGCCAACCGTCTCTTAGGGATTATTATTTGGCAGCACAGATGAGAGCTGTAATATGCTGGTGAAAGAGAAAATAACCTCCATCCCCATACAGGCAATCCAAGCTGATCGCAACCTACAAAGTCACATAAATACTACTGATAAGCCATGGTTGAAGTGGACTCTTGAAGTATGGAAAACCATTATAAGAGAACACAAATTAGAGGGAGATATTGTAACACTGAAATGGTGTGCATATGATTCCGACTTCACACCGATTAAATGAGATACTAGATTTATGGATTGGACAGCTACAGGAATAACAGCCATATGCAAAATTATGATAGGAGGCACACTGCTAAGTTTTGAAGCTCTTAAAGAGAAACATTCACTAGAAAAACAGGACTTCTATCGATACTTGCAGATGCGACACTTCGTGAATACGAAGATGAAAAATACGACAAATAGTACATATCTGATAGAACTGTTTAAAAAAGCATATAACTCAGATATAGGCAGTAAAATCATATCATGTATATATAAATGTCTGATGGATTTTAAAACCCATTCAACCTCTTATATTAAAACAAAATGGGAGAAGGAGGGAGGAATAACTATATCCGAGGAAGAATGGACAGTAATATGTCAAGTTCAATGGAAGTGTACTAGATCACAGACATGGAGAGAGTTTGGGTGGAAAAATGTGATACGGTATTTTATTACAAAATAAATGTACTGCTTGTGGCTGGTAAAAAGACTCTCACCAGGAAATGGTTATCACAAGAGAGTCCGACTCTGAATACATGGATGGACATTACAATGGACATTTACAACATGGAGAAGATAACCGCATCCGTCAACCACAAACTGGAACAATTTTTGGGATATTGGAAAAAGTGGGTTGCATACGTGGCACCCTATAGACCTGATTTTGTTTTCATGGATCAATGAATAAGAATGAAAACAGATCGCTCCCTAGTTATACATTGTTTTTTTCTTTTTGTTTCTTTGTTTCATTTTGTTTCATTTTGTTTTCTTTTTGTTGTTTGTTCTGTTTTTTCACCCCTTGTATACGTACATGGCTAGTATGAGCATCATCAGGGAGGGCAATTGTCTGAAGAGCATTTGTAAATGTCTGATTGATGCCTAATACCAATAAAAAAAATAATGACAAAAAATAAAAAAAAGGAAAAAAAAGCGTATGGTTGACCCGTGCATCGCTGCTCAGGTCAGAGCCAGGCTTCATGCTAAGCTACACTGAAAGAAATGACTTTTTGGCCATGTAATTATTACCTTGATTATACAGTCAGGTCCAGAAATATTTGGACATTGACACATTTTTCATTATTTTGGCTCTGTACACACAACAATGGAGTTGAAATGATGATTTTTGCACTTCTCTATTGTTTAAGTTTAAGTTAATAAAATATATATTCATATACTGTCTTCGTTATATTATCCACCAGATTCCAAACTCCATTTCGTTGTCACAGTACCTTTATTATGGGGAATGACAATAAAGTTGAATCTGATCCATCACGTCAAGTTATATTTGGCCTTGTTATTAGTGTGTCGCCCATATACTGTAACATGTAATCGTGCAATAATTTTCCTGTAAATAAGGTGATCTGGATTAAAAGAAAACAGGACAGTAAACATAAGAAAATATTTTTTAATTTTTTATTTCTATACAAGTTCCCAAAACCATCAAATTATTTCTGGCAATTTACAGCCATTACAACAAGTCTTATATATATACAATTCTAAGCAATACACTTGCCCATTTCCTTCTGTAAAATGAAACTAAATAACATGCATTTTACACACAACCTAGTAGGTACTACATAAAAGTTTCAGGTTTCAGTAAGCGACTTCATATTTTGATCCACGACCATCATTATCATTGTCCAGTTTTCTCATAGAGAAACACAACTTTAACTGTCATTTTCTGTATTTTCAAGTAAATGTGCAACGCATCCAGGATCCAGTGCAATAACAACAACAGTGGTAAATGTACGGTCATAAACTGACACAGTCAAGCAAGTGGAGTTCATTGTGTTGTTAAAATATACTCTATTCACATACATGGACATTTATAAAAAAAAAACAGATATAGACCAAGATCCATTGCCCATCTTTAAATACTTCAAAAAAAAATCAAAGTTGCAGTTTTCCCAACTTTAGATATCATGAACAAATATCTGATGGAAGGCCATCTCGTCCACCATAATCTTACAAAGCGAAACCTGAGAAATGCATGGGCCCAAAAGCCCTCAGTACAGTATCCTTTAAATGTGCAACACCTTCATATGAATCAAACATCTTCCCTTAAATATATGTGTGATATTTTTGTTATAAATAGAAACAATATTCATTCCTTTTTTTTTCTTCATTTTTTTTTTTTAGGTTTGTTGGTTTAGCAGCTGCATACATGTCCATTAGTAAATAAAATGTTGGACAAAATAAATAAATGAAACCCACAAAAAGTCAATGGTTGAATTTGAATAAATAATTGTCCTTCTCTTAGTTCTTCACAGGTCCCTTTGGAGCTACACACTCAATGCGTAAGTTCGGACGCGTCTCCTGCATGCCTTGCGGAACCACACCCAGTAGAGGACAAACATAAGCAGCCAGTAGCACATGTATACCGCACAGCCAAAGATGATGAACCTCATCTCCAGTATCTTGGCTTCAGTAGTCCAGTCCAATTGACTCTCCTTGTAAATTGTGTAACTGAGCCCGCCTAGTAAAATGGCTACCCACACTGACAGAGGGAGGAGGGGCATGTAGTTTCCAACAATCTTACGTCTGCCTGATGTCCCCCAGCTGCTTTTGTTTATGGTGATAATGGCAAAGTACTTAGCAGGCAGCAGGCTGGTCATGTACAGAGCCGAGTAGAGGGACATAAACACCATCACCATGTCTCTGCGAAGGATGCAGCCGTACGCCGCTTTCACCAGCCCAATCAGCTGGATGCAGCACAGGATCCAGAGGATGTCCCACGCCGTGCCGATCCAAAACAGCTGGATGATGGTGGCGGTGACGAAGAAGGGGAAAATGCCCGAGATGATGGACTCATAGGTCATCCAGAGGTGGTGCTTGTGCCACCACATTGCATTGAAGAGCCACTCACGGAAATACGATTTTGTCCAGCGAGTTTGCTGGTTGAGCCAGCGCAGAAACTGAGCAGGCGTCTCCGTGTAGCATTTGGAGCGGGCTGTGTATCTAAAGGAGATTGCAAAAATAAGATATAAGAAACCTTTATCATTACGGAAGTGATTGCCCCATAAAGATAGTTCTGTCTGATGCAAGCGTCTTACTTCGTGGCAAAGCCCATGCTCAGCATTCGGTTGGTAAGATGTCTGTCGTCACCAAATGTGCAGTGACTTCCCAAAAACTTCTGATTGTACCAGGACTCTAGAAACTGCTGGAGGAGATCGTTCCTGTACAGACCTTCATGGAACAATTCAGGAACGAGTTACAACAGTGTATTTAAGCCATTTCTACTACTTGACATGTAGAATGATTACTTTGATGAACATCACAGGAGAAACATATGTATTTCCCTTACCCAAAGGACCACTTATGCAGGACACACAGTTGAAGAAGGACTGGCAGGACCTTTCGATGTTGAAAGCCATCCAGTACCTCAGACTGCTCATGAAGCTGATGTAGGAGTCTTTCAGGTTGAGGATCATCACATCTCCTCCCACAGCTCCGTACTTCTGGTTACTTTCCAACACTTTGCACAGCTCCACGGTGGCCAGAGAGTCCAGCTTGGTGTCAGAGTCACATACCTGGGGAGGGAGAATAAGTCGCATTCTTAAAAAATGTTTCTTATAAAAGTTTCTTAACATGAGGAATATAAATAAATAGAAAAATAGATACCTGTATGTAGTCAACTGATGTCCCGAGTGCTTTAAACGCGGTGTACATCACCTCCCGTTTGCCGCCCCACTTCTGCATGATGCACACGCAACTCCTGCTCTGGATCAGCCGCTCTACCTCTTTTCGCTGTGGATCCTCACCAAAGGTCTGCTCAACATATCCTCCTGGACCCTTTTCCGCATCCTGCTGGGCCTGTTTGGCGTCCCATGTATGGTAGTTGTTCCTCCACACACAACAGCCAGGGTCCTGGTCCGCAAACACCTCCTTGAACATGTCCATCATATACTGGTCATCATCTGTGTTCCCGTCAATCACCATGATGATGCGGAGTAGCTCAGGAGGATACGTGAGGGCCCTGATGGAGTTAAGGCACTCTCTGAGATACAAAGGGTCCTCCTGGTAAGCTGATATAGTGAAGCCAATGGTTTTGGTGAAGGTGCACGGGTCTGAGCGACCTTTCATTCGACGGTGCTCAATGAAGGCGAATAAGCTCTGGACCATCACGTGGAGTGTGAGGAGTAGTCCATACAAGCCAAAGGAGATGATTCCATACTTGGAGGTCACTAACTGGAAACCATCAACATAGGCCCACACCATCACGCCCAGGACCAGCAGAGCAAAGGTGAACGTGAAGATGGCGCGGAGTGTTGAGCCGAGCTTCTTCAGCCAAGGTTTCAGCTCCATTGTGCTTTTTTACCTAACAGAGCACAAAAACAACACATTTATAGTCACCGGGTTTAGTTTGTATGTGCGTAAAGGATTCCTACCAGTCTTTGTCATGCTATAAATGTAAGCAGACACTCACTGTGGTTTGGGTCTAAAGGGTGTTCTTTATGGAGTTAATTGTTTAATGTGGACTGTTGTAAGACATGTTAACAAGCTATACAAGTTGGAACATAATGCAGCTGACAGACATAAAGCTTTAAGCTCGAGGCTAATGTTTTTTTTTAAATCCAAGACAAGACTGTTAAAGGTGAATATCAGTGATAACCCTTTTAGATCTCTAATGATGACAGTCCGCCTGGTCCTTTTTGTCTTAATTATCAATAAATATGTCAAAAAATGTCATTTTGGCAAAATTTGCTACATTTTTCAGGAGAAATGTAACTTTCTAAATCTGGCAAGTATTTGTCATTATTATATGTTATAAAGGCTTAAAACACTGTGTAAAAACTAAAAAGTAAAGAAACATATTTGAATTTGCATCATATTTCTCTTCTAAACAATTGAAAATGAACATGAGCAAAGCTTTTGAGATTACAGAAATTAAATTTAACCTATTTTACATCTTCTCAAACAGTTTTGTTTGCCCAAAGCATTCAGTGTCCATGTTATAGACTTTTATCCAGGCGGTTTAGAGATTTGTTTATCTCCCTGAAGCAGTTCCTGTCCAGCTGAAGACAGAACCCAGTATTGCCCTCCTCACAGATCCAGGCAGGCTTTTACAGGAAGTCAGTACACTGTGTCCTCCCAAAAATGGCCTTCTATCTGTCCTTGTCCGTGTCCTTCTTTGTGTTTGTGGGGACAGAAAAGTGGCCTTTAGTGGGGGGTTTAGGTGGGCCAGCAAGTGCAGAACTCTCATAAACTATACTAATACCAGAGCTGCCAACTTTTCAAAAAACCTTGGAGTGAGAGTTTGTCGGGGGTGACCAAAATGTTGCCGCGTACGCAGCCACACACGTTGGTGGCTCAAATATCAGGAAATTGGAATTAATTTGGCGTTGTACGCATGTTGTACCCTGCATTCTGGTGGTTTGTGGGGCCCAAAGTCGTTGATAGGGGCGGCCTACTGGAGATGGACAACATTGGTTACATTCTGTGAAGCAAAGACATAGCTGATCGTCCACCCCCAGGACATTTTGGTTTAAGTAGATGTTATTTCATGCATTCTAGTGGATTTTTGGGTGGTATGCTAAATATGTAGCCTGGTACCAGCCGAACTTAGCCCCGCCCACAACATTTGAGGTCTGGAAGTTCGGTCTGGCACTGCTCCGTTGGGGAGAAATTATCCAAAATCAAAAATTGTTCGGACCAATCAAATTGTCAGGACGGGCTTTATACGATGATGGACAGATGACAGTAACGTAATCAACCACGTCACCAAAGAGCGCTTGGGTTGAATTCGTTTTCAACAAACATGGCTGCCGCTGGAGAGCTGAGATGTGTAGATAGAAATGTTTTAGAAGACATCGACAGCGCATTCATTTTGAAAGAGGAACAGAGGAACAGAGAAACGCGATCAAGGCATTTGTCGATCGAAAAGATATTTTTGCCATCCTTCCTACGGGATTCGGTAAAAGTTTAATTTATCAGCTGGCCCTGATGATGACTACGTTGCTCTGATTGGATGTAGGTCTATCCAATTGAGCGAAGAGGCATTTTTTTTCCTGGTTCGGTTGAAACGCCCCATAATCACAGCCCAATGGAGCAGTATCAGACTCATATTCTGACTAGAATTATGAGTATGACATCGTCAGGGTACTAAAGATGTGCAATACCTGAACTTATTCTGATTCATGTTCATCTGCTCATGACTTGTAGGGCCTTCTAGACTTGAGCTGAACATTCAACCAGAAAACTATTGTTGTGCCTCAATGACTGTCTATGTACCACAAAATTATGGAGCTAAATCCAGGTCATATGTATTGTTCATTTGAAAACAAGATTTGAACCTGAAAAAACAAGCTAAACTTTGAAAAATAATATATTTTTTCAGTTTTCAGTAACAGATTTTATATTTTCAACTTTCACTCTTTAATTTTACAGTTTCAAATCTCTTTTTTTCAGATTCAGATCTTTTTTTTTCAGGTTCAAAACATGTTTTCAGATTCAGATCGTTTTTTTCAGGTTCAGACTTTTGGCCTGGATCTGGCGTGGGGGCGTGGTTTCAACTGCAGGGGCGTGGTCTCATGAGTGACAGTTTAACAATGAAGGCTGAGAACCAACCTCAACCACGTTGCCTTCAGGTAACGTGGGTACCGTGACCATTATGACTCCCTGTACCTTCATACAGCATATTCACGGGATTGGCAGTAAACTAAATTGACGCCAGTAAAACAGTTATGTTTAGCTGCTGTTTTAGACCATACTTGGCATGAATGACAGTATAAGAGCAATAAGCTATGCCGGGTTGTGCCGTTCAAAAACGACACTATATGACGTTTCGCACCACTGTGAACACAGCGTGTCCCTGCGATGCCGTCCGCTGTGTGGGATGAACTGGTTTTGAATTAACTGGTTTATTATTTTAGTGTGCGGCAGATGTTCCGCTGAGACTATAAACAGATCAGTCTGCTGTAAACTTCACTACGTGAGGCTGTCCTTGAGACACCGAGGACACGTAGCGAGGACAAGAGTGAAAGTGAAAGTTGGTGGTAGCTGCCTTTACAAAACGCTTTTGTCCGTCATATATGTGTATATATATATATATATATATATATATATATATATATATATATATATATATATATATATATATATATATATTAATCTGATGTCAAGTTGATGCCTGTCATACACCTGTCAAAGAAATATACTGAAACACCGCGGAGAGATGACGGTCAGCTGTGGAAATATGATCCTCCTAAATATGATTAAAGTGTATTACAACACTGTGCTGTTTCATATCGCTAATGTTTTATATTAAAGACTACGACTTTTATCTCTATCATCATAACGATAGTCTACCCTGTGCAGCACGCATTCATCCAGATCAAACATGATTTATCTCTCATTGTGTTACTATAATGACACATTGAATAACTACACACAGGAGTTAGTGTGCCTTTTGAAACACTACGATGGAGCGGCTTGCTGCAGCATTCATTTAGGATTTTGACAGCAATATCAGAAAAAGTTATCCATCTTCATGACGAAGATCTGAATCTGAAAAAAAGTTTTGAACCTGAAAAAAAGATTTGAATCCGAAAAAAAGAGATTTGAAACTGTAAAATTGAAGAGTGAAAGTTGAAAATATAAAATCTGTTACTGAAAACTGAAAAAAATATATTATTTTTCAAAGTTCAACAACAAAACTTGTTTTTTCAGGTTCAAATCTTGTTTTCAAATGAACAATACATATGACCTGGATTTAGCTCCATACAAAATAGCCTTAATATACCTGTGTTTAAGATTTGACCAAGGTAGGTTGATTGAGATTTTGATTACAATGGTATTCAACTAATTCTTAACTGAAACCTAACCTATATTGTTAATAATTGTATTCTTAAGAGCACTTAATGATTAACTATAGTTAGGAAAAAATATTTTTCATTATCAAACAAAAAAGTGCAAAAGATAAAGTGCTTAAAGTGCTTGAACAGTAGCCTTTTAAAGCAAAACAATGGATCAACACATAAATAAAATAACAAAAAATAAGGTATTAGAAGGAGATCAGAAGCTGGTTAGAACGCGCCTGTAACGAACGCGCGCCTGGAACGCGTCTGGAACGAACGCGCCTGGAACGAACGGGTCTGAAACGAACGCGCGCTGGAACGAACGCGCCTCGGCACAAAATCTGAATTTTTTTTGGCGTGAGAAATTGGTTGTGTGGCATGAGTGCGTGTGAAAACATGCAAAAGCGTGTGTCACACGGCGAAACCGTGAGAGTTGGTTAGCTCTGATTTAATACTATTATGTACAACCTCAACATATTATTTCCAAAGAAAACGCCACTCAAAGTTCATTGAAAAGCAGTGGAAAGCCAGTCAAACTCTCTGAGCACAGCTCTTCAGCTGACCTCACCCTTCCCCCACAGAAAAACTCGCCGCCGTTTTTTTTTTATACCATTACCGTAATGGACCAAAGCGCCAAAGCTACGCTTGTTATCGTTCAGAATCCGTTGGAATTACGTCGATTGCGTAAATACTCGAGGAGTTACGGCGATCTTGGTTTTGCATATTACTTTATGTCGCCGGCGACAGGCTCCGTACTAAAAACTGTGCCTTGTTGTATAGACTCATATTATGTAACAGTTGAGGTAATATAACATAATATATCAATAACATAGAGGCTCAGTGGGTCCAAGAAACTAATAGTTTGCTAACATGAGTTACCATTTTGTAATACATTTTATTTACATACAGGGTCATTCTTATCATATTTATATAACTGTTCAAAGCGCAAGAATATGACATACTCTTGTACATATTTAAATTATTTCCGGTTTCGTATAAGAAACCTTATCTGATAGAAAACTGGTCAAAAAAGTTCAGGTTCAAATCTTGAAGGCAAAACGGTATTGATCAATTAACGGTATTGATCAAAACGGTATTGATCAATTAAATCAATACTACATTAAATAATACATAAATAAACAGGTAAATACATCGTTAAATGTAAAAGTATCAAGCATCTTGCTGCTGCTAAAAATCGGATCTTCTTTATATCAAATCAAATCGTCATAATGACTTGCTGTGATACAGACATTATTATGTTTACATTTAGATTACAACCAAACTCTGTATTTCTAAGTGTATACGTATGGCTAATTCAGCAGCAAAACAGCAATACAAAAAAACTGTCTAAAAACATGCAAACGTGATTTCTGTTCCACCCTACCTGATGTCAAGTTCCCCTGGTGTCACATTTGCAAGACATCCACTCGATGTGTGGCAACTTGCCGTGAACTTCTTGGTTGAACGCGAGACAGAGACATGTACGCGCTTTTTATGGTGGCTCCATTTCTTGGGATTTATCAATTATCCGCGCCTCCGCTGACTCAGCCGTGCGTCAGGAGCAAGGCTGTCCCTCTGATGGAGCGCGCGGTGCGTACACGGCTGCTTTTTTTTCTCTTTCTTTTACCATAGTGATGTAAGAGCTGTTAAGCCTGAGACTTCTGACAAGACGTTCCTGAAAAAAAAAAGAGGTTCCCAAACCAATCAGTAGTGTAGGAGTTTCAGACTCAGTGGAGACTGAGTTTCCAGCCAAGCTAAACCTATTTCAATCTAACATGAACCTAGACCTATTTTAATAACACCAATATATTGTATTTTATTTCATTCCATGACCAGCTGTAACTTAGAGATGTATCTGTATACAAATATTGTAAAAGTTACACCCAGTACAGTTCAAACAGTGAATTTTGAACAGTGGTTGTACATAAGTACTACAGTACTACTTAGTACTACTTAGTACTACTTACTTGTACTTTACTCTTATGCTACTTTTTACATCTACTCCAATACATGTGTGTACTTTTTAGTCTTTAGTATTAGTTACTCTACAGATTTAGGTTATTAATACAAAATATGAATCATCTAATTATGTATATGTTATTGTAGGTTATGCTACCCAATAGTATTTGTAGTAATTATAAATAGCCCCAACTTTACCAGCTAACACATAGTGAGCAACACATTAATACATCACTGATCAAAGTGGTATAATGTATATATTTTTCTGAAATGGGCCATTCTTCATATTGAGTACTTTTGCTTTTGTTTTTTAACATACATTTTGACACTTTTACTAAAGTGAGATTTTGAATGCAGGACTTTTACTTGTTACAGAGTATTTTTACACTGTAGTATTGCTATGTTTACTTAAGTAAAAGTTCTAAATACTTCTTTCACCACTGACATTAAAGTTGAAAGTCTCAAAGTTATTATGTTTCGCCAGAAACTGTGCAGCGATTAAACAGAATGTCAGGTATTCAATCACATAACCTTGAGAGAGAAAAGATAAGAAACCCCAGAAGCTGCTCTCAAGCTTGTCCACAAGTTGGATGTTGCCCTCTGCTGGCTCCTATCTGACACTGCAGAAGTCAATAAACCAAACTGGTAGTAAAGTAGCAGCAACACTTTGATTTGTGGAGTGTATTTTGAGAGGAGTCAATGGTGTCACTGAGTAAAATTAAGTCTTCTCTGCTCCGTCCTATTATCTGTGACTTCAGAGGACTGAAGATGCCCCTTCTGCTTCACTGAGTTGCTACCGCTGACCTGATTTAACTGAGAATAAATCCCTGGAGAGTTACTTTACGGGGAAATCTGTTGACCACTCATGAGGGTCCACACCCATAGCCGCAGGAGCTGGCCCGGTCCGTCAACACACTCCATGTCAGACCCAAATAGAAGCCACCAGGCCGCTGATGTCATGTGTGGAGGCTGAGCCAATCGATGTGTTTATGGACAGCAACTGAGCACTCTCAGCTTTCTGCACAGGTTATTAAATGTATGATTATGTTCTCTGGGCTTTTCCCTTTTTCCTTTTTTACATATGTTTTTATGTATGTACTTCACTGTCTGCTTCTGTGACATTGTTTCATCACCTTTAATGCATCACTTCCAATATATTGTCATCTTTCCCTGTTAAATTGTGTTATGTCTTTGTAAGGTGCTTCTAAAAAATAGTATCACATTATTTATTTGCTTGTCAGCTATTTGCTTTTGTTCTTCCTTTTTATAGCCCCGTTTTTATGGAAAGGCCAAACTGCTGGGTTCTTCTGGCGTGTCTCTGGCTAATCATTGGAGTCGCTGAGGGACAGACTGCATTCGTCTGTGGCCACATCAAGAACATGTTCTCTAAAGGACACTGCAGAAAGAGACATTTTAAACTATTTTACCCAGCTACCAGAACTTCTAAATAGCTCGTAAACATGGTTTTGTGGAATTCTGTCGGATTCAAAACATGTAGATCTGTGTTGCCATAACAGACATGTATTTATGTATTCAAAAATGTAATAACATCCTCTGTAAAGTCATGTATTAAAAAGCTCTAATGCTTCACAGCGTTTAGAGCTATTAGAGCAATTTCTGTAATATGTAAATTAGTCTTTGTTAGGCCTCGTTATGCGGTGAACAAGAACATGCCTGGTGACTCACCCCGCTGCTCTGTGCCACACCCAAGCAACCAGAATCCACTTAAATCATCATCTTGCTATTTGAGTGTTCTCATATGTGCACCTGTTGTTGCTTGCCAGTTTCACTCTCACACAGAGCGGTTACAGAGCTGGTGCACTTGCAGGGAGTCTGTGTCTTATACTCCTTCAGGGGCTTGAAATGGAAAGCTCTGGTTGAAAACGTCTTCCTATATTTTTTATTTGACTCCAAACACGACCTGCGCCACCATTCAGGCGGGAATACAGCTAAAGAAAGGTTACTGCATAGCGAACCGTCTAAGTACCACATTTGCAGCAGACAGTGGTCCAACCAGTGATTATGGACTGTGGCCAGACTGTGCAGCATGCCTTACAGTTTCAACCCACAGAGAGCAGTGTAGCAGCATTTAATTTTTTTTTGCCCTTTGTGATTTACTGTTGGATGACTTTAAATGTTAGGTTTGTTCCTCAGCTGCTCTGTGTTCTACCGGGGCGTCCATGAGCAAGGAACATGTCTGCCCATTCATTTTGAAGTCATTTTGAGTCAGAGCTCATAGAATCAAATACTGTGACTGCATGTGAGGCAGCTATTTACACTCTTAAATACTTAAATAGATGCCATTTTACATTCCTGCTTACCAAAGCTAAGAATTGTGATGCTGATCACTAGTGGCTTTTCAGACACACTTGTTTTATACACCTGCAGAGAAATTCAGTCAATTTACTGTAATGTAAAGTATGGGGGTTTAAGGCAAAAGACAGGATGTTATACTCTTAGATACTCACTGTCATTCTAATTCTAATAACTCACAAATAGACTTGTAAAAACCACACACAGCACATCCCATAGTTAGACTTTACTGTCAGTTCACATGTGAATTCTTTGATATCTTCGCTGCTCAGCCAGACGCCATGGTAGTCTCAATCCAGGAGCTGTAATTGCAAACCTTAGTGTACACCCCAGGCTTTTTTCTCAGAGCGCAGCCATGCCCCCAAGACACAACTCCCTGGAGTTCCCCGTCACACATCATGGGACCCCCGGAGTCACCCTGAAGATAAAAAAAAAAAAAAAAAGATGATCTTTTCTGTTGCATTAAATCAAGAGGCAGACACACTTGTGTTGTGCTCCAGCAGCCATGGTCTCTCTATAATACCTGGCAGGAGTCTTTTCCTCCCTCCAGATAACCAGCACAGATCATGTTTTCAGTGATTTGGAAAGGATATGAATTAAAGCATGTGTCATCGCTCAGGAGAGGGACGTCCAGGCACTGCAACTTATGAGGGTACCTCGCTGGGAAAAGACGGTGAAAATGTGTTTTTATGAACAATAATGGCATGACATGGCAGTTTTGGAACATTTGCCGTCAGATAGTTTCTCTGTAACTCACAGCCCTCATCGCTGGGACGAAGACTCCCCCATCCAGAGATCTGGCACGTGGTCCCTTCACTGGCACACTTTGAAGGGAGCGTAGCAGGGCGTACATAGCTGTTCAGAGTGGCAGGTCCACTCAGTTTGACCAGCATGATGTCACTGTCCTGCGTGCGGGAGTTGTAGTCAGGGTGGCGAATAAACTTGGCAGACATAATGTGCTGTTCAGTCCCTTCAGGTTCCCAGATGTCGTGCTCTCCCAGACGAACTTCTACATCTGACCTGGAAGAAATATATCCATATTTAATGGTGACTTTGCAGTCTTGTTGTTTAAGGGGAAACCCAAAGGAAATAAAAAACTAGATTTAAAAAAAAACCCAATATAAATCAGTGTTCACCAGCTGCTAACGTTTTGATTTACACACTGTGAAAAGAGGTTAGCGATCATATTTCTTACTTTGTTTTGCAGTGTGCAGCAGAGAGCACCCACTCATCAGACAGAAGAGTCCCGCCACAGAAGTTGTACCCAGTGAAGAGAGACACTTGGTGAGGCACAGAATTTTTCGGACACTCAGAGCCTCCTACGATCTTGTTATCGTCCTTCAGGGCAGCTGCAGCTGTAAACAAATTCAATAAAAAAAAGTTAGAATAAAGAAGTGACAAAAACAGTCAGTTACATCTATCATATCAACACGTGAGACTGTGGCACCTTTCGATGTCCCATAATCACACTTTTTACAGTATCTATCAATTATGTATAATACCTGCCCCTCCAAAGAAAGTCAGAAGAAGAAACAGCTTCATGCCTACTGTCTGTCTGTCTGTCTGTCTGTCTGTCTGTCTGTCTGTCTGTCTGTCTGTGCACCAACCCTTTTAGTTTCAGGTATTTTAGTCCTCTTATCTCTCTCTTATCGTCAGAGGTACACCTCAAATACTAAACATGTGTTACATTTCCCCAGAGCGCTGTGTTTAATGTACAGTATTCAGAAACAGACAGCAAAACTAACTGGGAAAAACAGCTTGGAAACACTGACTTTTGGAATTCCCCTCAGTCCGTATGCTTTGAGTTAGAGTGCTTTGAGTTAGATTTGAGCTCACAGTTCTTAGTAAGTTTGTTCTCACTTTAGAATCAGTACATTTGCTATAAAACTATGTCACTATGGCACTGCCTTTCTGTACAGCAGGTTTATTACATATCACATATATGTTCTGGATAAGAGACGTGTACTGCCTTCATGTGAACCACAGAGGGGCGTTCGTACTTGAGGGTGTTGAGTAAGACTTGGTATGTGGGTGTAATTCATTTGGTTAAAGATGCTCTTGGCCACAATAAAATTGTGCCATGGCAAATAAGCAACTTTCAACATCCAGAGAACCCAGAAAAGAACTTAACTGGTAGTATTTTACTTTTGAAATGGTCCACTTTCTCTTACAAGACAGGTTGTCTTCTTATCAGCGAGCTGCTGTCTGGGAAAAAGCAGTATGTGTTGCAATGATATAATAATCATTTTGCATTGCTCAACCTTAACAAGAAATAATCCAAACTCAAAGAGTTAAAATATATTCAGAAAGTATGAGACAGTTTCAGCTTTTCCCAGTTTCCTGTATGTTATAAAGTAAAGTGTCATTTGTTGAAACTAAAAGGCTTTATTTTAGTAATGTTTTGTTAATTGTAACTAACACAACACTTTTCTTGACATTGCTATTAACTGTTATTCAGTTGTGTGTAGGTCTAGAGCATGTGCACAATATCACTAAGTTAAAAATAAAAATAGAGTTCCTAAAGCAGAACTTCTTTAGGCAGTTTCATTGTACAATCCTGTGGTCGACTGCTTGGGGAAACCAATGCAACTCTTTCCTCTATCTCTCTGGTTTACATATGAAATATTCAAAGGAACTCAGCACATTGGAAAACTGCATATCACTGCTGAGTCAATGCCTCAGAATGGAGACGTACTGAGAGGTACGAGGCTCCGTTACTCATGTATGAGCATAGGTGTTTATCAGCACCAGACAGGGAAACATTTAAATGTGAGGGTACATTTAACCAAAGCCTATGATTATACACTTAAGGTTAAAATATAACGCATTCCCATCCAGCACAGGCACGTTCTCCCCCCATCATTACTGGGTGACACACTCACCATCTGCCTCATTCCTTTTACTACCTGCGTATCTTCGCTTGTATTCCTTGATTGCAATCAAGTATAACAACTTGTCGCATTCTGTCTCTCGCACAAATAAAAACGACTCAGGTTGCATTTGTGTTCACTGTTGAGTTTGTTTGTTCGTTTGTTTGTTGGTATTTCACCAGACACACACTAGCGATACATGTTTCATTGGAGTAGCAGTAGACTTGTGCAAGCTGTGTCTCATCTCGAATACTGCTGGACCCATCACTCTAATATTTGTTGTGCTCATTTACAGTATGGCTGTGATCTCATAGACCTCTCTTGGTTGCAGTGATTCACACTTATTGAAAACATATTTTATTGACTCTTTTATACGTCATTGACTGTTGTCTCATCCTTACTCTAAAACAGCCAGTAGGGACTGTAAGTGATCAAAAACTGCTTCAGTTTAAGACCCTTTTCTCCAATGTAATTAGAATTTACATCAACAATTGTATGTATGTATAACTACCGCTTAGCAAATGTCAAACTGAACCGAGTGCTTAATACAATGGAGCGTGTCTTCTCATGTCGTTAAGAGGAGAGCAGTACTAATCAGTGGCGGTGCGTCAATAGAGGGCGCTAGGGCGCCGCCCCTCTTAAAATTTTGCGATGAAAAAAAAAAAAAAAAAAAAGAAATATATAATATATACTGTCAAAAAACATTATATACCAAATAATTTAAATAAGAAATATACCGTGTTGACGCGCTAAATGTGTGTGGGAGACCGTAAGCCCCTGTCAACAACCACTTAAGATATACCAAATACAATATATCCCCATTCATCATCACTGAGAAAAGCCCCTCCCCCCTGTCGGGGCGCTGGCCCAATGTGAGTCTATGGCAGCGAACAAACATTTCACCGTCGTTGCGGCAAGGACAGCTTCTCATTGGCGGATGAAACGTGAATCTTCGGGCGCACAAATCTGCGCCCTAGCCAATGACATCGTTTCTTATTGCAACGTGGTTGGACTATTCGTCGAATCAGAGACCTTTATCATTCCCTCACATCCCATATAGCTCCCACGTAGCTACGCGAGCAACACAGCTAGCAGAGCCTTTGATTATGTTAGTATGGCGACTGAAAACTCTGTGGTATCTCTACGCGAAACACCTTTCAATCCACGATCAGATGTTGACAAGAAGAGGCTGAAAGAGTTGGGACCCGAACGTCCGGATTTAAATATTCAGCAGCAAAGCAGAGAACGTACACCCGGAGCTTCTCCTCAAGCTACATACTAACCGGAGCTGTTAGCTGGAGGCTCAGTGTGGAGCAAAGCAGTGGCTCTGAGCAGCCGAGGAAGCGCCGGCTATGAAGGAAGATGAGCTTGGAAGGATTGCTGCAGAGGTGTCAAACTCAGCAGATGCCTGTGTTAGAGTTTAATGTTTTATCTTTCCCACAGCAGAACACATGTTGGACATTGTTAGATTTGGGTGGATATCATATCAGACTGTGTGTGTGTGTGTGTGTGTGTGTGTGTGTGTGTGTGTGTGTGTGTGTGTGTGTGTGTGTGTGTGTGTGTGTGTGTGTGTGTGTGTGTGTGTGTGTGTGTGTGTGTGTGTGTGTGTCATAGCTACAGCCATCAAGGTGGCTCCTGGCCGTTTGTCTATGTTGATGAGCCATCAAGACACACAAAACATAGTTTTTTGTCTGTAGTATGAAGCCTGTTTGTAGTAGATATTTCCCCACAACTTATCTGTCTGTCTCTCTCTATATATTTATCTGTAGGTTTGTGACACCATACTTGGACACACCAGGGAACGCTTTGCCTTCAAAGACCACCTCACCAGTGCCACCTTACTGCAGGGCCCCCAGTTTTAATGTATTCCCTGAAGTTGATCTGGTCACCACATTGAATGTTTCTTAAACCATTCTGCTCTGAACCTCTCATGCCCAAAGTTACAGTTTGTTGATAGTTGTTGTTATTGGACAGTGTTGAGCACTGTGTTTTCTTGAAATAAAGCTTTGTTTTTTAGAATATTCTACTCAAAACCTCTTTTCTTCTCATTGTCGAGTGCTATTTAAACCGCGCCGCCCAACTGCGCCCCCCCCCCAAAAAAAAAAAATTCACCAGCCGCCACTGATACTAATAGCTTCTGTTCATAGGAAGTGTCAAACAGTGAACTTCAAGCATCACACAGTGGCATTTTACCTGCACAGAGCAGGTGCAGACAGCTGCATCAGTTAAAAAAAGAGTGTAACTGTTGCTTGAGATGTGAAAAACGTATCTAATACGCTTACTTTCTAGAATGGGCAATTGTGGTTTGTATTAATTGACTCAAACATGACAGCTCTGTTCATCGCAGACACACCTGGCAGAGATCTGAGTCTACTAAATAATGACACTTTTGCTTTCAGTATGCAACCCTATAGGGTCGTGATCTCCTTGGCAAATAAGGGCTTGATTTAAGGCGGGTGGGGAAAAGGAAGTGCATCAACCACTGCACCACAAAAACAGGGAGAGGTTAAGCACTCGTGTTTTCCCCAGTAAAAAACTATAGTAGCTATCAGTAGCTATCCCCGGTTACAAAAGAGTATCAAGTTTTATGCAGTTACTATCCCCAGTAGCGGAAACCGAAGTAACTGTGGAAAACAAAATGCAGTGTGTCATACTTCTATTATTAAAGGAAACTAGCTTGGCAAAGTCGTTCAAACGTGCAAGCAAAAAGTCCCTGAGCTAATTGCTTTGAAACGTCTTTGATGGACTCACATATGACACCCAGATGCCTGTTTTAGCTGCACATGTGCAAAACAGAATTCAGGATGTGATCCGCTGGATGAATTAGGATGAGTTCTTTGCTGCAATTTAAAACTGCCATCGTTCTTCAATAAGTTGACCACAGCTATTTTCCCCCAACAGATGCCACCCTACCCCTTAGTTACAATACATGGAAAGGATCCAAACTTCCATTTATTTCACCATCTGTGCTGCTCCGTGTTTAACTAGTTCCGGTTCTCCTAATCCCTTTCCACAGTACCTCAAAATACTCTTGGAGAGACAGAGAGAGCACTGTGTCAGAGCTCTGGATGACTTATGCACTGCCAGGCTTGTTTGCTGTCAGACAGAGCCCAGGCTGATTATTCATATCCCTTCGGTCTGCTGAGGGGGACCAGTCGTTGTGGTTGAAAGTAGGGCCGAATGTAAGGAAGTGGTTTAGGTTATTGAGGCTCAGCTTTTTTTCCCCTGTTTGTGGTGTGTTTCATGGAAAAGAACGTCACTCAACCATAGGGCCCGAAAGCCGTTGGCACCCGTTTCTACTCGAAAAACAAAATTCCTGACCTCTCCGCACCCATGAGACCAGGGTTTGATTTCCAGTCAGCGCCACAACAAGATCAACAAACCTTTGAGGTTTCAGGACACTGCAGATTCACACTATGTATGCCTTTATCACAGTCACTGGAGTCGAGGAGTTTCAACACAACAGTTAGTATCCCAGCATTTCACAAAAGGAGTTGTGGATTTAGTGCTCACAGTGCTCTGAGCTCAGTGTTTTTCACTCCACAGCGACGGAAAATACCGGGTGTATGACAGTGACGCTGGGAGCAGGAGTATGTCATTAGTACCGCACCGTCCCGCACACAGACACAAACAGACACGCATGCATTTTAGTTGGGCCTTTCAGGTTTCTCCCCCACCCGCCCAGCTGCTGGAGTGAATAATAAATCCCCACACTCAAACTGCGTATATCACCATCTATACTAAAACTAAATTCCCTTTAAACCTCCACCAGTTGTTTTACACACCCAAATTGGTATTTGTGCGGCACACACATAATTGCATGTTTGGTTGGTAAATCAAGAACTCTGGCAAGCCCTCGGCTCTGAAGGCTCCCCTCAAACTATAGCCTTTGGATAGCTATTAATATCCCCCACAGACACCAGCAGAATGATCTGCCTTTAAGTTCTGTTACAAGACGATACAGCAGAAAATTCAAAAAACACATTTAAACACAGAAATGAAAAGTGGAGGATGTATTGCTCAAGAGGGTCAAAACCAAATAAAACAAAGTCGTCATACTGTCTAGACTTTATTCTAAAACAGTAACGCCATGTAGTGTTGCAAATGGAGCTGACCAGTTCAGATTTAAAGCAAGATGAGGAAGGTAACTGGGTCAGCTTATTTTAACCTGTTTCCTGTAGTCAAAATATATTGGTTTTGGACCTTGTGTCAAATATTTCCCAGCGGGGGCGAATATTCAGATGCTGAATGTTTACATAAATAAGAGAAAGGCAATGATAACAGAGACATGAGTCCTCCTCCACTCTCACATAAGGGTGTCGCTCTGGACTCACGCAGGGACTGGGAGCGTGTACAGAGACATATGTAGTGTCTCTCACTCTCTCTCTCTCCTTCCTTCCTTCCTCCCCCTCACATCTGGACTATTGGCAGGCCATAGTTCCTGTGTGGTGTGTGTGTACATTAGCGGGGGACTCACATTTTAGGGTTGGGCAGGTTCTAGCAGCTCACACTGTGTAAAACTGATCAGTTCAAGATATTGAACCTCATCGTGTTTCACAGTGTGAATGCTCCTTCGTCTGATTGTTTGAATTGTAGATTAGACCTCTTTATTGTGCACTCAAGGAAATGTCAATCAAACTGGTGTTGGTTTATTGATTTTGAGAATGGCTTTCATCTGTTTTTGCAAATTAACTCTTCATTTTTGGAAGAATTTGTCTATTTCATGTCGAAGTGGCAAACTTCTTCAAATTCAACTTCCAATAAACGATGTCAACATGTTTGCTTCTGTGATAGATGTTTGCCGAGTGCTTTTCAACATCTGTTTAATTCCTGTTGATAAAGTGGGCTCATCCAGATACCGTGCACAATGAGTCACATAAACTGAAAAATATTTCATCTTGCACAATGTTAATCTGGTCTCAAAATCAGTGTATTTGCATGGAAAACATGAAGAAACATAGATTACTGTTTTCAAGAAACAGTCCATTCATCATGTTTTGCAATTTTCCACATAACATTCTAAGAAGAAGAAAAAATGAAATCATAACCGTGTCATACAGATGCACAAATGTGTGGGTAGAGCAGAAAACAAAACAAAGAGGAAACATGTGGGAGGAAATATGACCATGAAGTGTATCTCAGATGAAGCATTTCTCCCCCAGTTAAAGGTAGGGCTGTACTCTGGGGACATGAGATTGATTTTCAGTCTCCTCTAGCCAACACTCCCACATGTCCATAGGGGGTTTAAATGGCCTCCAGACATTTAAACAACTAAAGATGTTCATTGCACTGCACAAACTTCTTTCGAATCTTTTGGTTTGCCCTGTTATTTGTTGTTTTTAACTCTTCTAATTATGCAGGTAATCATTTTATTGCAAGGTCTTGGGGTTGATTCAAATGTGCAGGACTCTGAGAACCTGACTGGGGTATATCTGGAGTCCAAAAGCAAACAGGAATGTTCCAGGCAGGCTTTAAGAGATGAAATTGCTGAGATATACAATTTAGATTTGCTTCAGGGTCGGTACATGAATTCCCTTTTGTTCCAAAGTTGCAATCAGGTCTGCGGTTGTTTGCCAGTCCCATTATGCAGCGATGCCTATTTATGCACCTTTACTGTACATGTCAGATGTTTCAGGAATGCATGGTTCAGTGTAATGAGGGACATGCGACATGAATTCACGCAACATTTTTATTTCAATGACAGAAAATGACGAAGCTGCAAAAGTATGGCAGCCCTGTTGTAAATGTACTGTTTGAGTACTGTCAGTAGTGTTTCTACTTCATCTCAAAGTATGATTCCCTTCCAAAATAGATTGGATTGACAGAGCAACATGGGATGCTTACAAATAGGAACAAATCTCTTTGCGTGCAGGTTTGAATCTACAGAGGCACCGCAGTTATGTGTCCAGCTTCAAGTAGACAGTGGCACGGAGGGTGTGGCCAGCTATTTGTTTGAACTGCACGGAAACCCTAAATTATCGACAGATGCTGCTGTGACTTTCTTACACGTGCTGCAGGCTGAAGAGAGCGGATATGTAACCTACACGGTCAGATGTCGATCCACACAGTCAACACAGAGCGATTCCTCTAAACCTCAAGCCAACGTGAGGTCAACCCACATAGAGAACAACACATTACGCAGCAGGGTCACCGATGAGAAGTCACAACTCCCCTCATTCTCAGGTAGTCATCTCAACAACCCACAATTTATGTATTTAGTTGTTTGTTTACTTGCTGTTTTCACTTTTGGAATTTCCAAAAGAACAAAAGCTCCATCGTTTGGCAATTCAACAAGACTTGTCTTGGCATGATTTTACATTAAGACTTCAGATTAGTAGAGCAGAACATTTAGAGAGACAGCAGCATGCAGGCCTATACTAACTGTATATTACTGTGAGTCTGAAAAAGTATCTTGCATCTTATAAAAATAGAAACAAGGAGGACAAAATTTCCTGTGAAATGTAGTTTAGTATCAGTATAAAGTTGCAGGAAATGAAAATACTCAAACTCTGTGTTCATGTACAGTTCAGTGATCAATGTACCATAAGCACTTTGCGATGATAACACACACACACACACACACACACACACAGACTTACCGGTTTGTCTCCTTCAAGCGCAAACATGTATTCACTTTCCAATCTTTAAATGGCCTTCCCTCTGCGTCAATCTTTCTCTTCTTGGATATTTTGGGGTTATTTGTTGATCTTTTTTAAGTTAATCACTTGTCTTTGAAGTTGGCATCTAATGTTACTCAATGGGAAACATCCTCCTGTTCCTTAGAGTTGCTACTGAATGTCATACCTAAGTTATGAAAGTGCCAGTGATCTTCCGTTTGCTTCCCCAACATGGACAATACATCTTCATCTTTTCCTGATTCACTGGCCGATGTTTCAGTCGTACATTCAGAACTTACAAACCCCTTCATACATTTCAGAAATGAAAGGATTCTCCTTCATGTCGTCAAAATGAATAACCGCTTAATCTTGATGCAACATTTAGATTTTCAACACGAGACTTGTTTCTTTCTTTTGTGATTTTCATCTATTCTGTCTTTTGGTTTTCCTGTAAAGAAAAGTGCAGCATGTACATTTGGAGGATAATTATAGAACAATTTTGTGCTGAACGGCAGCTTACTATTTACTTACTATTTATAATGTCGCAGGCAACCGTATTATAAAAGCAATAAGGTACTTGAGGCGGTACTGTATCGTCAATAATGTACTGTTCAAGGGTGTTGTTAGACAACCCCTTGAACAGTACATTATAGGACCCAAATGCCAGAGCAACGGTTGAAAAAGTAAATTTATTTAAACAAAAACGAGGAAAGGCTTCCAAAAAACACTATATATAAACATAAAGGGTGACAATCTTACTCAACTGTACCGTACTGGTCAATCTTATTCACTTAACTGTACTGGTCACACAAAAATATTGTAATACGTCAAACACAACGTACTGGTACAGTTAAGATGTTTTCAGAACATTTCTGACCACATCCATCAGTCAGTATTTTGAAAACCGGATGTTGTGTCACGTCTCCTTTTTCCGCTGGTTTGAATATTTTTCACGCCAGATTCTGCTGCAGCTGATGCGTTTTAGTTCTGGGGGAACGTCATTTTTAGGAAACAGGGTTGGCTAAAACTTAAGGTAATCAGCATTGCATTTTAAACTTTGGGAACCTTTTAATAACCCAAATGCAGCGTGCAAGAAACCACAAACGCTATTCCTGATACTGTATTGTATGTATTTGTATAGTATGGAATGTATGGTTATTGAGGATTAAACAATATGTTTTATCTCTTACTATGTGAACTGTTTTTCTCCCAGCTCTCCAACACTTTACTGCCAGGGGGTTCCATCATGAAGACGGGTGCACTGCTCTTCCTGCTGGCATGGTAAGCAGCCAATGAAACGTTTTCATTTACTGTGGTACCTTTATTTTAAAGGCATTTAATATCTCACCGAATGGTTTCAACAGCAGGACATTTTATCTGGCCAAAATCAAAACGACATTTTATTGAAAAGGTTGATTTATTTTCATTATTTTAGCCAATTGTTGTAAATGACTATAAAAGTAATTATTTTAAAATGAGTATATTGTGTTCCTTATTGTTTCAAAACCAGTGAAATCATACATAAATAAAATTAATGATAAGCAAAAAAAGTCCAGCGAGGTTGCTCGAAGGATGTATACAGAGAACGGGGCCTCAGTTGACTCAACTAAAATCATAAATATGATTTACGGCAGCTGACCTGTCTATTCTTTATTCATTTAAAAAACGTGCTTATCCATGAAATCAATATAAATGACAATGGATACTCTTCTTCATTATTGTAAGTCAAGTTTGGGGCAATTTTGTTTCATAGATTCAGTGGATTCCTCTGTGTTTTCATGAGGGCTTTAATCTCAGACCTGCAAACTCAGGGGTGAAAAAGGTGACACCAGCGGGGTGTCACCTTTATATATATATATATATATATATATATATATATATATATATATATATATATATATATATATACATATACATATTAATATACTGAATTGTATTAATAAGATGTCCTTATTGTCCTCAATTATTTTGACTGTTTTAATGTGTTCTTAACTGTTTTAAATCCTGTTTTCTCTGCATTATGTTTTTATGCTTTTAATGGTTTTATGTGAAGCACTTTGAATCGCCTTGTTGTTGAAATGTGCAATACAAATAAACTTGCCTTGCCTTGCCTTATTATGTCAGTGTTGGAATACATGTCAAATATTTAACTGCAAAGTACTAATGCGTGTTGGATACCTTTTTTTGCATTGAATCATACTGGGATGTTTGCGGAAATTGATTAGATGGCCCTACCAAAAAAAAAAAAAAAATCCACCAGCCACTGGTCATGAAGTTCACATATATACGGCATCTCCATCCGGCATCTCCAGATGGTGTTTCTAACAATAAAGCCGAGATTGTGTTTTGTTGTAGAAAATGAATAAAACAAATATTGAACCTGCACTGCAATGCATAAACAGCCAAAGAATCGCGTTCAAGGTTTAATGGCCTTCAGAGGAGGGGGTGCGTGCCGCCGAAGGTCCCGCCTCAAGCGCCTTAAGCGATGACGTCACATAGTTAAGGAGTCGCGATTCAGAACTCCACGACTCCCACAGACTACTCAGACAGACTCGTCCGGTGTGCGTTTTCCAGCAGACACATCCTCATCGGACAGGCGCGTTTCGGGAGGTACTGTACCTTTGTTTAAAAGCATGTTGAACATCTTAGTTTGGGATTTGAATGGCTTCGTTTCAGGAAAGATGCTGCTCTTTGTGATCGGTAAAAGTCTTTGGAAGAAATTGACAGTGCAAATAGCCTGCTGCCTATAAACTGTAGCATATAGGGTGGAGGAACGCTTGCTCTGATTGAACAGAGGGATTTTATCTTCTGTGGCAAAGACTCTGATTTCCAGATCTCTGCTCCCGTTTCATGTGTGCACTGATGTGACTTTCATTCAGTGGGAAAATGCGTGCGCGTTGTGCATGTGTGTGTAAGCGTTGCATGTTGTGCAATACTTTTCAAGTTTGTTTATTTTTTCAGTCTCATTTCTATTGTGGCTCACTAGATAGTTACACGAAGTGCAATGGGAGCTGGCACTGTTGTATGGGGTTAGTTCAGTCTCTTTAATGGCAAATGCACACAGAAAGATTCACAAATATATTCAATTCACAAATGCACACAGAAGGGTTTACAAATACATTCCAATGATTTATATAAATGTATTTAAAAAAAATCACAAATATATTTCTGTATTTGTTTGTGAAAAGCTTCACATTTACAAGTGGCTTTTATGAGATTCCCCTGCCATCCTTTGGATTCGCAAATGCATTTTTTCTATATGGACCTATCAGTAGCCAATCAGATATCGCCCTCATTTTCAACCAATCACATGAGTGCAGCCAGGGGCGTCGTTAGGCCCTTTTAGGGGGGCTTCAGCCCCCCCAAATAATTTGGCTTGAAAAAAAATAAAAATAAAAAAATTATTTTTATTTTGGTGATGCATGTCATTAAATTAAACTATTGTTTCTCACATGGGAAAATTATTTATAACTCTAAAATTATACATATGTGCGTATGTTCTGGTTTGTGTATGTTTTCTCCCCTTCAAATTACAATCCAATAGCCTACTTACCTATCGGGCACTAGGACCTTGGGGAGGCTGCTGCGCTGGCTTTCTCACTCTGCCAAGTAACGTCTCTCATCAACCACAGCAGGACTATACCAAGGAGTTTAGCTCAAAGTAAACTATACCTAGGAGTATCATCATACAATATTTATCATTTATGGGGCGTCTGTAGCTCAGGGGGATGAGTGGTCGTCCCGCAACCACAAGGTAGCCGGTTCGATCCCCAGTCCCCCCATAGCTCACATGTCGAAGTGTCCCTGAGCAAGACACTGAACCCTTAACTGCTCCCCGGGCGCCTCACAGGGCTGCCCACTGCTCCCCATCCAGGGATGGGTCAAATGCAGAGAAGAATTTAAAGTGCATGTTTCTTTTCTGTTTCTTTCTAATGAAGATGAAATGTGTTTTTTTTCTTCTTTTTCTATTGAATGGTATATTTGACACTGAACTAGTTCATCTTTATTTCAGTGATAGTGTCCAAATTAGCATAAAATATCACTGGTATGTAAAAACTACACAGACAACAAAATAGATGTAAATGTTGATCAAAATCGTATTCCCTTCTGCTCAAAATAAAACAAGTAAACAACTCAAAAGTTGACACTGTCCGGTCCATTCTCCATCCATTGGATATGAAAGCTAGTTCATCCGTCTTTCCTTTACAAGCAGGAAAAGTATTTCTCTCTCGTTATTTGAGAAAAGTTCATACCGTGCTACGACCAGATCGGGTCCAATCTACATCCAGGACATGGTAAAACCGTACACCCCAGCTCGTTTGCTCCGCTTCTGCCAATCGGCGTGTAGCTCCGTCACTGCGTGCTAAACACTCAATTCTAGACTGTTTGCTGTTTTGTACTTTCTTGATTCTTGTTGTTCTGTGTTTGTACTCATGGTTGAATTACACTTATTGTAAGTCACTTTGGATGAAAGCGTCAGCTAAATGAAATGTAATGTAATGTAATATCCGCGGCTCCAAATGGGCCCTAAAAAAAATTGCTGCGTGCTGTGCACGCAAACATACCAATTCCTTTGGGGCTAAGCCCCCCCTTTCTTTCGATGCTAGAAACGCCCCTGAGTGCAGCTCCCCCCTCCCCTACCCACGAGGACGGTGCCACTGTACAGTTACGGGATTTGCGGAGGTGATTAGTCAAACAATGGCGCTGGTACACACAACTGAAAGTTGACGTTCTCTGAATACTACAGTTTTTGACAGATACAGTGGATTTAACGTTTTTTTTAAAATGATTCAGGAACAGTTTTTGACCTCTGGTTGAATTGTTTTCTACAGATTCTTGGTTACTGTGATTTTCTACAGTACTTTGACAGATACAGTGACATGTTACAGTACATTGTGGTTTACTGTACTTTTTGGGGTATGGGGGAGATTGTGTTGGACTTAACGTCTTTTGAAAATTATTTAGAAAAACTTTCATTTCATGCATTATTATTAGGTTATTGACCTCCGATTGAAATGTTATTTTTTTTTTTGTTGACTTTTTTCTTTTTTTTCAGCAGGTCTCAAGAAGACAATGATGGAGCTAATGACTGCTTCCCCTTTCTATCACTTCAATACATCAGACCCCACTGGAAGAAATGGCTCTTTGTATGACGAAGACGACGATGAGTATGACTATAAGGACGAGCACGCTGAGCTGAGACAGTCGCTCAACATCATGTCTCTCATTGTTTACTGCCTGGCCTTTGTTCTTGGTGTGCTCGGGAATGGAGTGGTTATCTGGGTGACCGGGTTCAAGATGAAGAAAACAGTTAACACAGTTTGGTTCCTCAACCTCGCTGTGGCCGACTTCCTCTTCACAGCATTTCTGCCCCTGAGTGTGACCTACACAGCTTTGGATTTCCACTGGCCTTTTGGCAAGTTCATGTGCAAACTGAACAGCACCATAAGCTTCCTGAACATCTTTGCCAGCGTCTACATTCTGGTGGTCATCAGCGTGGACAGATGTGTGTCCGTGGTGTGGCCCGTCTGGGCCCAGAACTACCGAAGTGTGCGCAAGGCATCCTGTGTAAGTCTGGGGGTTTGGGTTATGGCTCTGATTCTCAGCACTCCATACTTCATCTTCAGGGACACTGGGCCGTCATATAACAATTACGACATCATCAACTGCTTCAACAACTTTGCTTTTTCTGATGACTACGAAACGCTGTCTGTGAATCAGCTGCGACAGTTTCGTCATCAGGCCATGACCATCACCCGCTTCCTCCTGGGATTTGTTGTCCCCTTCACTGTCATTGTCTCCTGTTATGCTGTGATCATCCATCGTCTCAGAAGAAACCGCACCCTGGCCAGCCACTCAAGTCGCCCCTTCAAGATCATCGCTGCCGTTATCACCACTTTCTTCCTGTGCTGGGCACCTTATCACATCATGGCTTTAATTGAGTTGGTGAATCACATGGCTAATCATGCAAGTGAAACATTAGACCATGTGACCACGATTGGAGTCCCGATAGCAACCAGCCTGGCCTTTCTCAACAGTTGCCTGAACCCACTGCTGTATGTGTTCATGGGACAAGATTTCAAGGATAAAGTCCGCAAATCCATCCTGAATGTTTTGGAGACTGCCTTCCAGGAAGAGGTGTCTCGCTCCTATACCTACACAAACTCAATGGTCACCAGTCGGAGCAAAGAGAAGTCGGTTTCTGATGCTGAGGTGTAAGGTTTTCCATGGTTTCAAAAAACAAATACTGTAAATAGCAAATGTAACTGTATATAACACATAACTTGGCTTCTGCTGTTGTTGTTTTTTTATCGAATAACCCTCAAGGCAATCTGTATACATTATCTGAAAGTGAAACATTACACCTGTTACCGTTTGATTAATATGAGATTTATGATTGGCAGCTTCACCGTCCGCATTTACAATATTACAAACGGTAATGTTATACAGTAACTTCTACATTTATCTTTTGAGTAACAATGGTGTTTTTTCACTACATAGTCCCGTTGTTGGCTGCAATTTGACTCACAGCAGGATCCTTAGTTTCCATACTAGACCTCCTGGATATGTAATGTGCCATCTTTTTTTCAAAGAGAAACCTCTTGTAATTTGAGAATATATATTACATCAGTTTATGGTTTAATTTTTTCAAAAGGAACGTTATGTCGCATACACTAAACACCAGTTGTTTATAGGCCAAGATTGTAGACTATGTTAATAATCAAAACATCTGGCACATCACCTCAATAACAATTAAGCTAGTTTGACAAAGAACACAATGCATGCATTTAGTAGGTTGTAAACTAATGCACTAAAGAGTAATAATAAAGAATCTACAGTGTAAGATAGTGATGAACAACCACTGCATAAAAACAGGCTTATGGCAAATCAATTCACAAACTTGCCCCTTACCCCTGATCCCATTATGCGTGTGTATGACCAAATTGGGCACATGACCACAAAGACCATCTTTGGTACAAATTACACTACCTAGTTACACTAGATTTTGTTTAACTCATTTAGTTTAGTAAGTTTACCTGTAATGTCTATTACTTATGTTGCCTGCCATTTGGAAGGAGAGAAACTGATTCAACTGTCTTTTGACTGCTACTTGTATACTGCATGCTTTGATAAACATGTTTTTTACCAATGTTATTCAGCACTAGGACAGGCTAATATACACCTGATAAATACCTTTTATAGTGACTATGATATTATAAGGTTTAAAGTAGAAGCTGCATTGTATACTTGGCTTGGTTTCATCTTTTGATCATTGTTACTTTTTGGGGGAGATATGTTTGATATGTGATGCGCAGTGTGCCATAATCCGAGAATTTCAATGTAACATTTTGCCCATTTATTTCCGAGGCTATTTTCATTATCAATTTATCTTCCTGTTTTGTACTACATCTATAAGTGTCTTATTTTGTCTTATTTTAGTTTACTATCAAAAAAGGTAAAGACAAATCACCAGCACATTTTAGAAAATAGAATCAGTGAATATTTTTTTAAAGATCAATCGGTTATCAATTGACAAATTGAATGGAGACAAAGCGAAAAGGACACACCTATTCTGTGTATTGTATGCCTTTGGTATTGTGGCATATAGTGATGAACCTCTCCATAAAATGTCTAATGTAAACAATGTAAATTGTGATTTGACTCTTTTTATTTGAATATGTTTTTAACCTTAGTGGCCAACTCTGCAGAGTCCATAAATGGTGATAATGATTATGATGTTATTGTAGGTTCTTGTGGTTACCATTACTTCCATTATTAAAATTTCATTTGGACCGTGTTTCCTCTCATGATGTACATCCCATAATGACCACATAGTTTTTACAAAACAGTGTGCATGGCATCTCTTTCTCTTACAGAAAGAGGGGCATGTGCATATCATACACACAACTTCTCTAATGTAACACATAACTAACAAGAAGCCCATTGCAGTACGTACTTTTTAATTAAGTGTGGCTTCAGCTGCAAGGGGTCATAGACCCCTGCAGCAAGCACACTTCATGTTCTCCTGTGGGCTTATTAGGGCCCGAGCCTGACGTAGTCAGAGCAGAGGACCCTATTGTTATTCGAATGTTTATTTTTTTTGTTCGCCATTGCGCAGGGAAAAGAGGTGCTTGGGCTAAACCTACATTCTTCAAAATGTGCACACCCATCCGACTCGGCGAAAATGCCAATCTGATTTGGGTGTCGGACAAAAGTCGAAACAAATAGCTCAGTAGCGCCCCCTTTGGATGTAAAAGCTATAAATTTTTGCCACGTAAGACCCATTGACCTGAGATTTGGCACACATGTCTGGGTGGGACTGCTCTACAAAAAACAAATTGAGACCCTTAAGCTCCGCCTACTTAGATTTTCTGCCATTTTGAATTTTGTAAAAAACACATTCTTGTCAACTCCTCCTAAACTCTGGGTCCATTTCCTACGAAACTTTCTGTGGATCATCATTGGTTCAATGTGATCAAACGATATTTTCAACATTGTTGATATCTCATTGCGTTTAGAAGTTATTAACCAATTAACCTCTTAGGGGCGTGGCTCAAGATGTCAATACACATAACTTCCAAATCACTTGGCGTATCTTCACAAACTTTGTAGCATATGTCAACATCGTGACCCTTAACGTACCTACATTTTTTCATAATATTCAAACACTAGAGGGCGCTGCAGTGAACCGCTCAATTTTGGCATTTTCTTTGTTTTCAGGCGTTGTATTCTGGCGAACTCCTCCTAGAGATTAACTACGATTGATTTAACATTCGGGCAATATGATGTTGAGACCTTTGCAGGGAAAAGTTATCAAAGGATTTCAAAAATATCGAACTATGTGAGCGCAGAGCAGCGCCAAAGAGACACCATTTTTCATGAAAATGGAAGTTGTTTTAACTCGGTCATACATGATGTAATCCGCTCCATATTTCTCATATGTCATGACCTCCTGATCCTGAAGACATCCATGTGAACTGGGTTCCATTCTCACGAAATTCTCCGGGGATCATTATTGGTTCATTGCCATCAAAACTTATCAAAAGCTTGTTTATATTTAATTGTGTTCAGAATAAAAGGACCAATGAACTTCTTAGGGGAACATTCAACTAAATTCAAAAAAGCAGCCCTCGCAGTACGTTCAACAGAGATATACAACATTTGATAGGCGCATGTACCACATATAAACTTAAAAATAACTCTCTTGGGACCATGCTCTAAACCGTACAGGAAGTCAGATAGCACAACCCTTGACTTTTGAAAGCCCACAGTTTCCGCCCCCTATAACTGATTGACCTGAAATGTGGCACACATGTCCGGGTGGTTCTGCTCTACAAAAAAAGTACATCTGTCGGATTAAGCTCCGCCTCCTTAGAATTTCCACCATTCTTAATTTTGTGAAAAACAATTTCATTCCCAATTCTTCCTAAACGCTGAGTTCGATTTTTACCAAATTCTCTATGGATCATTACAGGTTCAATTTCATCACAATATATCAAAAGCTTTGTTATATCTCATTGTGTTCAGAATAAAAGGACCAACGAACTTCTTCGGGGAAAATTCAACTAAATTCAACAAAGCAGCCCTCGCAGTACGTTTGACATAGATACACAACATTTGATAGGCGCATGTACCACATATAAACTTAAAAATAACTCTCTTGGGACCATGCTCTAAACCGTACAGGAAGTCAGATAGCACAACCCTTGACTTTTGAAAGCCCACAGTTTCCGTCCCCTATAACCGATTGACCTGAAATTTGGCACACATGTCCGGGTGGGTCTGCTCTACAAAAAAGTCCCGGAGAACATTAAGCTCCGCCTACTTAGATTTTCAGCCATTTTGAATTTTATGAAAAAAAATAATAATACAGATCTTCCTAAACGCTGGGTTCCATTCTCACGAAATTCCCCGGGGATCATTATTGGTTCATTGTCATCAAAACTTATCAGTTCGATTTTTACAAAATCCTCTGAGGATCATTACAGGTTCAATTCCATCACAATATATCAAAAGCTTGTTTATATCTCATTGTGTACAGAAGAAAAGGACCAATGAACTTCTAAGGAGAAAATTCAACAAAATTCAACAAAGCAGCCCTCACATTACGTTCAACATAGATATACAACATTTCATTACAGTTGAGTTACAACAGCTTGCTGTATGATCAAGAACCGACCAGTTTGTGAAAGAGAAGGACCGACCTCTTCATGAGCTGGGTGACACACTATGGTTGGCAGACCTGGCCTCTAGTTGATCTTATCATCATCTCACACTGAACATGAGCCTGCAAGGCAAAGCCCAGGTACCAAACCTCATGCACACATGAACCCGTTGCTTTTTTCAGAGGTCAACCTTTCTGCGAAAAAGAGGAAATATGTGTTTGTCATCACATCAAATGACAGAACTCAGTGAGCGCTTCAAGATCTTTCTGCCATTGAGAAATAAATCAAGCTGTTCTCGACTCCCTTCCTGATGATGCAGAAGAAGTGAAGAGAGTCTGAACTAGAACTGATGGAGATGCAGTGATGATTCTCTAAAGAACCAGCTTAAGTTTCTCTCTCTGCCGACTTCTACTGGAGCTTGGAAAAGGCCAAATTTTCTCTGATCTATATCTATATCTATATATACACTCACCTAAAGGATTATTAGGAACACCATACTAATACTGTGTTTGACCCCCTTTCGCCTTCAGAACTGCCTTAATTCTACGTGGCATTGATTCAACAAGGTGCTGAAAGCATTCTTTAGAAATGTTGGCCCATATTGATAGGATAGCATCTTGCAGTTGATGGAGATTTGTGGGATGCACATCCAGGGCACGAAGCTCCCGTTCCACCACATCCCAAAGATGCTCTATTGGGTTGAGATCTGGTGACTGTGGGGGCCATTTTAGTACAGTGAACTCATTGTCATGTTCAAGAAACCAATTTGAAATGATTCGAGCTTTGTGACATGGTGCATTATCCTGCTGGAAGTAGCCATCAGAGGATGGGTACATGGTGGCCATAAAGGGATGGACATGGTCAGAAACAATGCTCAGGTAGGCCGTGGCATTTAAACGATGCCCAATTGGCAATAAGGGGCCTAAAGTGTGCCAAGAAAACATCCCCCACACCATTACACCACCACCACCAGCCTGCACAGTGGTAACAAGGCATGATGGATCCATGTTCTCATTCTGTTTACGCCAAATTCTGACTCTACCATCTGAATGTCTCAACAGAAATCGAGACTCATCAGACCAGGCAACATTTTTCCAGTCTTCAACTGTCCAATTTTGGTGAGCTCTTGCAAATTGTAGCCTCTTTTTCCTATTTGTAGTGGAGATGAGTGGTACCCGGTGGGGTCTTCTGCTGTTGTAGCCCATCCGCCTCAAGGTTGTGCGTGTTGTGGCTTCACAAATGCTTTGCTGCATACCTCGGTTGTAACGAGTGGTTATTTCAGTCAAAGCTGCTCTTCTATTAGCTTGAATCAGTCGGCCCATTCTCCTCTGACCTCTAGCATCAACAAGGCATTTTCGCCCACAGGACTGCCGCATACTGGATGTTTTTCCCTTTTCACACCATTCTTTGTAAACCCTAGAAATGGTTGTGAGTGAAAATCCCAGTAACTGAGCAGATTGTGAAATACTCAGACCGGCCCGTCTGACACCAACAACCATGCCACGCTCAAAATTGCTTAAATCACCTTTCTTTCCCATTCTGACATTCAGTTTGGAGTTCAGGAGATTGTCTTGACCAGGACCACACCCCTAAATGCATTGAAGCAACTGCCATGTGATTGGTTGATTAGATATTTGCATTAATGAGAAATTGAACAGGTGTTCCTAATAATCCTTTAGGTGAGTGTGTATATATATATATATATATATATATATATATATATATATATATATGCATAATTGACCTCATTTGATTCATTTTGCGATATACCTCACCTGAGTGACCCTGACTTTCATATATTTTTCTGTTTGTGGCCCTCGGTGAAAAAAGTTTGGACATCCTTGATATATATGTATATATATATAATATATGTGTGTATATATATATATATATATATATATATATATATATATATATATATATATATATATATATATATATATATACACACACACAAACACACATATATATATATATATATATATATATATATATATATATATATATATATATATATTAGTTGGAATGCTTCAGCAGTCCAACTATTGTTATCCTCTTCTTTATTAAACTTTTTTAGTTGGAATGCTTCAGCAGTCCAACTATTGTTCTGCAAATCTTTATTCAACTTATTATTAGTTGGAATGCTTCAGCAGTCCAACTATTGTTCTGCAAATCTTTATTAGTTGGAATGCTTCAGCAGTCCAACTATTGTTATCTTCTTCTTTATTAAACTTTGTATTATTAGTTGGAATGCTTCAGCAGTCCAACTATTGTTATCTACTTCTTTATTCAACTTATTATTATTAGTTGGAATGCTTCAGCAATGAAGCATTCCAAGTATTGTTCTTCACTTCTTTAATCAACTTATTAGTTGGAATGCTTCAGCAGTCCAACTATTGTTATCCTCTTTATTAGTTGGAATGCTTCAGCAGTCCAACTATTGTTATCCTCTTCTTTATTCAACTTTTTCTTCATCTTATTATTCTATTTCTTCCGTACATATTTTGAATCTCTTCTCCTCCTTCATATATTAAGCTATATAAACCATTCAAATATAAAAAAAATTGTTTCATGCTTTTTTCCGACCTTTTCTGTGTTTAACATGGGTGTGTATTGCGCAGCTCAGAGTGGGTGATGTCACAGCTTGAGTGTAGATAGCCTTCCAGATTTCGTCATAAAAGTATTTGCTTTTTGCCATCTACTCCACAATACTAGCTTTTTGGGCATAATTTATACATCAAAACGTAGGAAATCTTGTCTTACTTCGTAAAATTGGGTCGATTTGAATCCAACAGATTCAGACGTGTTTAAATCAGACTATAAGTGAGAGGTGGTCCTCCTCCTTCCTCCATTCCCTCCCATGTTAAATCTCCCTGCTAAAATGTCTCCCACAGACGATCGTACCTGATTTCGAAACTGCAACTAGAGACACATTGTGGGTCTGTAGGTTACTCAAACAACATCGACGCGTTCGCAAAAGTCTTATCTCTCAGAAAGTATAATTATTTTGGCATCTTGCCTTTGAAGTTCTTGAAATATTAAGCTTTTTATGAAAAAAAATAATGCATTGAAGTCTATAGGCCTCGTCTTCAAAGCAAAAAGTCTCACTCATGACACAGGTGCTTCAAGTTAACTAATCAGTGCAGCTTCACACTCGTTCTTGTTTTTAACGACACACACACAGAGAAGCAGCTTCAGCTGTTGGTGGAGGAAGTGAATTTGATTGCTAGCATGAAGTTAGCTTTGTGTTAGACTAAGCTCACTGACAGTGGGTGCATCCCAAGTCTCTAAATTGTCGTTTCCTCGCTCCTCGCTCCTCGATTGAACCGGAAGTGGTTCTGCGCCGCCATCTTGACGGCCGTTCCAAAGCTCTTATTCGGCTCGGAGGAGCGAGGATCGAGGAGCGAGGAAGGAAATCGGAGGAGCCATGATCGAGGAGCCCCGAGAGCAGGCTTCCAGGAAGTGTTTTAACGCTGGACACGCCCCCTCACTGTTCATCTGTTATGTGATTGGACACTGCAGCTGAGCGGACTGATGCTGGAGTTTAATACCAGAGACGATCACAGATTAAAACTCAAACTACAGGACTGTCTCAGAAAATTAGAATATTGTGATAAAGTTCTTTATTTTCTGTAATGCAATAAAAAAAACAAAAATGTCATGCATTCTGGATTCATTACAAATCAACTGAAATATTGCAAGCCTTTTATTCTATTAATATTGCTGATTATGGCTTACAGCTTAAGAAAACTCAAATATCCTATCTCTAAATATTAGAATATTTCCTCAGACCAAGTAAAAAAAAAGATTGATAACAGCAAAACAAAATCAAACATTAGAAAATGTCCATTAATGCACTCAGTACTTGGTTGGGAATCCTTTTGCACGGATTACAGCATCAATGCGGCGTGGCATGCGGCGTGGCTGATTGCCACAGGCAATCAGCCTGTGGCATTGCTGAGGTGTTATGGATGCCCAGGATGCTTCAATAGCGGCCTTTAGCTCATTTGCATTGTTGGGTCTGGTGTCTTTCAGCTTCCTCTTCACAATACCCCACAAATTCTCTATGGGGTTCAGGTCAGGGGAATTGGCAGGCCAATCGAGGACAGTAATGCCATGGGCAGTACACCAGTTACTGGTGGTTCTGGCACTGTGGGCAGGTGCCAGATCATGCTGGAAAATGAAATCCTCATCTCCATAGAGCTTTTCAGCAGACGGAAGCATGTAGTGCTCTAAAATCTCTTGGTACACAGCTGCATTTACTGCCGTATTCCCATGGTCAAGCCACTTCTGAACTCAAGACAACGGAAGAAGCATCTGACTTGGGCTATGGAAAAGAAGCACCGGACAGTTGCAGAGTGGTCCAAAGTCCTCTTTTCAGACGAAAGCAAGTGTTGTATTTCATTTGGAAGTCAAGGCGCCAGAGTCTGGAGAAAGGCTGGAGAGGAGCAAAATCCAAGTTGCTTGAAATCCAGTGTGAAGTTCCCACAGTCAGTGATGGTTTGGGGAGCCATGTCAGCTGCTGGTGTTGGTCCACTGTGTTTCATCAAGTCCAGAGTAAATGCAGAGATGTGATTATGAAATTTAAGCCGACTTTGACTTCAATTTTCTCCTAAACTGTACAGTAGGATCTGGAGGCCATGCACATGCACATAGCAGAGGTCACCCTGAACAAGACTGCAGTGGAATTTCAATGTAGCAATCTAAGGATCTGTTTTTATAGCCGTTTGAATATTGTCAAATTATGAATATCATTATGAAATTTAAGCCGACTTTGAATTCAATTTTCTCCAAAACTGTACAGTAGGATCTGGAGGCCATGCACATGCACATAGCAGAGGTCCATCTGAACAAGCCTGCGTTGGAATTATAATGTACCAATCTAAGGATCTGTTTTTATAGCTGTTTGAATATTCATTTAATTCAGCAAGGATCTCCTTTTCTCTGCGCTTGCGTACTGCCCCCGTCTGGCCCCCGTACCGTAACACCTCGAATAGAGGTGCATTTAGAATTGCAACTGCGGCTCACTCGGCAGATGACGGCTCACTTGACCGCAGTCTAAAAAAAGCGTCCGGCAGTGATTCCAAAAACGTCCGGGATTTTGCTACGTGGGGGAAAATATTTATTACCCCCTTACAAGTTTTGGATATGGTACGTCCGGGAAAATAGTTATTACCCCCTTACAAGTTTTGGAAATGGTATCTCCCTCACGTTCCACCTTCTTGCGCAAGCTCTGACTGTAGAGAGAACTGTCATTGGTCGACCGATCTCAACTTAAATGTAAGTTCACGGCACGCTACTGCTGCTACACCCCCCCCCCCCCCCACCCCCCCGACGAGGTGTCCTCCTCCTCTCTCCCCCCCCCCCCCCCCGAACGAAGCGTCCTCTTTTTCACAAACTCAAATCTGGTCACCCTAGCTAAATCAGTGTTAGATGCTATGCTAGCGTTAGCCAAGGGTTAGCGTCATGACATGTTCAGACCAAAAGCACCACGAATTTTTCGCGGGAGTAGATTAACGTAACATACAAAGTCAATGCAAAGGAGTGATGCTGAAGCTTATCTGCATTCAAATGCTCCTCCTGTCATTACTGAAGGCGTTCACCCAGAGCTGGATACCTGATATGAATAGAGAACAGACCAAACTATACATGAACCATATGGTAAAAACATTATTTACACAGATGGAGCTGCTACAACGTTAGTTTAGCACCGATCGATCCAAGCTCCATTCAGAAAACAAGCATTTTAATAGTGGTTTGCTCGTTGCCTTGTGGAGAGATCTAACTAAAAAAATCAGCATCATTTTTATCCGTTTATTGCAATTAAATCAGAGCAAAATCTGTTTATTTTAGGTTCATACAGCTGTAGTGAACCAGCCGGCATGTGGCTTATTTACGGTCTCTAGTGCTGTTAATACACCTCGATCGCCTCCAGATGATTTTATGAACAAACGTGACAGTGTTTATTAGGATATGTGGGACTTCCTCAACATGTACATATGTAGCTCTATATGTAGGAGTTACAAACCAATGTCGAAGTATTTCAAAAACTGCTGACAAAATAGTTGCCTTTCTTCAGTAAGAACAAGCTTATTTATAATGTTAATACTGTTGATACTTGTCTCAAACATATTTTGTTTACCAGCTGTTTTAGCTTTTAACAGCATTCAGTTAACATTAAGGCAAGAATAGTGTTAATATGATTATCAGGATGCTGTATATATTGCACTTGGCATTCTGTTTTGTTTGTTTTCACCAGAAGTTACACATCACATAACGAAAACTGTATCTTAAACAACCTTAATGAATAACTGAGGTTTAATTAAATCTTAATTTTTCATATTATGCTGGTAATATTTAACACTACTAATCTACCTCTGTAATGTATGTAGTAGTGCATTACAGAATAGATGCGTTCTTTTGTCATTTACAGAGTTTTTTGTTTGGTTTGAAGGCTGCAAGTTTAAACCTACTTACTGTCAGTTTGTCATATTGTTTCCTCTCGTAGACAACAGAACATCAATCACGATCTACGCTGTAGTTGGTAAGTATAGAAATACTGTAATTTAAATTGCTTGACAACATAACTTCAATGTGAATAACTCTAATGTTGTGTACCACGCTATAGAGACAATTGCTTATCTTCAAGTCCCTGACGGGCAATAACGCATATTAAATGGTTACAATTTTGTCTTGTTGACAACAGTCAGTATTACCATACAACTCAGTCACACTGGAATATACATTTTAACTTCCTAAAAAAAATGAGTTTTGATTAAGACATTGATAATAAATATGGAAATACATTGTCCACCTGAAAGTACTTAAAATTCAAATAAGCCATGAGGTTGATTTGACAAATCAGAGATATTCAGTTTACTATCATAGAGGAGACACAATTTTGTCTTGTTGACACAGTCAGTATTACCACACAACTCAGTCACACTGCAATATACATTTTAACTTCTTAAAAAATTACGAGTTTTGATTAAGACATTGATAATAAATATGGAAATAAATTGTCCACCTGAAAGTACTTATAATTCAAATAAGCTATGAGGTAGATTTTTTTGAAGTGAACTTAAAATGTCTTCTCTTTTTTTTTTTCTCTCCCTCTCTTCATCCTCACCCTCATTCCACTCCTCCTGGACTCCTCCTTTCTGTCTTTAACTACAGACTATCACGGTTGGTGACTCCTTGTGAACTCTGAACTGTAAGTTCACACATTAATTATGGTTTTGCTATATCTAAACTGATATTACATTGGTTTACAGTTTGGAATAATCCATCTCAACAGGAATTATATCCCTACATTACATACTCAACAATAATATTACCCAACCTTTACAACAGTTTGTTTTAGGGTGAAATGAGATGTGATACACTGGTTCTCTGAGAAGAATGGAAATATAATGTAGTTCTTTCTCTCCTTCCTGTCTAACTGCAAACTCTGTGTTGGCGACTTCTTAGTTACTTGAGAGTAAATTCACACATATGAATGACTTGTTCAGATAAATCAACACAGTGTGTCTTTACATTACATTTCATTTAGCTGACGCTTTTATCCAAAGCGACTTACAATAAGTGCAAGTCCACCATGAGTACAAACTCAGAACAACAAGAATCAAGAAAGTACAATTTCTTCAATAAAGTTAAACTACAAAGTGCTATCAGTAAGTGCCATCTAAGTGCTACTACGGTGCTACCTTCCTTATCTAGAAAATTCTTCTAGTCTTGAAGTTTGTAAATAGCTTGTACACACTAAAACACAGATACTTGCAAAATAGCCCACTGAGTAGATACATTTTTATGACACCAGTATGTTTTACATAAAACTAGCAACAACTGGAAAATGCAACATTAATATAGGGATATTTGGTAGATGTATTTACACACGACAATCAGACACGTTTTAATGGCATTTTAGCTTTTGCTAAGCTTTTTAATATTCAAACAACTGTCTAATGTATGTTTTTTGTCTTACAGGTGTCCTGCTGTTTAGCATCTCTCATCTCTATCATATTGGCTCTCTATCTTTACTTTACCTTGTATCCACTCTGTCTACATACTGGCTCTCTGACTTTCCTGTCAAATCTGCCGCTCTGTCTTTGATTTAGGCCATCACACCTTTGTATCCCTCTTCTATCCCGCTCTGATCTATTTTTGGCTTTATGGAATTTTGGCTTTTTGGTGAACTTTGTGAAACGATTTTGGTGAAATGATTTTGGTTTTGGCTTCAGGGTTATTGGTACCTGGTCTGACATTTGTATTGGTCCTGAGAATCTCTCTCTCTCTCACACTCTACCTGTTCTATTTCTCTCTCACAGATCTTTTGATCTTTCCAATTTGAAATAAATATTACAACATTTGATATATATAATTATTTTTACAAAGTACACAAACTTTGAAATGTACTATTTGGAAGACTTAAAAATTGAGTTGTATTGAAATACGTAAACCTTAACTAATTACTGTGTTAATTTACCATTTCTAAGTATTTTGATTAATATAAGCTGACAGATTTGACCTATCTTTACATCCTGCTTTGTTAACCGTAATCTTTTATCATTAATATCATTTGTGGTTTTGAAACGCAACAACAATGCCAAGGAAGGGTAAGAGGTCACAAGCTCAGAGCCTGCGCAGGCAGAGGTCCAAAGAGAATCACTGTGCAACTACTGAAGAAGCAGAATGTGTTGGTCCTCAGACCAGTGGAGAGGTAAATATGTCTGCAGCATCTCATGCTGTAAGTGTGAAACAGGGCGGTCAGCCTGATGCTGCATGCGTACCACAGGTATCTTATGCAGATGCTGTAAAGAGAGGACAACACCGTGATGATCCAAGTGCAGCAGGGCCTTCTAATGTGAAGCAGGTAAACCCCAGAGGTCAAAGTGATGAGTCATGTGTACCACAGGTATCATATGCAGATGCTGTAAAGAGAGGACAACACAGTAAAGATCCAAGTGCAGCAGGGCCTTCTAATGCAGACTGTGTAAACCTGGAAGATCAGCCTTCTGAACAACATGTCCGTGCATCCCGCAGCCAGGCTTCTAAGAAATACGGTAAATCCAGAAATCAGCAGTGCACCTGTAACTCACTAACCTTTCTTGCATTTCTTCATGAGAATGAAAACATCACCAGACCAGACCTCAACCTTGTTTTGGATAAAGGTAACAGAACACGATGTTTAGAGGGATCAGGAAACGAGTCCACCACATCCATTTGACTACAGATGAGCTCACTGATGAAGTTCCTGCACGCTGGTCTACACACTATGCGGACATGACTTAACTTTCAAGGTCTGGCACATTAGGAGAACCTTTAACTCGTACTGTAGACAGTTTTCTGGACCTGGAGTCAGGACTGAGCTGCTTGTTATCAGATGTCAAGTATGCTTTGCTGTTGATGAGACCGTTATGTATTGCAGTATTCAGAACCAGGTCTTTGACCCACACTCCAGAACAACCAGCGGTTTACCCCTACCATCTGGTACTGGTGACAGTCTCACGTCTCAGTGATATGATTGACAGAATCATGGAGTCCCACAGAATGATGGCAACACCGTCCTCCTGTAACTATGAGTTGAAGCCTGTGGAGTTTTACAGTGTGAACAGTCAACCTGAATGAAGCTCTCCCAAACACAGACTGCAGACCTCCAGCTATCACCGTGAATGAACCGCCTCTGTTGGATGAAGCTGCTAATGAATCACCTACTGTAAAGAAAAACACAGCCACTGATCATCCTGAGACTGTTTTACCTACAGTGTTCCCTCAGACCACAGCTGTGAAACAACCAGAGGTACTCATCACGTCATTGCCATCACATGACGCTCCTCACAGTGAATCAGAGTTGACTGCTCACAGTTCTGTGATCCCACTGATAACATTGACAGCAGTGTCCAGTGACATCACGTTCACATCATCTGTGAGACAACAAGAGGTCATCTTCCCTGGTACCCAAAATGAACCAGAACCCTCAAGTGAGTTGAGTTTCCTTCCATCACATGATGACTCTCTCAGTGAATCAAATGGTTCTTCTTCAATGATAAATACTGTGGTACCAGTGCTTTATCTGATCCTGTATTACAGGGAATCTCCTGCAAATTGACAGAGCATAGTAAACAGCAAAGGAAAAAAATTAAGAGAAGACTACTGGTCTCAGCAAAACCTCCACAAAGAAAAGAGAATCAGAAAAGTCAAGAAAGGAAAAAGTATGCATCAAATAAAGCATATAAAGCAAAAAAAAAATAGCTCACGCAAGCGGGAAATATCAAAACAATCCAGAATTTAGACAAAAGAAAAGATACAAGAGACAATGTTAACTATCGTCAAAAATGGAAAGAGTACATTTCCTCCCAGTACAAGGAAAATGTAGATTTTAGACAGGAAAAAAATAAAAAATCTTGGTCTCTCGTTACAGAAACGATGTTGTATTTGTCAGGCCGGGGATTCCAATCAGGACTCAAAAGCTGAGTTGTCAGTGAGCAGACTTTATTAGAGAAAGCAATAACCCTCCTAAGAGGTGGAGGCTAAACAATACTAAACTCACTACGACAAAGAACTGAAAATCTCTCCAAGGGAGGCTGACAAAAATGCGACTAAACTAAGTACTAAGAAACAAAAAGCTAGACTAAGAAAGTTTCAACAAAAAAAAAAAAAACACTCTTTCGAGGTAGGATCAAACTTACGAAAAGAACTCGGTAGCTGTGAACAAGGCTTTGGCGCTGGCTTAGGTGATTTGACATGACTAAACACTTTGGCACAGGACAAAGGGAAGACTCTTCTAAGGGAAGTCCTCTTCCCAAAAGGAAGACAGAGAGCCATACATGGTAACGTGGTTTGTGTCCCGTCTGAGGTCCAGGAAACAGTGGAAGCCTTACCCAGACTGAGTCTTGTGATGGTGAACAACCAGAGAAGCGGAGGGATGATGCAGAACAGGAAGGTGACATGCCTAACGGTGGTTTTGCTCTAGAATCATGCCTTCAGCCGTGTGATGTTTCAGAGGAGATCTTATGTTTCACTGAAGGAATTTACTCTGTTGCCCCAGCTGAAAGAAACAGTCCTGTTCGCTTCTTCAAAACCCCTAAACTTGAGGCGATGGCTTTCCCGGTGCAGTTCCCTACCGGTCAAAACACACTGGATGAAATGAGACGCATTAAACTAACACCCAGCAGTTATTTCAAAGCGAGGCTTTTCTGTATTGATGATCGTTTTGCCAGAGACAAACTATTTGTTCTTTGCACAGTTTGTAACTGAAATCCACTTGGCCACATCCAGCATGTCAATACAGTTAAGGAAAGGAAAGCCTCTGACCAGAGATGGACGAAAAATAACTTCTGGTATGCTGCAAAATAAACGGGAGGTTGAGAAGCTGGTGAGAAATAAAGATGCAGTCGCGGAGAGGAACACCTGCGTATTGGGAGAAAACCACAAGAGATCTTTTTGCCATGATCAGACAGCTGGGAACTCCCACATTCTTCTGTACATTTTCTGCAGCTGAGATGCGTTGGCCTGAAGTGATTGAAGCAATTAAAAGACAGCAAGGCGAGGAGGTCAATTTTGAAGGGCTTAAGTCATCACTGCTGCAACCACAGAGTATCAGGAATAGAACCACGGTGAGCAGGACCCACAAGCAGGGAGGTTGGTTTCAGAAAACACGGTTTTACTCTGGCAAACGGTCACAAACATGAAGAGACAAACCGGCACAGGACAGGGAGTTGACACAGACTAAATACACAGGGGAACGAGACACAGGTGGAAACAATGAGGGCGGGGCTTGCAATCACACAGGAGGGCTGCACACGAGGAGGGAGGAGTCTGGAACGAGAGACAAGGAGACTGACAGACACACAACAGAAACAGACAGAACACAGAATTACCCAGGAGCTCTGGGCGTAACACAAAGAACACACTGCTGGACCTCATCTTCATCTCTCAACCACAACGTTGTATCCACTCTGCAGGGTGGGTTTGGGTCAGGGTTGATAAATGCCCAGGCCCAAACTGTTTCAGCAGCTGTGTACAATGCTGAAACAGACATACATCAGAAAGTATTTGTTCTAGATGTAACACACACTTTCTGGTCTACTGATGCCTACCAGCTGAAACCCCACATTTCCATTTAGCTGTAATTGTGTGTTCATTAATATATTCACTTTTTAACTGTTTTAATAACACTAATGTTATAGTTATTATAACATTGTAATGTATATCAACCTCTTACTTCAGGTCTTCCTCCACTGTCATCCCTCCACTTCAGTGAAGACACTCAGGACTGCATAGAGAGCTCCACACATAAAAGAAGCTGAACATCATGCAATCCTCCTAAACTTCTCTGTGAGAAATGGCACTGGGCATACATGCTGTTCTGTCCTGCTGCAGAGGTCGAGGTATTTTTTTTTTTATTGTGAATTATGTAACTTTTTAACATGTTTTGTTTCAGTCTTCAGTTTATTACAATAACTTTTCTCTTGTCAGGACAAGCTCCATCATCCTACCTCAACATCACCATTGGTGCATCCATTACTGTGCTCGGTTCTGTTCAGCAGAGACTAACTACAGTTGATCCTGAAGCAAGTGATCTGGTGTACTGCAGCAGGGAACCAAACTGCTGCAGATCTGGCATCAGTCAGTCATCACTGACAGTTTCAAGCTCCTCCCTAAACAAGCTGTAAAGGTAACATGTCTTCTTTACTCCCTTAGTTCAATATCTCTCTTTGACCACAACAACTAAAACACTGTTGGACTTACTGATTGCATGCTATTTACATTTACAACTACAGGAATAGGAATAACGTTTCTCCCTGTTGTTCTCTTTAAAAAGTAGGATGGGGGCCAGAACCTTTAGTTATCAAGCTCCTCTTCTGTGGAACCAGCTTCCACTTTCAGTCCGGGGGCAGACACAGTCACCTCATTTAATTAAGAGTACCGTACTTTTCGGGTTACAAGCCGCTACTACCTTCAGTCAGTGTCCCCGACAGCTCCCCGCTGTAGCCAGCTGGGGCTCCTGCTAGCGCTCCGTCACTTCCCCGCTAACTTCCGCTAGCTCCCTGAAAACCACCGAAGGTAGCGGGACCAGGCTCGACACCCGACTTGGGCAGAGGGGACGCAGGCAGTAGCAGCAGCAGCGGGCGGTAGCAGCAGAAGCGTTAGCTAGCAGCGCTAGCTAGCAGCGCTACTAGCTTGCTACAGCGGGGACACTGATCAGCCGTAGGAGCGGCTTGTAACCCGAAAAGTACGGTAGACTTAAGACTTTCCTCTTTGAACACGCTTATAGTTAGGGCTGGCTCAGGTTTTCCCTGGTCCAGCCCCTAAATATGCTGCTATAGGCCTAGATTGCTGGGGGACATTTTAGGATACACTGAGCTCCTCTCTCCTCTTCTCCCTCTCATTCTAGATGAATTCATGTCTCTTCAATGCACATTACTAACTCTATTTCTTTCCCGGGAGCCTCTGTGCTTCCTCTCCTCAAGTTTCCATGGATCGTGGCTGTCTGGAGCCGGTCCTGCCTCCTGCCTCCTGTCTCCTACCATGGCGGCCCTGCTGATGTCCCCTCCTCTAACCCTCCTTCTGCTTCATGGATCGTCGTTATCTGGATCATGGACCATGCCTACTACTCATTATATGAATAATTTGTCATATTCATGTAATGTGCTGTAACTCTGTTACGTTATTCATTCTGGTCACATGACATCTATTGCTTCTGTCCATCCGGGGAGAGGGATCCTCCTCTATTGCTCTCTCTCAGGTTTCTTCCTTTTTTCCACGTGAAAGGGGTTTTACTATCTTTATTTGTGGAGTTTTTGTGAGGTCCTGGGACAGGAATGTGCCTCCGAGGCAAATTGGTGATTTTGGGCTATCCAAAATGAACTGAATTGAATGTACAGAAAGCTCAGTATTGGCAAATGTGCCACTCTATCAAATTTGCCCTTAATGTTTCCTTCTGGTTGGCCAAAGTGCATCTATGTTGTGAGATGGGGGGAAATGAAACCCTAAGGCTTTTTGCAGAGGGTTTTACCTTTTTATTTTTTTTCATTTCAGTTCACTTGGACAATAAAGTATGCAAAAAGAAGATTTTTTTTTTTACTTTGCCAGTAAGATAGTCTTTCCTTTCAGTTCCACAAAACATATGCAATATATGAAAAATAAAACTCTAACATTTTCTTATTCACTATTTTTTTCTCTTTAAAATATATGGTTTTCTATTGATGTATAATATATTAGTCTTGTCTGTATGTTATTGAGAATAAACCGAAGTACCTTCCGTATGCTAGTGAGATGTCATTCATACATACTACTGAAACACTCTCACGGTCACTACTGAAATGTCACGGGAGAACACAATTAGGACCCAAATGCAGACCTTGGAGACGGTATCAGGGTATGGAAACGGTGTTTATTGAAACCCAAGGGTGTGTGGGGAGCCTGTGGTGTGAGTCACGTGGCTCGACACTAGTGGCAGGCAAGATGTGCAGGTTGCGGTGTGAGTCTGGAGGCTCGACACTGGAGGCAGGCAGGGCACGGTGTGAGTCCCGTGGCTCGACACCGGAGGCAAGCGGATCACCGCGTGAGTTCCGTGGCTCGACGCAGGAGGCTGGGGCGGTAGGTCGCGGTGTAAGTCCCGTGGCTTGACACCGGGGATGAGGGCGGACAATCAGGAACTCTGGGAGCGACAAGAGAAGGAGTTAGAGACAACCCAGACAATGGAGAACCTCACAGGGCGGCAGTGATGGCTACCGGGGTTGAAGACGCAACAGACTGACAATCCAGGCCTGCAGGACCATGGTTGATATACTGCAGGTGACGAGCCAGATTGTCTGCAGCTGTGTGCCAATCAAGGGTGCGACCATGGGAGATCTCAGGAGGCGGGACCGAGAACACGAACACATGGCACACAAAACAACCAGGGGAAAGACAGACACAAGAGGAGAGGAGATTTGGAGGAAACAGGTTTAACACACAAAGGGTCAGACAGGGATCCTGACATGAAATTACTTGTATGAATACATGTGAGACACTGGCACATCCTCATGTAAAAGCATACATACATATAACTGAAAAACGTATACATACACATTCGAAACATGTATACATATATATGTGAAACACTTGCACATGTATCTAAACTTTTTATATCTTTGTAATCATATGCAAGAGATTCAGTTATGAATGTATAAGTGTTCAACAATATATATATATATATATATATATATATATATATATATATATATATATATACTGCATTTTCATATGTGCATGCATGACTGTTTCAGATAGATACGTATAAATGTTTCACTTGTATATATGTAAGCATTTCATATGTATGTGTATATGACACAGAAGTATATATGTATGCGTGTGTGTTTCTCATATGTATGCGTAAGTGTTTCAGACGAGTATGTATAGTGTTTTATATATGAGCGTGCATAGATTTACAGAGTATGTATGTATGTATGAGCGTTTCAATAGTGAATGTACGGGTGTTTCATTAGTATGTGTCAGGCCTGGACTGGGACAAAAATTCGGCCCTGGACTTTTTGGTCCAGACTGACCCACCACAATCCACGCACAGATACTGTGCCAACTCGGTCCGTTGATGTACTGTACATATAATCACACATGCCCTTAATAACACTACTATACTGAATAATATCCCTTGATATTCTGGAGCATTGAATAAAATAAATGATGACTACACAGTATGTTGCTCACTTGCTCTTAAGAAGGATACTGGAGAAAGGATTTAAGATTCAAGAGTGTTTATTTATACAAATACTCATACAAATACAAACCTGGACGTGAAAAGGAGAGAAATAGTACGGAATATGTTTGAACACCCCTAATATGTATGCAGATGTTTAATTGTAACAGTAGTTAATCAGTGTTTCATTAGTTTTAACTGTATAATGTGAAATGGGTCATTGTCTCCTTGTCTCTTATTTGATGTAATTTAATCTGAAATTTCCATAAATAAGTGTTCAAAAAAAGAAAAGCAAGGACAATAAACCATAAACACTGACAGAAAAAAATAGGTAAAGCATATTTGAACAAATTGGACAGTGGGCTTGAAGAAAGTGTATTGATACTTAAAACACTTTAACTCTGGTGACCTGATTTGTAATTATAAAAATTGTGAAAAAGCAGATCTGCATGCTCAAACCACAGCACCATAAAATAGTGGTTAATTAATCAGGATAGTATATCATTTTCCAACACTTTAGAACTAGATTTACACCACACGCTATCTATTATGTCAAGTAAAGTTCATAGACAACGTTTCTGAACATTTAGTGAATGAGTGTTTATCCACAACATGTTAGCTAGCACACTCACCTGCTATCACCACCACCACTCTCCTCCTCCCCCTCCCGTACCACCATGGCAGCGGGAGCCTCACTTTCACTGTCCGACGACCCCTCCTGGGAGGGACCCGGCGCGCCCGGCGCAGCCAAAGCCCCGGAGCCGGAGGCTACGCCCCCGCCGCCGGCCCCCGCAGCAGCAAACATGTTTATTATATTTCTGCTCTTAGCAGCATCAGTTGCGAGAGCTTTTTTTTCTTCTTTTCCCTCAGTTTTTCTGCACCGCCTTTTCGTTTTTTCTCCATTTTTGCTTTCTCTTCTCTCTCACAGATTACTAATGATGTGTCATTGGCTCATTATTAAAGGTGGTTGGACGAGGGGGGTCTGGAAAATACGTGGGTGGGACTACTGGGCCTGTCATAGGGCCACTGGGCCTCTTATGCGTCTTTATGCGTCAGCCACTGCCGGCCCATTACTGACCGGCCCCTATGGCCAATCCACCGCTGTGTGTGTGTGTGTGTGTGTGTGTGTGTGTGTGTGTGTGTGTGTGTGTGTGTGTGTGTGTGTGTGTGTGTGTGTGTGTGTAAGTGTTTCAGTAGTGAGTGTGAGTCACTACTGAAACACTTGCCCCATATTAACGCCGCCCCTTTTGAGTCTTCTGCGCCATCTTCACTTGCTTAGATGTTCGCGGATTCAGGAAGATCATTAGTGTGGCTTGTATAAATTTGAATATAACCTACAAAATACATTTTTCTTTTGCGGTAAATGACTTCCTCCGAGTTAATATTAAAATGCGTAAATAGTACGGAGCTCTACGTGTAAATGAAAGGCTATATCAATCATGAACATCTACAGCAATCTAAAAATAGCACACTAATTGAAATACAATAGAACACAATTTAACATAGAAAACAATTTAACAATGTAACATTAATTAATAAAAAAATCCTCCTCTCCCTCAAAAACCTCGATGGTCTCCACGCGATTGCCTATGAAGGCTATTTTAACTTTCATTGGCGCCGTACGCATTACCGCCGCGATTGGCTCCCATGTCTCCTCCTGGATGACAACCGTCCTATTGTTCTCCAGGAGGAGCTCCAGTTCCCCTGGACTCCCCTCCACGTCTACAACCCCGTAGGCCTCGACCACCTCCAGGCGTGTGGAGCTTAACACCTGATGAAAGACAGCATAATGCCAAAATACTACAATGATTCAACATAACTGAGAGCATACGACAACATCTCTGGCACAGCACTTGCCAGAGATCCTATATAGTCATCCTAGTCATCATAATTTTCCTGTACATTTTGAAAATGGTATTGTTTAGCAATAAATGCTGACAGGGCACTCCTAAAATACACATCCACTGCTCTCTAAAATCGAAAAAAAAAGGTGTCAATGAATAATTAAACAACCGAGGGGAAAAAAAGCAGCAAAAGCTAAGTAGACATACTTCAATAGCAGTGTTGATGGTCGACTGGAGCTGGAAGCCATAGTCCGATGTCGCCCCCCTCATATGCGACACCCTCACATTTGTCCCCAGGACCAGGTCGTGCAGGGCTACCTCCCTCCACAAACACAGTGGAACCCTGGTCTCCCCCTGTAAATAATACAAAATATATTTTACAGTGCTGACAATATGCAAAGTAACCCACGGACCTTTAGTAAATAACCGTATACCTGCTTCAGCGTCGCATTTTTCAGAGGGATCGTTTCCCCCCCCACGACCACCTTCTTCACAGCAGATACCTGAACACGGTGGATTTGTGTGTTACTTTTCACATTTCATTAACAAATATCTTTAATACCATTTTCATTCTCCAAGAATATACTATACATTTGTTTACACATCGCATTCCTGTCGGACAGCAAATGACTTACTTCTACCACCTCCCCCTCCACCGTCAGAAGACCCACGGACTCCCGGCAGGTGCTGAGGGGGGTCAGAGGGGAGCGGGGATTCAGCAGGCGTTCGGCCTCTTCTTTTAGCTCTGCTGAAATGTGAATCTCAGCAGAGCGATAGAAGGCGGTGTCTTTCGTTATGTTGATTTGGTACGGGGGAGACGGGCCCCACAACCCGTACCCCCTAGCCACATAGCACCTTCCCTCCTTGACTTTGACCTTCAGGTCCTCAAAAAGTGTAACTTTCGCGACGGACTTTCCATCGCTTATTGCCATGATGGCATTATTCTTTGTGGCTCTAGCTTGAGCACCGGCGGTGAAGTCCCAGCTCACCACCCTGGGCTGGGACTTCACCGCGACTACACATATGTGCAGAGGTGGAGGTTTGCCGTACGGCACCTGGGGCCTTGTCGATATCACTGCTCGAAGTGCCATTCTGAAATAATAAATAAATAGACAACATTACAGAAAGCCTCGGATTGTCTCAAGACCTTATGATATCCTCCACACTAGGCATTTGAACATATACAATTGCTGATCATATTCTCTCCTCTCTCACACTCACTCACACACACACACACGTTCGCAGCCCCATATATAAAGTTGTACACATTTCAAACTTCAAACCAAAAAATCTGGTGTTTCTTATGGGAACCATCTCTGTCCTGCTTCATGTGCCCATCGTGAACCACACCTTCCAGACTAAACAATGCTTATCTTCTCACTTTCCCCCTAAATACACGGGAACATCAAAGTAAGGGTTACTTTCATGTCTCTCCTAATAAATACGGTACTATTGTCTGTTTATTTTGTGTTGCAGGAAACCTCCACCAGGCTGACGTTGAGGCCCAGGTGTCCCTGCGGAGCCTCAAGGCTCATCATGTTGGCAAGATCCCAGTACCAGACAAAACACCACATATATTCATTTACAGTATTAAAATGAATACAGTGATGCATGTTACAGTAGTCTAGGATTTGCTGTAAACTGTACACGGTTACTGTGATGACAAGTACAGTATTTTCATAACTACTGTAATAACAATGACAGTACTGGGATTATTACGTTAAAAATGACTACAGTATTCCATAGGTACTGTGGTTCATTTTACAGTAAGCATACTTTGAAATATACTACAGCTACTTACTTGCTAATTGCTGCCAGCTAGTTACTGTACATTCTACAGTAATCTTGTTACAGTGTAGGGTGACCCTGAACGAACGACAAAACCACCTTTTGCCTTGTCAATCTTAAAATGCATCTCTTCACTTTAAAATCCTTGTAGGTTCCTTTATAGACATTTACGTCTCTTCACTTAACCCTAGGTTAACGCTGGTCGGCTCTGTAAAAAAGCCAGTTGTATCTCCAAAGACCCCACCCACCCTGGACATGCACTGTTTGCTCCCCTTCCATCTGGAAGGAGATACAGGACAATTAAAACACGCACAAATAGACTACGAAACAGCTTTTACCCACAGGCTGTCAAATGTATAGAACCCCCCCACCCCCCTGAACTGAGGACTGAGGACACTAGCACTAACTGCTGAACAATATTCAATGGCACATGCACTTTATGATGATCCACTTATTTATCTGTCTTCTTGTGATGTGAATGTTTTTATGGTTGTTTTTAATATTTGTCTTTACTGTAAGAGCTGCTAAACTGTTTTTCGTTGTTTTCGTGACAATGACAAGAAAGTATTCTATTCTATTCTATTCTATCACATTCTCATAAGAACAGCAGAACTTACCTCTCTTCATGTAGTAGTGATGTCGGTCGTGAATGAAACGGCTCTGAGAGCCGGCTCTTTTTATGTGAACGACGGAAGCCGGCTCCTGATTGGGAGCCGCTTTTTTTCTTTTTTCTCTCTCTCTCTCTCTCTCTCTCTCTCTCTCTCTCTCTCTCTCTCTCTCTCTCTCTCTCTCTCTCAGAGGGCGGAGAAGAGGTGACCAGAATGCATGTTCACCTTTCTACCAGCAGGTGGCAGTATACGTGTATGTAAACCATACATTTAGTTACATTTACCTGTGTCTTTGTTAATTAACTAGGTTATTGATACAGATGTATTTAATGACGTTTATTTCCTCTGATATGTAATGTTACTTTGCAGCATAGTTGTATACATCATGTATTTACTTGTTATATTTGTGTCATTTTAGAACCAAACATTCCTACATGGAACAGCATGTGTTGCTCACGAGGCAATAAATAATGACAATTGAAAAATAAAGAGACAGTTGGTTTATTCTTATTAAACACCCATATAATTGACCTACCTCGTTGATTGGTTTGTCACACGTAAATCCTGCATTGAATGTACAGAAGGGGTCAAAGGGCCAAGATGAGAAGATATATTTTTACATTATCAGTTCAAGAAAACTTTCCTTAGCTAGTCAAACAAGCGCACATTTGTGGGGAGGAGCCGCTGTGGGCTATAGAGCAATACTCTAATGCAGCGGCCCCCAACCTTTTTTGAGCCACGGACCGGTTTTGTGTCAGACAATATTTTCGCGGACTGGCCTTCATGGTGTGGGCGCAAAATATGACGTAATAAATATGACGTAATACGACCGGCATAAAGACAATTATAAAGTGCATAAAGATACAACTCACCATTACCCTGCATTAGTGGAGCCCTGACCTTGTTTCTCTGCTACGAGCCGGTCCCGCGGTGGCGCTCGGAGGGGGTTCTCGCCCGGGGCGTAATTACGTGTAGAACCGCCACTGCCTATCAGGAGGTGTCATCGGACAGTGAAAGTGAGGCTCCCGCTGCCATGGTGGTACGGGAGGGGGAGGAGGAGAGTGGTGGTGGTGATAGCAGGTGAGTGTGCTAGCTAACATGTTGTGGATAAACACTCATTCACTAAATGTTCAGAAACGTTGTCTATGAACTTTACTTGACATAATAGATAGCGTGTGGTGTAAATCTAGTTCTAAAGTGTTGGAAAATGATATACTATCCTGATTAATTAACCACTATTTTATGGTGCTGTGGTTTGAGCATGCAGATCTGCTTTTTCACAATTTTTATAATTACAAATCAGGTCACCAGAGTTAAAGTGTTTTAAGTATCAATACACTTTCTTCAAGCCCACTGTCCAATTTGTTCAAATATGCTTTACCTATTTTTTTCTGTCAGTGTTTATGGTTTATTGTCCTTGCTTTTCTTTTTTTTAACACTTATTTATGGACATTTTCAGATTAAATTACATCAAATAAGAGACAAGGAGACAATGACCCATGTCACATTATACAGTTAAAACTAATGAAACACTGATTAACTACTGTTACAATTAAACATCTGCATACATATTAGGGGTGTTCAAACATATTCCGTACTATTTATCTCCTTTTCACGTCCAGGTTTGTATTTGTATGAGTATTTGTATAAATAAACACTCTTGAATCTTGAATCCTTTCTCCAGTATCCTTCTTAAGAGCAAGTGAGCAACATACTGTGTAGTCATCATTTATTTTATTCAATGCTCCAGAATATCAAGGGATATTATTCAGTATAGTAGTGTTATTAAGGGCTTGTGTGATTATATGTACAGTACATCAACAGACCGAGTTGGCACAGTATCTGTGCGTGGATTGTGGTGGGTCAGTCTGGACCAAAAAGTCCAGGGCCGAATTTTTGTCCCAGTCCAGCCCTACCACCATATCAACCAGTGACATGGGCACAAGCAGGAGGAACCGTCAGTTGGTCAGCTGACATCCTGACTGTGTGTGTGTGTCTAAGTGCGAGCGTGTGTGTGTGTGCGCATGTGTAATTACGGTCAGGTAAACATAGTGGAGAGACAGAGAAGTGAATTTAATTGCTAGCATGAAGTTAGCTTTGTGTTAGACAAAGTTAACTGACTGTGTGTCTATGTGCGCGTGAACGGCCGCGTGAGCGCATGTTAATACGGTCGCGTGCACGTTCGCGTGTGTGCGCGCGTGTTTATGTCACTTTGAATCAGGACTAACAGCTCCACTGACGCTCACATTCACATTATTAAGTCCAGAAAAATATTCAAGCATATCATTGCGATCGGCTGCTTGTTATGGAGGACTGAAAATGACTTAAGTATAAATAAATAAATAAATAAATGCAGGAATAAATACAGGAATAAATAAATAAATGCTTAAATAAATGTATAAATAAATAAATAAATGCAGTAATAAATAAATAAATGCTTAAATAAATCTAGAAATAAATAAATAAATACAGGAATAAATAAATAAATGCTTAAATAAATGTAGAAATAAATAAATAAATACAGGAATATATAAATATAAGTTATACCTAAACAGGACATCATTAAATAAATCTATTTCTACATTTCTGTATTTATTCATTTATTTATGCCTGTATTTATGTGTCCACACGTATTTATACATTTATTTATGCCTTGTATTTCTGTGTCCTTGTATGCAAATGAGCTGGGGCGGTCCGAACCTCTGTCTAAAGCATGATTGGTCACAGGAGTGTGATCGCTCCTGTTATGTTGTGCTCTACTACTTCTGCCTTCACATGTTGTTGAAGTTGGCAAGCTCAGCTAACCGTTAGCAGAAGTCCGGATTTTCAATGCCCTGTCCGGCGTCCGGCGCAGCATCAAGCCGGACGCGTATTTGCAGACCTGCAAACTTGTCACCTTATGGCGAAATTCGCCGTTTTGAAATCAAAATATGTGAACTGGCCGGCCAGCGTTTCTGAGATTGGAGTGGTCGTGATCTTCATAATAGAAGATCTTTGATGAGTCTTGGCCAATCAGCGTTAAGATGTCTCCAGCAGCCGTTTCTCAATACGCGTTCTTCTCTGTACTTGATGAGGAAACTCACAACTGAAAGTTGACGTTCTCTGAATACTACTGTTGTTGAGTCACAACATGTACTTTTAGGATGTTTTCAGGCGAGAAGTTAGTTGTTCAAGAATCAGCCGACTTAAAAATATACGGCGACCAGTTGAGTTCCTGCTGAGGGACCGTGAGTCCCGCAGCACCGGGCCGTCAGCGCTGTGCTGCCCGGCGAGAGCAGCCTGATCCCGGCAGGACTTTTAGAAATGATCCGCTGATCCCTAGTGGTGCTCAACCTGCCCTTTTGCCCTGGATGAGAAAAGTGCCCCTTCTGCTGGAGCCCAATGTTTTTCTTCATTCATCAGTATTTAAGAATAAAAATGACTCTCTTTGTCATCAATTCCCCCCAAATGTGTTTGATATCTGACGGGGCATTTACTTGAGTTATTGTGAGAATTTCGCCCCGACAGCCCCCCTCCTCCACGTAGTGCTCATGCAGCGCTGAGCGCTAAACTGGTGCAGCTACTTCTGCTCTGACCCGCAGCATCAGACAAACAGGTGATGACGTGTTTGTGAAATCCCCCGACGTTGTTTGTTGATAAATGAACCACAACATTAGCGCCGCTGAAAACATTACGTCGCAACTGGTCCGACGTTTCCTAAAAAATAAACAAACTCACGAAATCCGTGATTTCAAAGCCTTGTCCAGCTGTTTACTGACGTGTGTCATGTTTAATGGAGAGAGTGAGAGAGAGAGAGAGAGAGAGAGAGATTCTCTTCATCAAACGCTCTGCAAGAAGAAAGCCTGGACCGCTCCACAGCCTACAAGCTAACTGGTGGTGTAATTCACACAATAAGCATTGAGGTCTGAGGAGAAGTTTGCCGAAATATTTCAAGGTGCGTCAGAGAAGCTGTGACTAGCGGGGCTTTCAAACAGTCCGTCTCCGCATTAAATGGGTCGACGTATTTTTTGCAAAATCAATAAAAAGATTTTAAAAGAAAAATAAATAAATAACACAAACTTCGATATGAACGTAAGAGCCGCATGAAACCAGGCAAAGAGCCGCATGCGGCTCGGGAGCCGCGGGTTGGCCAGGCCTGCTCCAAGGAGATCAATTACAGTAAAAAGGGCTCACATCTGTCTTCACACATAATGAAATCAAACTGCACCCCTCCTGTGCAATTATTCACAGCCTCACAAAATACTGCATAGTGTCCTCCTTTTTGGTGTTATGGATATGGTCACCCTGGCCTAGACAGCTTTTTGACTTCATCTACAGGGGCCATGTGCTTAGGGATCGATTGCTTCTGTCTGGCTCTCCTACTTGACCAATCCTGTTTAACAATGAGGTTCGGACCGCCCCAGCTCATTTGCATACAAGGACAGAGAAATACAGAAATAAATAAATGAAGAAATACGTGTGGACACATAAATACAGGCATAAAAAAATGAAGAAATACAGAAATGTAGAAATAGATTTATTTAATGATGTCCTGTTTAGGTATAACTTATATTTATATATTCCTGTATTTATTTATACATTTATTTAAGCATTTATTTATTTATTTCTGTATTTATTTATTTATACATTTATTTAAGCATTTATTTATTTATTCCTGTATTTATTTATTTATTTATACATTTATTTAAGCATTTATTTATTTATTCCTGCATTTATTTATTTATACATTTATTTAAGCATTTATTTATTTATTCCTGTATTTATTCCTGCATTTATTTATTTATTTATTTATTTATTTATAATTAAGTCATTTACAGTCCTCCATAGATGGTTTCCTCTCTGGTGAATGTACTATATTAGAGATTTTAGCATGTTTTTATATATAATGTACCTCAATAACCTCAATAACACATCTCACTACCGGTAATGTATATATTGCGACGTCTTACGGCAGTAGTAGCCACACTTTCAAAATTTCTTGCAAAATTTTTCTTCACTTCCTTATTATTATTTTACTCATAGCCAGTAGAGGGAGCTGTTTTACCAATTACGTGCTTCTCAGATTAAGAACAGCTAAAAATAAGCATGGAGCACAGATTGTTTTGTACCCTTTCATATGCCTTCAATGGTGCAAACAGATGTGTGGCACTGTTTTCAATATTAAAGGCATTCCAGTCTAGTCAGGAAGCGGGTAAATCATCAGTCGTTTATGATTGTATAAATAATATGGGTAGACTTTTAGTGTCAAAGTCTGTAATTATTAGTAGCTCTGCTATTATGTCCTAGTATTCTGATAAACTCGATTGTCTAACATCAATAGTGAATTTGTTAATGTTATCAGTAAAATAGTATTAATGATAGCTTGTACTCAAAAGAAAAAATACATTAAAACTTGAAGATCTATCTGTATTCCTTTACAGTATAGTGCTCATTGTGTGTGCAAAATATTTTATAAGTTCTTATCAGCTTTAAGTTATTGTTTGATGTGATCTTAAAATGAAGACATTTGTGGGACAACAAACTGCCGCTAAAAGTATTAAAAGTATACCACAAAGGTGACTGAATTGTGGGAGTGCTTCAGTCCACTCTGCAACTAAACAGGTGGGGCGGTTTAGCAATTGTGAACATTTTTATTTGCACTTTACTTATAATTTCCATGTCTTGACAAGAGATGAAAAAAAAGAAGAAAAAAAGATCTGATAGCGCGCCTCGACGCGCAGTGGGCGTTGGTGTGACTGACATCACATTTCTAAGATTTTCATCTGTCAATTTCATTACTTCTGCCACGGACGTGATCACCCTCGACCAAGAAAGGTATCGTTTCTTCTTAGAATTTTATGTTTTTTTTTTGCGAGGTTGTTAAAAGGAAATATGACACTAAAATAGTCTGATTTGGTCCATTACCCTTAATTATATAATAAGGCATTATAAATGATTGGCTGAACCGCTTCTATCAGAGGACGTAGTGCGTTTGTGGGTGATTTAAAAAAAAGAAAACACAGTTGGTCAAACTAAAGCTTTTGGTCATTAAAATATGTTCCTTTTTTATGCGTGTATGGACCTGTACTTGTATTGTATACGTGCCTCAATTTGATTTGTCCGCAACAACGGCGTGTTCATTTTGGTAGAATAATAGATAAACAAAATAACGCTGACTGGAAACATGTTTCAGGGTCAGAAATAGTCAGACAAAATGACGGTTATTGGGTGAAAGGACTTACAGTTGCAGAAGGGAACTGTTTATATTTTTAGATGACAGTGCAGATCATTTAATGAGAGATGAGGCTCTTGGAGAATCAACCAATAACTGCACAGATACTTGTAACTACAATTACGTTGATCACTCAATCAAATGTAAGTATTTTAAGATTAATACTTGCATCTAGCTGTTCATCAAACCAGAGACGGGATCAGCAACACAGTATACAACTGTATAATCTGCGTAAAGATTAATTTTACACTCAGACAAATAGTGAACAGAAGAGGGCACAAAATGGATCCCTGTGGCACGCCCTTGGTAAATGTCAATGTATGTTTTGTCAAAGAGTAGTCTATTGCATCTTTATATCCTTTTAGACTGAAAAGGAAAAAAGGAAAATATTGATATTGTTTCTTCATGTTGCCATTGCAGGGATCAATATGATGGAGATGAATGCTACCCCTTCCTATCACATCAGTACATCAGATGTACCTGGAAATAATGGCTCTGGCAATTACGCTGAGCCGAGACAGTCTCTCCACCTCATGTCTCTCATTGTTTACTCCCTGGCCTTTGTTCTTGGTGTGCTCGGGAATGGAGTGGTTATCTGGGTGACCGGGTTCAAGATGAAGAAAACAGTTAACACAGTTTGGTTTCTCAACCTCGCTGTGGCCGACTTCCTCTTCACGGCATTTCTGCCCCTGAATGTGACCAACACGGCTTTGAATTTCCACTGGCCTTTTGGCAAGTTCATGTGCAAACTGACCAGCTCCTTAAGCTCCCTGAACATGTTTGCAAGCATCTACATTCTGATGGTGATCAGCGTAGACAGACTTGTGTCCGTGGTGTGGCCCGTCTGGACCAAGAACCACCGACGTGTACGCAGGGCATCCTGTGTGAGTCTGGGGGTTTGGGTTCTGGCTCTGATTCTCAGCATTCCATCCTTCGTGTTCAGGGATACTGGTCCATCAAATTCCCATAAAGACATCATCAACTGTTACAACAACTTTGCATTTTCTGATGACTACAAAACGGCATCTGTGATTCAGCTGCGACAGTTTCGTCATCAGGCCATGACCATCACCCGCTTCCTCCTGGGATTTGTTGTCCCCTTCACTGTCATTGTCTCCTGTTATGCTGTGATCATCCATCGCATCAGAAGAAACCGCACCCTGGCCAGCCACTCAAGTCGCCCCTTCAAGATCATCGCTGCCGTTATCACCACTTTCTTCCTGTGCTGGGCACCTTTTCAAATCATGACTTACATACAGATGCTGAATTTCCATTTTTTTCACAGTGAAAAATTATACCATGTCACCACTATTGTAATCCCTATAACCACCAGCCTGGCCTTTCTCAACAGTTGCCTGAACCCACTGCTGTATGTGTTCATGGGACAAGATTTCAAGGACAACGTCTGCAAATCCCTTATGAATGTTTTGGAGACTGCCTTCCAGGACGATGTTTCTGGGTCTCTCACTGGAACACAGTCAATGGACACCAGTCAGAGCAAAGAGATGTCACCCCTTAATACTGAAGTATAAGGTTTCCCATGACATAAAGAAATACATTATGAAACTGTACCTAGCAAATAATATTTACACAAATATAAATGTGTGTGTCAAATTACTTCATTTTGCTTTTCTCATGAACCTTCAAGACGAGTTGTAAAGATGATCTGAGATTGAAGCATTTCAACCTCATGTAGAAGTTGGTTAGCTGATATGGTATCAAAGAGTACTGCCTTTTATTACACATACAGTATTTACAATCTGATGGAACCACTTCATGTTAATACTTTGCAACAAGTTGAAGTGCCTTTTGTGAGCTAAACCTTTGTTGAATAAGGTGGTAGTGAAATGTTTATCATACGGAGCAAATGGCTCTTCTGTGCCTTCAGTTTACTATAATGGAGCTAAATGGGATTTCCTGAACAAAAGAACCAAGCCGTTGTTTCAAAATAGGTATTACATGTGTTTAGGTTAATGTTGTGTCACACAAGCAACAACAACATAAGGTTTAGTTTGACAATGGGAGCTTTTTGTTTTTTTCAATCAGTTATTTAGGTTTTACCATTTCCTTGCCTGTGCATGTTTGACAGAAAAGAAAACATGCAAACAATACAAGTCAAAGTCGTTTTTATCCACACCATTTTGTATTTAGATATTCCATTTAAATGTTGCTAATTTGGCCTGTATGGTTGTTGTCGCCACACAAATTATCCATAAATGTATATGTATTAGTGTATGGAGCACCTGAATGCCATCAATATACTTGTTTCCTTCCCTGTTCTGACACCAAAGAAAGGGATTCACCTGAATTTGGACTGTTGGCTTGATAAATATTCATATTTATGTAATTACTCTAAGGACAGGCTAACATAGTCTCATCAATAAGTATGACTTAACTGTCAGACAACACAGAACCAAAGAAATGAATTGCCACTTACGTAATACTATACTTCAGACTATAGGTTTGAATATTGTGACATGTAGCAACTTCTGTACAAGCTTTGTACTGATGCATTTGATTAGATGTTTATTTGAATCATAAAGGATGATGATTATTGTTTTTGTAATTTTTCTTGCAATTGTAATTTTCTATTATTGAAATATGATTTGGGCTTTACTGTTTTCCACCTGTGATGGGAAATAAAGACTGCAGCACATTCATTGATTGTTTTGCCTTTAATTGTACTGCACAGTTTTACCATTTGCTTTTACATGCCGGATGGGTATTGTTATAATGATCTCAATTGCGTAAATATTATGATACATTTGTTTATTTTATTAGTGAAATAGTTTGTACACATTGGGGGAAAACTCATGAAAGCATTTAGATATTCTTTAATGTCATACTGTAATTTTCTGTGTCTTATTCAATTAAAAGAGGAGAAATTTAGAACTGAGTGAGCATTTCAGCCAACGCCATACTGTTGTGTATTAATGGAAGTTTAACTGACACTGAGATCCTGCCAGAAGTGTTTGGGGTTGTGTTGTGCCTTTTTAAACTGATAAGTAGTTTCGAAACTGAAGATATCAATTGCACATCATTTGTGTCTCTAAATGTCAGAGGAAATCTGATGAAGAAAGAGTTAAAGAGGATGCTGACAGTGAGGAACACACTGTAGATAACCAAAGCGTGTACAATTGTTCTTGGTGAAGGAAATGGCTATCTCTCTACTCTTTATCATTATTGTTTTAGTCTTTGTCAGAGAGAGCTGTTTTACACATCTTGTGCTTTTCAGATCAAGAACAGCAAACTTCAGAAGGAAAGAAACATCCCTGGAGCACATTGATGGATTTGCACCTTTTAATAGTGCAAACAAATTTGTATCACTGTTTGCAATATTAAAGGCATTCTGGTCAAGTAATCAGGAAGCTGGTAAATGGTCAGTCATTTGTGATTGCATATACATATTTTGAGTAGACCTTTAGTGCCAATGTCAGTAATTATCAGTAGCTTTTACATTGTGTCCTATTATTCTGATTATTCTCTTCATCACATCATGGCTTTAATTGAGTTAGTGAAAATATACAAATGATTTTCACAATTTGTATATATATATTACAGTCTATATATTTCTGAACCACTGCACAACAATTTGGACAGCATCATCCCAAACTACCAACTTGCCTTTCACACCCAACCCAACACCCTCTAATGAAATTTGACACCATGAAAATCCTCGTAAAACTTTCTTTTGGTTGATCTGAACCATTTTTTTATGCAGGTCTGCTTGTTTTTTAGCATAAAAGTTTGGATATAAACATAAATTCATTTACACTTTTTTCTTCTTCTGCAACCTTTTTTCAAGATGACAAGGTTTTTTTTTGTAATCCTGTCATATCAATGATAGGATGTTGTTTTGATGACGCTATATTTGTGTAAAAATGTACTCCAGTCAACTAGAATTGTGAGTGAACTGTGTGTTTGATTTCGGCCATAATACACAGTAAAACAATATAGTCTATAGTCATGTAAAACCTGCACATACAACAAGATGCCGAACAGAGAACAATTCATGGAACAAATAAAGCTAATACAACAACTACTTTTTGCAGCCCTCTATGGCGCTATTCTTAACCATTGGGGCCATATATATATATATATATATATATATATATATGTCCCATATATATGTATATATATATATATATATATATATATATATATATATATATATATATATATATATATATATATATTACCAACAGCTTTTGTCGGAAGTCGAGTCATGTTTTGCTTTATTGTCTAAGTCAGAGCTGTCAAACATACGACCCGGCCCGCCAGGGGGTCCAGTCCGGCTCGCGGGATAATAAATAATAGTTAAAATTGCAGAAAAAAAAATAGAAAAAAAAAATAATTTACTACCTCAGTCAGGATTTGAACCACTGAGCCTCTGATTGTAAGATATACATGGTAACCATTGAGCCACAGACACAACTGGTTGCATTGCTGCCTTTACTAAACATATCTCCCAACTGCGAGGGAATCTGCAGAGGAGAGCCCAGGCAGGTAAACAGTGGACTGATGTCTGAATTGTTGGTCTTTATGTTTCTAGTTTATTGAAGAAAGACCTTAAAATAGGGTTTATCATCCAAAAACCTTCACCAATGATTTAAACAGAGAAATATTGTCATTATGTATGCGTTAATATGCTGTGATTTTACTGGTCCGGCCCACTTCAGGTCAAAATGGGCAGCATGCGGCCCCTTAACTAAAATGAGTTTGACACCCCTGGTCTAAGTCAATGTGATGTACTTCCGTTTTCCGACAAGTTTAGGATGTTTTTTTCCCCCTCCAGAATTAGACCTGGAATAAATGTGTAATCTTTTAGGACAAAAAAATACAGTTTTTCTGAAGAAATTTAATGAACGTGATGCGTCGTTCTTGTTTCACGTGACAAAGCCGCCGTTCTGACTCGGAGACAAGCAGAAAAAGCCCGGTCGACACCGGGGCAATGTCTTGATTTTCTCTGAGGGACACACCTTGAGATGGTCTACTATAAATCTGAAGTTAAATTAGTTTGTAACTATGGACCATTACCTGCTTTCAGTGCAGCTGGTTTTAAGGAGAGCTTTCATCCAATCAGATTTTCTCCTCCTGTGTCTCTATGGATGCAAAGCAGTTTAAGCAGGCCTTTGCAGATTAAAGTACACAGGGAGTGGACGTTGTCATTGATTGTCATAGACTTCAACAAATCAGATCTTTAGTTTGACAAGTTGGGTGTATTCTTTGACGTGCCAGCACCTGCGAAATGGCGTGGACGTATAATTGGTCAGTGGCCCAGGGTGACCATTAACATGCGCTGTGATTGGTCAGTGTGTCAACTAGGCTAGCTCACGGCGTGGAAGTGGTGGGAGAGCGCTCGCTGCTAGACATGTTTTCCATCAAGCCACCTCGGGTGAGCGTGGTGGCAACGTCGGTGGGTGCCGGCGGAGAGCCAAGCAGGGGGTTGGGTGAGAGTCAGCGCGGGGAGAACAGCAGGGAGTTTGGCTGCTGCTGCTGCTAGGTGCAGAGTTGTAGTGCTGCAGTTTTGTTGGATTGTTTTGTCATGTTTTGTTATAACTCTAAGCTATTATATTGAGTACTTGAACAGTTCTCTAGGAAGCAGTGTTCTGATGTACGTTTCTGGGGCTTTTATTGTGAAGGGAAAAACGGAAGGAGAGAGGAAATGTTCTAGTGAAGTGTGGAACGAGAATAAAAGTGATTGCCGTCTTGTGCAAACTACACAGCATCGTGTTGTTGTTTTATTCATAAAGTGAAGTATAGGCGCAAGATAAACCCTCGGCTACATAACTAAATGTGACTAGTTCTTGATGTGAACTACATGCATTGTTCGTTAATGACGCAGCATCCCGTCATGCGCATATTTATGTAAACAATATCAGACGGCACTGAAGGCCTTGGTCAAAAATGCACGGCCCGCCAGTGATGAAATGTGATTTGAAGTTAGCTCATGAAAGAGATTTGAACGGGCTTTTATTTTGAAATCTTACATCAGAATGTCTTGATTTTCTCAGTGTGACACCTTGAATAATAATAAAAAAATCAGTCGCTGCAAGTGATGCTGTGTTCCACACGACTGCGCATGTTCAAGTGACTTAACCAGAGCAACGATGTTGAGGTAGATGAACTGATGCAAACGTTTGTTTGATTTTCAGTTTCCGTAGTGAAAGTCTACCTGTTGAGCTCCCTTCCTGTTTGCTTATGACATACCATTACTTTGTAAAGTATCCAGTTTGATTCGGATGCTCACTATGTGGTAATTAGTTTGTTTTGGCTGTTAATTATGTTATTTTCAACATGCTACAAACCCTAAAAAGGCTGCAGATTGCCTAAATTAAATTCAAAGAACACAAGACAATTGTAATGTTGTTATCATGGCACGCACACCATATTACCATATTCAAAAAGTATGTATTCAGAAAGGAGAAACTTTTTTTGGGGTATGTATCAACTTTCTTTTATCAAGTGCAATAACATAAGTTATGGCCAGGAAGAGGAGCCAGAGACCACCAAGATCTGTTTCACGGTTTAGACACAAAAGAGATGGAGGTGAAGTTCAAGGAAGCGGCAACATGATAATTTAGTATTCAAAGCATTTCTAAAGGAATCAAAATGAACAAGCCTATTAGGTTACTTCACGTATTGAGTTATTAATTCACATATCCATGAGTTATTTGTAAAGTTAAACAGAGTTTCTCAACTTTGTAGGCTGGACCCCCTGTTTCAGATTTGTGGTATTTAGTCCATTGATATGGTGATATTAGTTTTTTTATAAAATAAATTGATGTGCTTTGAAACGTAATTTCTATATAGTCTATGTATCATGCTCTTTATATAAAATGCATAGGATCTCAAGCTCTCTTACTGCTGGGTTCATGAGAATTATGAGCATTGTGGGACCTAAGCATTGGGTCAGGGCCAGAACATTTTGAGAAACCTGCTCTAACAATGCAAAGAAGTGCATGCAATACAGAAAATTGCTTTACATAAACTTGCTACAAAGACTAACATGTACCATTGGCCCTTAGATCATACAGAAATTAGAATGTGAGATACGCTGTATTTAAATCAATACCATAATGTAGGATAAAGAATATGTTGCTGAGAGGAATTACAAAATACATTTTGAGTTGCACATGGTGGAGCAGGCATGGCACAGATCTTGGGGTGAGAAGGTGAAACTAGTATTTCTGTTACACACACACACACACACACACACACACACACACACACACACACACACACACACACACGCACACACACACACTGGAAAGACAACCAGCTTGTCCTGTCAAGCACCTGCATCTATCAACTTCATTTCTATTCCAAATCTTTATTTGGATCCCTTCTTTTAGAATCAGGTGTATCAGAATGAAATACATATAGCAAGTGAAACAAATATTTTTGTTATTTGCATTTAACTTGTAGTTTACATGTCTTGACAAAAAAAAGAAGAAAAAAAGATCTGATAGCGTGCCTCGTGCCTTGGCATGACTGACACCACATTTCTAAGATTTTCATCTCTCAATTTCATTACTGAATTTCATTACTTCTGCCACGGACGTGATCACCCTCGACCAAGAAAGGTATCGTTTCTTCTTAGAATTTTATGTTTTTTTTGCAAGATTAAACCGATTAGGTTGTTAAAAGGAAATATGACACTGAAATAGTCTGATTTGTTCCATTACCCTTAATTATATAATAAGGCATTATAAATGATTGGCTAAACCGCTTCTATCAGAGGGCGTAGTGCGTTGTGGGTGATTTTTAAAAAGAAAACACAGTTGGTCAAACTAAAGCTTTTGGTCATCAAAATATGTTCCTTTTTTTATGCGTATATGGACCTGTACTTGTATTGTATACGTGCCTCAATGTTGATTTGTTCCCAACAACGGCGTGCTAATTTTGGTAGAATAATAGATAAACAAAATAACACTGACTGGAAACAAGTTGCAGGGTCAGGGTCAGAAACAGTCAGACAAGACGACGGTTATTGGGTGAGAGGTCTTACAATTGCAGAGGGGAACTGTTTTTATTTTTAGATGACACCGCAGATCATTTAATGAGAGATGAGGCTCTTGGAGAACCAACCAATAACTGCACAGATGCGATAAAACAAGTTTAAACAAAGGCTTTTTAGATTCATAAGTTGGCAACATGTTTGTTACTTTCTTCAGACAGGATAGATCGACCATCTTGTCATATAATGATCATTATTACCATTGATGACACTGCTGCACATAAAGCTTCAGCTGCAGTTGAGCAACAAGGGATGGAATGGATTTTTTCTTCTTCCATTAAGCCAGATGTCAACTGTAACGCTCTCTCTGAGCGCACTCGCCTTGTCGTTCCCGGCTGCTTCGGCTGTCTCGGCTCCGTCAACTCTGCCCCGCTGCCACATCAACATATTTGTATTTTGTGACGTGCCCAATCTCGTGTTATTGAATTATTTGTCTTTGAATCTGTAGAATGTCATGAAATTTCTCTTGTGGAAATTACGTTCATCACTTATTGATTTAAATACATTTTGTTCTGTTAACCCTTCAGGGTCTTATGCCGTGTTCACACCAAACGCGGCGCGAATAATTTGCGCGAGTAGATTACATGCAAAGTCAATGCACAGACGCAACAGGTTGCGAAGACGCGAAATTTTCGCTGGGCCACGTGATAGACGTGTTTGACGCGGGGCGAACAGAGCGAAGGACGCGGCGCGAATTCTCGCAAGTTGAAATATCCCTACTCTGGTGGAAAAAAATCGCATGAGTCGTAGTGTCAGCCAATCAGCGTTGAGAAGGTCTGTCCGTCACCACCGCCGCCTTGCCGTTGCTGAATCAAACGGTTGCTGCTCCGCCTGAAGTAGTGCCTGAAGTAGCGCCTGAAGTAGCGCTGGTAGTGGCCGTCATTCAGAAGCTGTTGTGAGACTACGGATAATATTATGAACCCAGACACCATGGAGTTTGATGTTCCGACGTATGTGGAATTTACACAACAAGTATAAAGCAGAACTAGTGGTTATTTCCATGGTGGATGGCGGAAGCGGTATCCGTTTTACGGAGATAAGCCAGATGCAGTTCCTGGAGGAGTTGGTGAAATTCACCGAGGTGTGTGCGGCTACGGATGGTGTTATGAACCCAAACACGAGGGCGTTTGATGTTCCGACATGTTTGAGACTTCCACAACAAGTATAACGCAGAAATAATGGTTATTTATTCCATAGTCGATAGCGGAAAAGATAACTCTTATTCACGGAGAGAAGCGACGGCGATAAGCCACGCCCCCTTTGTCGCGGCGCGATTTTGCGTTTGATGTGAACAACCTCTTTTCACTTGCGTGAGTAAACTGAAGCGGTAAACGCAGCGCGAAAAATCGTGTCGCGTTTGGTGTGAACACAGCATTAGGCCTTTTTCTCGATTTTACATAATTTCTTAAATTCACCTTAGGAAGCTTACATAAAAAAAATGCTCAGCTCTCTATATAATGAGGCACAATTGTCCTAAGGCACAAGTGATAATATGGCCCTAAAGCTGAAAAACTGAAGTTCGATTTTTTTTTAATTCTTCATATCTCTTGTGAAAACATACCTTTACTCATGTGGATGAATTGTTTTGGTGCTTGCAATTGGTTTACCAAAGTTCTTGGGTTCACAAAAGCAGTGAAATATATGAATAAAATGGTAGATACATGTAAATAAATGTCTAAAACCCAATTTTGAATTATCTTTTTTTGAGTAGAGAAATGATAAAAATTATAAAAATTTGACAGAAATGGTGTGACTTTTCGCAGGCCTTTCTTTCTGCAACACTCGCACATCCTGCAACCCGTTGTTGCCTTCATTTTGGGGCAGGCTGCAGCAGCAGCAGCAGCAGAGATAAGCACAGGAACATGAACTGCAGGTGCCTGGGCAGGAGCGGTGAGGATCAGCTTTCCGCAGAGCTCAGCAGTCAGCTCGTCCATGAAAGCTCTGTGTGTCATGGGTTTTGTTTACTGGGCCAGACAGAGTTCCTTGTGAAGAATGTAGCTGTTGGTGGTGGCAATGTCCAGAAAATTATTTTAAAAAGCGTTCTGTACCAGCGCATGGTCTTGTGCTGTACAGAGTAATATTGGATGAGCTGGTCTGACAGATCAACTCCGCCCATATGCTCATTGGACTCTGCAACTGGTGTGGGACAGGGGACTGATGCCCTTTTCCACGAGCCATCTTGCTGCTTCACCCTCCTCTTCACAGTTTTATCGGAGTATGCCGCGTGAATTGTGGAGCAGACCGATACTTCCCTCGTGTCCATCCATTTCACAAAGACGATGGGGCACATCACAGATCCATCTCATGGAGCCTCTCGCTGACTTCTTTGTGAGGGCGTTCACATCAGTACGAGGGCATTCCTTCCGGTACTCCCTGTACGTCCCACAGGCAGCAATTTTACAGTCATGGAGAGCCCTGAAGGCCTCGGGGCTGGAATACAAATTGTCCATGTATATGTGGTAGCCTGTGCCGAGTTAACCGGGTCGCACAAGGGACATGACAGCGTCATAGGACAGGCCATGACCGGAAGGGATGTTACTTTTGCCGGTGTAAATAGAAAGGTCCACCGTGTAGCCGTTCCTTGAGTCAGCCAAGACAAACAACTTGAATCCCCACTTTGTGGGTTTGTCCTTCATGTACTGGGTCATCCCACTTTTAGCCTTGGAGGCGACCATTCTCTAATCCACAGCCAGGTCTCTGTGGGGATGGTAAAAGGCCTTACAGGCAGTCTTGATGGTGTCCATCAGGGGTTTCAGTCTGAAAAGTTTGTCATATTCAACTGTGGCTTTTAACCATCATTGTGGACATCCTCATCAGGGTCGCTAAGGTGAAGGTTCCACAATATTGTCCTGTATCTGTCTCGTGTCATGACCAGACTTGGAAACAGCAAGGAACACATGTGATTCTGCCTCCAGTAATCCCTAATACTGTCTAGCGTTACCATGGCAATGTACAAAAGCAACCCAATGTACTTAAAGAAACTACACGGTGCACGGTGCTCTCTGTAAAATACATTACTAGTCAGTACTAAGATCACTGAAAGAAAGATGACGGTGGCGTAATGATTACGCGCTGTGCAGTCTTATGGACACGTAACGGACAGCGTAACCGTGAGCTAAAGTGCTCACTCTGCTAGTGTAAATATGCTATTGCAAAACGAAGTTTAGTAAATACACTTACCTATCTTCAAATGGATTCCTTCTGTCTGCATATTCCTCTTCGTCGCAGGAATCGAAGCCTTCAGGCTCTGAAGCTCCCCTCTGAATCGCCGCCACTGCTTCCTCTGTTGTAAACTGCGTCCTCGCCATGTTGTCTAGCGTCTCTCTGACTGAAAACTGCAGCATGCTTATAAACCTCAGGTGTGGAGGTCCTTTGTGATTTCTTGAGTGTTCATTGGTTGTTGTTTTCACAAAATGTCGACAGACATACGAATTGACAAATCACAGTGAAGGATTTCGTGAGACGAGTACTTTCGGCACCGCGTCACACAACACATCCATGGCCCTATCTCTCTGGGTGAATCGCGTACGAGCTCACAGGAGGAAGGAAGCGGAAGCGGAAAGCCTACTGAGAACAGTATTTATGTCCCGTATTATCACAGAGAAATTAATATTAAAAAAATGTAAACATTGTCAAACACGCCGGCGCGCTTCAAGACCCGGAAGGGTTCATTTCAAAGATTTGTTGAATGCAGATTCATTCATGAACCAACTTAAAATTAAATATTATTTTTAAATGAATACTTGCATCTTGCTGTTCATTAAACCAGAGACGGGATCAGCAACACAGTATACAACTGTATAATCTGTGTAAAGATTAATTTTAGACAAATAGTGAACAGAAGAAGGCACAAAATGGATCCCTGTGGCACGCCCTTGGTAATTGTATGTTTTGTCAAAGATTAGTCTATTGCATCTTTATATCCTTTTAAACATGTTATTGATCTATGAAAAGGAAAAAAGGAAAATGTTTATATTGTTTCTTCATGTTGCCATTGCAGGGATCAATATGATGGAGATGAACGCTACCCCTTCCGAAGATGAGTATGACTATAAGGACGAGCACGCTGAGGTGCGACAGTCTCTCCACATCATGTCTCTCATTGTTTACTCCCTGGCCTTTGTTCTTGGTGTGCTCGGGAATGGAGTGGTTATCTGGGTGACCGGGTTCAAGATGAAGAAAACGGTTAACACAGTTTGGTTCCTCAACCTCGCTGTGGCCGACTTCCTCTTCACAGCATTTCTGCCCCTGAGTATTGCCTACACAGCTTTGGATTTCCACTGGCCTTTTGGCAAGTTCATGTGCAAACTGACCAGCTCCTTCAGCTCCCTGAACATGTTTGCCAGCATCTACATTCTGATGGTGATCAGCGTGGACAGACTTGTGTCCGTGGTGTGGCCCGTCTGGACCAAGAACCACCGACGTGTACGCAGGGCATCCTGTGTGAGTCTGGGGGTTTGGGTTCTGGCTCTGATTCTCAGCATTCCATCCTTCGTGTTCAGGGACACTGAGCCATCATATGTCAGTGAAGACATCACCATCTGCATCAACAACTTTGCTTTTTCTGATGACTACGAAACGCCGTCTGTGATTCAGCTGCGAGACTTTCGTCATCAGACCATGACCATCACCCGCTTCCTCCTGGGATTTGTTGTCCCCTTCACTGTCATTGTCTCCTGTTATGCTGTGATCATCCATCGCATCAGAAGAAACCGCACCCTGGCCAGCCACTCAAGTCGCCCCTTCAAGATCATCGCTGCCGTTATCATCACTTTCTTCCTGTGCTGGGCACCTTTTCAAATCATGAATATAATACAGATGCTGAATTTCCAGTTTTTTCACAGTGAAAAAGTATACCATGTCATCATTATCGTAATCCCTATTACCACCAGCTTGGCCTTTCTCAACAGTTGCCTGAACCCACTGCTGTATGTGTTCATGGGACAAGATTTCAAGGACAACGTCTGCAAATCCCTTATGAATGTTTTGGAGACTGCCTTCCAGGACGATGTTTCTGGGTCTCTCACTGGAACACAGTCAATGGACACCAGTCAGAGCAAAGAGATGTCACCCCTTAATACTGAAGTACCATGACATGAAGAAACAAATTCTGAAACTGTACCTAGCAAATAATATTTACACAAATACAAATGTGTGTATCAAATTACTGTCAGACACTCAATACACAGCACATTCATAAAGACCACCATGACGCCCACTCTGCCACACGGCACCATGGAGGGAGTCACACGGGCGTGGGTGCCGACCCGCGGAGCTCCACCACTTTGAGAGAGAGAAAAAGAGAGGCAGCGCACACTCCCGTTGAGCAATGCGCGTTTACAGAGCGCCATTCTGGACTCGGGGAGAGCTCACGCAGCGCCTCTCGGTCGGACGCACAACCTCGCCGAGTCCTGACCAGCCCAACCCCGTCAGCCCATCGGGGATTTCCCTTCATCAACAAGAACCACAAAACAATCCATGATGAAAAAACTCAAAATAGGTATTACATGTGTTTAGGTTAATTTTGTGTCACACAAGCAACACAAAAATAAGGTTTGACAATGGGAAATTTGTGTTTCTTTCAATCAGTTATTTAGGTTTTACCATTTCCTTGCCCGTGCATGTTTGACAGAGAAGAAAACAATACAAGTCAAAGTTGTTTTTATCCCCACCATTTTTTTATTTAGATATTCTATTTCAATGTTACTAATTTGGCCTGTGTGGTTGTTGTCGCCACACAAATTAACCATGAGTGTATATTTATTAGTGTATTGAGCACCTGAATGCCATCGATGTTCTTGTTTCCTTCCCTGCTCTGACACCAAAGAAAGGGATTCATCTGAATTCTGACTGTTGGCTTGATGAATATTCATATATACACTCACCTAAAGGATTATTAGGAACACCTGTTCAATTTCTCATTAATGCAATTATCTAATCAACCAATCACATGGCAGTTGCTTCAATGCATTTAGGGGTGTGGTCCTGGTCAAGACAATCTCCTGAACTCCAAACTGAATGTCAGAATGGGAAAGAAAGGTGATTTAAGCAATTTTGAGCGTGGCATGGTTGTTGGTGCCAGACGGGCCGGTCTGAGTATTTCACAATCTGCTCAGTTACTGGGATTTTCACGCACAACCATTTCTAGGGTTTACAAAGAATGGTGTGAAAAGGGAAAAACATCCAGTATGCGGCAGTCCTGAGGGAGAAAATGCCTTGTTGATGCTAGAGGTCAGAGGAGAATGGGCCGACTGATTCAAGCTGATAGAAGAGCAACTTTGACTGAAATAACCACTCGTTACAACCGAGGTATGCAGCAAAGCATTTGTGAAGCCACAACACGCACAACCTTGAGGCGGATGGGCTACAACAGCAGAAGACCCCACCGGGTACCACTCATCTCCACTACAAATAGGAAAAAGAGGCTAGAATTTGCAAGAGCTCACCAAAATTGGACAGTTGAAGACTGGAAAATTGTTGCCTGGTCTGATGAGTCTCGATTTCTGTTGAGACATTCAGATGGTAGAGTCAGAATTTGGCGTAAACAGAATGAGAACATGGATCCATCATGCCTTGTTACCACTGTGCAGGCTAGTGGTGGTGGTGTAATGGTGTGGGGGATGTTTTCTTGGCACACTTTAGGCCCCTTAGTGCCAATTGGGCATCGTTTAAATGCCACGGCCTACCTGAGCATTGTTTCTGACCATGTCCATCCCTTTATGGCCACCATGTACCCATCCTCTGATGGCTACTTCCAGCAGGATAATGCACCATGTCACAAAGCTCGAATCATTTCAAATTGGTTTCTTGAACATGACCCCCACAGTCACCAGATCTCAACCCAATAGAGCATCTTTGGGTATTAGTATGGTGTTCCTAATAATCCTTTAGGTGAGTGTATATATATAATCACTGTAAGGACAGGCTAAATAAAGACTGCAGCACATTCATTGATTTTTTTGCCTTCAATTGTAAACTGTTGTGTCTTTAATGGAAGTTTAACTGACACCGAGATCCTGCCAGAAGTGTTTGGTGTTGTGTTGTGCCTTTTTAAACTGATAAGTAGTTTCGAAACTGAAGATATCAATTGCACATCATATGTGTCTCTGTCAGCGGAAAGAGTTAAAGAGGATGCTGACAGTGAGGAACACACTGTAGATAACCCAGGCGTGTACAATTGTTCTTGGTGAAGGAAATGGCTATCTCTCTACTCTTTATCATTATTGTTTTCGTCTTTGGCAGTAGAGAGAGCTGTTTTACACATCTTGTGCTTTTCAGATCAAGAACAGCAAACTTCAGAAGGAAAGAAACATCCCTGGAGCACATTGATGGATTTGCACCTTTTAATAGTGCAAACAAATTTGTATCACTGTTTGCAATATTAAAGGCATTCTGGTCAAGTAATCAGGAAGCTGGTAAATGGTCAGTCATTTGTGATTGCATATACATATTTTGAGTAGACCTTTAGTGCCAATGTCAGTAATTATCAGTAGCTTTTACATTGTGTCCTATTATTCTGATTATTCTCTTCATCACATCATGGCTTTAATTGAGTTAGTGAAAATATACAAATGATTTTCACAATTTGTATATATATATTACAGTCTATATATTTCTGAACCACTGCACAACAGGCTATTAGCAAGTGTATTATATTTGGACAGCATCATCCCAAACTACCAACTTGCCCTTCACACCCAACCCAACACCCTCTAGTGAAATTTGACACCATGAAAATCCTCATAAAACTTTCTTTTGGTTGATCTGAACCATTTTTTTATGTAGGTCTGCTTGTTTTTTTAGCATAAAAGTTGGGATATAAACATAAATTAATTTACACTTTTTCCTTCTTCTGCAACCTTTTTTCAAGATGACAAGGTGTTTTTGTAATCCTGTCATATCAATGATAGGATGTTGTTTTATATGATGACGCTATATTTGTGTAAAGATGTACTCCAGTGTGAGTGAACTGTGTGTTTGATTTCGGCCATAATACACAGTAAAACAATATAGTCTATAGCAGAGGTTCTTAACCTTTTTGACCTCGGGCCCCAACTTTTCAAGTACAAAGTGTCCCGGGGGCCATTCAACTATTCACACTGTAATGGTTTAACTAATTGATCTCACTCTTGGTTTGATTTGTATTCAATAAATAAATGAAATCCACCTACAGTTTAAAAAGCTAAAACCTGATACAATGTGATCATCACAAAGACATTTATTTATCATGTAAAACCTGCACATACAACAAGACGCCGAACAGAGAACAAGTCATGGAACAAATCAAGCTAATACAACAACTAATTTTTGCAGCCCTCTAAGGCGCTGTTCTTAACCATGGGGGCCATATATATATATATATATATATATATATATACTGCGCATGTTCAAGTGACTTAACCAGAGCAACGATGTTGAGATGAACTGATGCAAACGTTTGTTTGATTTTCAGTTTCCGTAGTGAAAGTCTACTTGTTGAGCTCCCTTCCTGTTTGCTTATGACATACCATTACTTTGTAAAGTATCCAGTTTGATTCGGATGCTCACTATGTGGTAATTAGTTTGTTTTGGCTATTAATTATGTTATTTTCAACATGCTACAAACCCTAAAAAGGCTGCAGATTGCCTAAATTAAATTCAAAGAACACAAGGCAATTGTAATGTTTTTATTATGGCACGCACACCATATTACCATATTCAAAAAGTATGTATTCAGAAAGGATAAACTATTTTTTATCAAGTGCAATAACAGAAGTTATGGCCAGGAAGAGGAGCCAGAGACCACCAAGATCTGTTTCACGGTTTAGACACTAAAAACAAAAGAGACGGAGGTGAAGTTCAAGGAAGCGGCAACATGATAATTTAGTATTCAAAGCACTTCTAAAGGAATCAAAATGAACAAGCCCATTAGGTTAATTCACGTATTGAGTTATTAATTCACGTATCCATGAGTTATTTGTAAAGTTAAACAGAGTTTCTCAACTTTGTAGGCTGGACCCCATGTTTCAGATTTGTGGTATTTAGTCCATTGATATGTTGATATTAGTTTTTTTATAAAATAAATTGATATGCTTTGAAATGTAATTTCTATATAGTCTATGTATCATGCTCTTTATATAAAATGCATAGGATCTCAAGCTCTCTTACTGGTGGGTTCATGAGAATTATGAGCATTGTGGGACCTAAGCATTGGGTCAGGGCCAGAACATTTTGAGAAACCTGCTCTAACAATGCAAAGAAGTGCATGCAATACAGAAAATTGCTTTACATAACCTTGCTACAAAGACTAACATGTACCATTTGGCCCTTAGATTATACAGACATTAGAATGTGAGATACTCTGTATTTAAATCAATACCATAATGTAGGATGAAGAATATGCTGCTGAGAGGAATTACAAGATACATTTTGAGTTGCACATGGTGGAGGAGGCATGGCACAGATCTTGGGGTGAGAAGGTGAAACTATTTATGTTCATAACATACAAACTATACTGTCTCACACACTGTGTGTTGTAAGTCATGGTGTCAGCATGATTATTATTAGCAGTAACCCTAGGAGACAGGGTAGTTCCTTAAATTTGTGAGCACTTATTACAAATGCCAAACTGCCATGACATTGTGGCCGTTTGTTTCGAAATATTGAAACGATACAGATTAGGTGTAAAAACAGGATGCAAAAGATTTGTGCAATTTCCCTGATAAAAAAAGAAAAATTCTAAAAGATTATTTAGTTTTTATCTCATCTAGAAACAGTCCTCAGTCAATGCAAAGCAGCACTGACATGATGCTGCTCAGTGTAATGTACTATACTAGAGTTGCTCATATCAATGAAGACACGTTTTTGTTTGAGTAAATGTCTTGACAAGAGACGTAAAAAAATACCTGCCGGCTGTAGTTCCTCCTCGACGCGCAGTGGGCGTTGATATGACTGACATCACATTTCTAAGATTTTCATCTGTCAATTTCATTACTTCTGCTACGGACGTGATCACCCTCGACCAAGAAAGGTAGCGTTTCTTCTTAGAATTGTATGGGTTTCTTTGCCAGATTAAACCAACGAGGTTGTTAAAAGGAAATATGACACTAAAATATTCTGATTTGGTCCATTACCCTGATTTATATAATAAGGCATTATAAATAATTGATGAGCATATTGACTAAACCGCTTCTATCAGAGGGCGTAGTGTGTGTGTTGGTGATTTAAAAAAATAAAACATAGTTGGTCAAACTAAAGCTTTTGGTCATCAAAATATATTCATTTTTTATATACGTGCCTCAATGTTTATTTCTCCGCAGCTACGGCGTGCTAATTTTGGTAGAATAATGGATACACAAAATAACACTGACTGGAAACAAGTTGCAGGGTCAGAAACAGTCAGACAAGACACGGTATAGAACTGTATAATATGCGTGAAGATTAATTTGACACTTTTAGACGAATAGTGAACAGAAGAGGGCACAAAATGGATCCCTGTGGCACGCCCTTGGTAAATGTAAATGTATGTTTTGTCAAAGAGTAGTCTATTGCATCTGTATATCCTTTTAGACTGTTATTGATCTATGAAAAGGAAAAAAGGAAAAATATTGATATTGTTTCTTCATGTTACCATTGCAGGGATTAATATGATGGAGATGAATGCTACCCCTTCCTATCACATCAATACATCATATGTACCTGGAGATAATGACTCTTTGTACATTGATGATTATGCTGAGGTGAGAAAACCTCTCCACATCATGTCTCTCATTGTTTACTCCCTGGCCTTTGTTCTTGGTGTGCTCGGGAATGGAGTGGTTATCTGGGTGACCGGATTCAAGATGAAGAAAACAGTTAACACAGTTTGGTTTCTCAACCTCGCTGTGGCCGACTTCCTCTTCACAGCATTTCTGCCCCTGAGTATTGCCTACACAGCTTTGGATTTCCACTGGCCTTTTGGCAAGTTCATGTGCAAACTGACCGGCTCCTTAAACTCCCTGAACATCTTTGCCAGCATCTACATTCTGATGGTGATCAGCGTGGACAGACTTGTGTCCGTGGTGTGGCCCGTCTGGACCCAGAACCACCGAAGTGTGCGCAGGGCATCCTGTGTGAGTCTGGGGGTTTGGGTTCTGGCTCTGATTCTCAGCATTCCATCCTTCGTGTTCAGGGACACTGAGCCATCATATGTCAGTGAAGACATCACCATCTGCTTCAACAACTTTGCTTTTTCTGATGACTACGAAACGCCGTCTGTGAATCAGCTGCGAGACCTTCGTCATCAGGCCATGACCGTCACCCTCTTCCTCCTGGGATTTGTTGTCCCCTTCACTGTCATTATCTCCTGTTATGCTGTGATCATCCATCGCATCAGAAGAAACCGCACCCTGGCCAGCCACTCAAGTCGCCCCTTCAAGATCATCGCTGCCGTTATCATCACTTTCTTCCTGTGCTGGGCACCTTTTCAAATCATGAATATAATACAGATGCTGAATTTCCAGTATTATGAAAGCGAAACATTAAACCATGTCACCACTATCGGAATCCCTATAGCCACCGGCCTGGCTTTTCTCAACAGTTGCCTGAACCCACTGCTGTATGTGTTCATGGGACAAGATTTCAAGGACAAAGTCTGCAAATCCCTTATGAATGTTTTGGAGACTGCCTTCCAGGACGATGTTTCTGGGTCTCTCACTGGAACACAGTCAATGGACACCAGTCAGAGCAAAGAGATGTCATCCCATGATATTGAGGTATAAGGTTTCTCGTGACATAAAGAAATACATTATGAAATTGTACATAGCAAATAATCTTTACACAAATATAAATGTGTGTAAATTACTTTATTTAGCTTTTTTTTCATGAACCTTCAAGGCGAGTTGTAAAGATTATCTGAGATTGAAGCATTTCAACCTCATGTAGAAGTTGGTTAGCTGATCGGGTATCAAAGAGAACTGCCTTTTATTACACATACAGTATTTACAATCTGATGGAACCACTTCATGTTCATATTTTGCAACAAGTTGAGATGCCTTTTGTGAGCTAAACCTTTGTTGAATAAGGTGGTAGTGAAATGTTTTCATCATACGGAGCAAATGGCTGCAAGAGCTCTATGGTTCTGTGCCTCCAGTTTACCATAATGGAGCTAAATGGGATTTTCTGGACAAAAGAATCCAGCCGTTGTTTCAAAATGATGTGCAAATGTTGTGCAATGTTTTTTTTTCATCTGTTATTTAGGTTTTAATTACCATTTACCGTTTGACAGAAAAAGAAAACATGCAAACAATACAAGTCAAAGTTGTTTTTAGCTCCATAAATTTAGAATTTAGATATTCTATTTCAATTTTGCTAATTTGGCCTGTGTGGTTGTTGTCGTCACCCTAATTACACATGAATGTATGTTTATTAGTGTATTGAGCACCTGAATGCCATCAATGTACTTGTTTCCTTCCCCTGAATTTTCTTCAATTAAATAAAGATAAAACAGAAGTAATTGTTTTTAGTCCCAAGGATGAACGATTGAAAGTGAGCACTCAGCTTCAATCACTGATGTTAAAAACCTCAAACCAAGCCAGAAATCTAGGTGTAGTTATGGATTCAGACCTCAACCTGAACAGCCATATCAAGACAATTACAAAATCAGTCTACTATCACCTGAAGAATATATTAAGGGTTAGAGGACTTCTGTCTCAACAGGATTAGGAGAAACTTGTCCATGCATTTATCTTCAGTAGACTTGACTATTGTAACGGTGTGTTCACAGGCCTCTGTAAAAAGTCAATCAGAAAGCTGAAGCTGATTCAGAACGCTGCAGCTCGAGTCCTCACTAAGACCAGGAAAGTGGATCACATCACTCCAGTTCTGAGGTCTTTGCACTGGCTTCCTGTCAAACAAAAAATTGACTTTTAAATCCTGCTGCTGGTTTATAAAGCACTGAATGGTTTAGGGCCTAAGTATGTTTGTGATCTACTGCTACCTTATGAACCATCCCGGCCTCTCAGGTCGTCTGGGACGGGTCTACTTTCTGTTTCAAGAGTCAGAACTAAACATGGAGAAGCAGCGTTCAGCTTTTCTGCTCCACATATCTGGAACAAGGTTCCTGAAAGCTGCAGGTCTGCAGAGACCATCAGCTCTTTTAAATCCAGATTGAAGACTGCTCTGTTTGCTGTTGCCTTTAGTTGAACCAGATTCAATTGCTGCATCTCACTACTGCATTATATTTCTTAAACTGCACTGCAACTTTTATTCAATTTTAATTTTTAATTTTTTAATTTACTTTTTGACTGTTTTAATATGTTCTTAACTGTTTTTAAATCTGCATTATGTTTTGATGCTTTTAATGGTTTTATGTGAAGCACTTTGAATCGCCTTGTTGTTGAAATGTGCAATACGAATAAACTTGCCTTGCCTTGCCTTGCCTTGCTCTGACACCAAAGAAAGGGATGCATCTGAATTTGGACCGTTAAAATTCATATTTATTTAATTACTGTAAGGACAGGCTAACATAGTCTCATCAATAAGTATGGCTTAACTGTCAGACAACACAGAACCAAAGAAATGGAATTGCCACTTACGTAATATGTCCGACTATAGGTATGAATATTGTGACATGTAGCAACTTGTCTGTAAAAGCTTTGTACTGATGCATTTGATTAGATGTTTATTTGAATCATAAAGGATGATGATTATTGTTTTTGTAATTTTTCCTCTTAAATAAAGACTGCAGCACATTCATTGATTTTTCATCTTCAATTTTTCGAACTGATTTGTTGCACAGTTTGTCGGATGGATATTGTTCTAATGATCTCAAGTGGGTAAATATTATGATACATTTGTATATTTTATTAGTGAAATAGTGTATACACATTGGGGGAAAACTCATGAAAACATTTAGATCTTGTTTAATGTCACAATGCCATTTTCTGTGTCTTATTCAATTAAAAGAGGAGACACATTTAGAACTGAGTGAGCATTTCAGCCAACGCCATACTGTTGTGTATTAATGGATGTTTAACTGACACTGAGATCCCGAAGTGTTTGGTGGAAAGTGTTGTGCCTTTTCAAACTGATAAGTAGTTTGTTTGGAAACTGATGATATCAGTTGCACTTCATATGTGTCTCTAAATATATATATATATATATACATATATTTTTTTTTTTATTTTTTTTTTGCACAATCCCAGCTATTTCTATTTTATTTTATTATTATTATTATTATTGTTATTATTATTGTATATATCTTTTATCTTTCGTCCTGCTGTTTTTGTTTATTTTGTTGTAAGTTGCTGCTACCCCGACACCAAATTTCCCCTCGGGGATTAATAAAGTATATATTCATTCATTCATTCAAATGTCAGCGGAAATCTGATGAAGAAAGAGTAAAAGAGGATGCTGACACTGAGGAACACACTGTAGATAACCCAGGTGTGTACAGCCCCTAATACAAATATTGATAAGATATCAGTAAATTATATGTAGCGCCCTGCTACTTTGGTTACATGTGTTTTGGGTCATTTCTGTTAAACAGTATAGTTAGAAAAGTCTTTAAGTGTCCCACTCTTTTAAGTGGGTTTGAACCTCTCGCGGCCGCACCTATTCCTTACTCAGGTGGCCTCAGGAGGGGGGGGGAGGCGGGGGAAGAGAAAGAAGGAGGTCGAGCTGGAGTCCAGGTGGCCAGAGGAGGAGAAGTGTGTTCTGGTTCGTTTGAGCCCCGGGTTGTGGGTTGGTATGGAGTAGCAGCTACGACGAGGACAGAGAGCCGTGTTGGAAGCGGGTGGAGTGCTGAGGTCATTGCTGAGGACGGCGCAGTACGGAGTCTCCTGCTATCATCGCGCCTCCGGCTGGACACAAGGGTTTCTGGGACTGTATCTCTCTCTGGACCCGTGAGTACTGACCCCTCATGTGGAGGATTGACATGAGCTCCAACAAGCGCGCCACCATCTGGTACCATAGCACGGACTATTAAATCCTGGGTATTATTTGGGTTTTCTTGTTACCCTCTGTGGGTTGTTGTTTGTTATCAGATTAAATGTCGACGGTGTTGCATTCAATGTGTGTGTATTTACTGAAGGAAATAAGGGTGTTAACCAGGCTACAGGTATATCTGTATAAATGCATGGGAGTTTGAGCTGGCCACAGTAAAACAATATATTCTATAGATTAAGGAGCATGTGTTTCATAGAGCTCTGCATTACGCTGTTAGTTATAATCTCAGTCATCTATGGGTGTTAAAAACTAGATTTGATAAAAGTGTGTGTGGTTTATGGAGACATTCTTCTTCTTTGAGGTTTATTGGTGGTTGGCAAACAAATATTTGGTGCATTGTCGCCACCAACTGGTATGGATCAGGATGTCCAGTACTTGTATTATAAAAATTCAATTAAAACATGAAAAATAGGGCTCATATTCTCTCAATAATACCAGTCTAAGATACTGAAATAGAAATAGTACTTGACAGCGCTTACTTTTTTAGTTGTTTTTTGTATGCAGAATATCTGTTATATTAAACTGTACATTTCCCTTCCTGAGGTTTCCAATTGGCTGTCTTTCTTCCTCATATTTCTGACAGTGTACAACAACATGTTCCACTGTTTCCTATTGCCCATGTTGGCGCGTAATAATTATTGGATGCCTGGTGTAGCCTCCGGAAGAACTTAGCCAAATAACTTCTCCCGTTCTCTGAATTCATTTTCCTTGATCACAAACAAAGCAATCAGTGCTGCAATCGCGATAGCAGGGAGTCGTCCAGTCAACACGCAGGTTAACCGTCCAAAAACACCCCGAACAGCCGGAAGTTCGGCTCTTTAATACACGGTTTTCCGTCATGAACGTCTAACATTTAATTGGCTCTAACCTTTCCAAGAGGAGGAGAATCGCGTCCTCATCTTGTCTCACATGGCTGGAACGTGCAACGACCAGTCTGCTTCCCTAATGTCAATATACTGATAACATGTGTGGGTGTTGTTGTAGTGCAAAGCGTGGAACCTTGAGGAACCTTGAGGAACCTTGAGGAACAGACCACCGGACGTTTCTCAGACACTTCTTGCAGACAATATTTGTTAAACTGACCTTGCACAACCTGAACTGTCATAGACATAAGAATAATGAAATAAAGAATATCTACAGAATATAACGATTTATATTACCACCCACAATAGTCACATTTGCCTGTATCATGTTTTCTACTTTTTGTAGTGTACTGTTAAGCCCAGTGTGTCTTTCTGTTTCCTCTCTCCTGTTCCTTCCTGCACATCTCATTTCCTCTGAACTCTGTAAAACCATCCTCCTTTTCTGTCCTCCTCGCATTGCATCTGCCACCTTTCCTTCAACTTCTTTTTAATAATACTTTTGGTTTCTGATTTGTTGACTGCAACATGTGTGCTGCTATTTCTTGTAGCTTCTTTTGCAGCTTTTTCTGCCATTTAATTTCCTTTGACACCAATATGTGCTGGTACCCATAGGAACACCATCATTTGAATTCTGTATAATGTTTGTTGTATTTCAGGGTACATATTTTCTCTTCAGATAAAACCAGCCTTCCCTGCCCTCCAACCTGTCCACGTCTGCAGCCTGAGGGCTGCTGTGGCTCAGGAGGTAGAGTGAGTAGTCCACTGCCCGGAAAATTAACGATTCGACCCCAGGCTCCATCAGTGCCCATGTCCATGTGTTCACGGGCAAAATACTGAATCCCAAATTGCTCCCCAAAGTTGTGCCATCAGCTTGAATGTGTGCTAAGTTTACCAATCAGTTTCATGGGGGAGGAGGTTGTGTTGAAGGCTGAGCGGAAATCAACAAACAACATTCTGATGTAGGTGTTATCTTCCAGATGAGGCCGTTCTAGGTGAAGAGGAGTGGAGACTGCATCCTCTGCGGATCTGTTGGCTCTGTATGCAAACTGGTGAGGGTCCAGGCTGGGTGGGATGTTATTTTTGATGTGCTGGAGAACCAGTTTCTCAAAGCACTTCATCAGAATGGGGCTGAGTGCCAGGGGGCGATAGTCATGTAGACTGGACACTGCAGACTTGTTAGGTATGCAGGAGTGATGGTGGCTGTCTGAAGCAGGTGGGAACACTCTCCTGTGATAGTGATTGGTTGAAAAGATCAGTGATGACATTGCTTAGGTTGGCACATGTTCTTAGCACACAACCAGGGATGTTATCAGACCCAGCAACTTTACTCGTATTACCTCTCATCAGGTTTTTCTCACATCCACTGTGGATACTGACAGTGGCCAGCAGGGGGCCATCTAGAGGCCAATCTGGCAACGTGGCCTCCTACATGATGAGGCAGCTCCTGCTTTTGGTAGCCTGTGTCATGCTGGATCACCTGCCACTTATCTTTTGTGTTGTTGGTGTTGAGGACTCTCCCACCAGTCTCTTCACACCTCCGCTTTTCCGCCTTGATGCCAGCTTTCAGTCCTGCTCTGGCGATGCTGTATGCATCCTTGTCAGCTGACCGAAAGGCAGCTTTTTTGTTTTACTTTGAATAGTGCCCTCACCTCTGCATTCATCCAGGCTTTTTGGTTGGGGAATGATTGTATTGCCTTTGTGTTCACCACATCATCACCCCATTTGCTGATATATGATGTCACTGTTGATGTATATTCCTCCAGATTGATGTCATTCTCCTGGCTGGCGGCATCCCTGAACATGTGCCAATCTGTACTTTCAAAACAGTCCTGTGGAGCCGCTGGAGCTTCATCTAGCCACACTTTAAATGTTTTGTTTTTTTCTGATGGTTTAGCCTGTTTAATTAGCTGGGCGAAAGTAGGCAGCAGGAGCAGATGTAACAGTCGCCTCCCCTCTTCTTACCGGAGTCTGGCGTTCTGTCGGTGAGAATAAATCTAGTCACCCTTTTAGTTTATAACTATGGGTCATTTGCTTTCAAATCTAATCTGAAATTAGACCTGAAAGGAGACTTTGAAGGGCTTTTATTTTGTAATCAGAATGTCTTGATTGTTTCTGAGTGACATCTTGAGGTGGTCTACTATTAATATGAAGTGGAATTAGTCCATATCTATGGGTAATTTCCTTTCAAATCTAAAATTAGACGTAAATTGATTTGAAGTCGGCTCATGAAGGAGACTTTAAAGGCCTTTTTATTTTGTAATTCAACATCAGAATGTCTTGATTGTTTCTGAGTGACATCTTGAGGTGGTCTAGTATTAATATGAAGTGGAATTAGTTCATAACTAGGGGTAATTTCCTTTCAAATAGCTTTTATTTTGAAATTGCCTTCACCGGAAATGTGCTCTTATTTTGAAGTCAGTTCTTACACGCTCGTACCGTAGTGCCTAGTACAAACGCGTCCTGAAAATCTACGTGCGGGCTGCCCCGACAGTTTTTTTCGAAGTGGAGGCTAGCCTGACCGCAGTTATATGGGCGGATGAAGACGTGTGAAGCATTGAGGCTTTCTTCCTATTTGTACCGAAAAGGATTCGAAGCTTCCGGGCTTCACTTTGCAGAAGAACAGCGACATCTGGTGGCCGACTGGAATTAAAGCAGCCCTTTAACACTGTGACCGAAGCACTAGAACACCTCAATGTTTCAATCTCACATTTCTGCTAAAAGTCAATTAAAGCTGCGCGTTCATTCACGGATTTGATGTTACATACAACCATTAAGGATGTTGCTTCTGTCATTTTTTACATTGCAATAAAACTAAATGCAGGTCAATAATATGAAACAACGTGTTCATGATGGGATTCTATCCTCTCCACACAGAATGGAAAAGGTTATTTTGCGTGCGCGTAACCCACTAGACTATAGAGAGGCATTTATAATAGAGCACGTTTTTGTATATTCTTTACGGCCCTAAAGTTTTATGCCAACAGATTTATAAATAGTATTTGTCCTTTGGTTGGATTTCATAGAAGTGGCAGTGGAAAGTCCTTTATGAACATGGGCATGGTGAAAGTGGCAGTGTTTTGTGCAACATTGAATTTTTAATCCACATTGTTGATTGACACTGAGGCGTGTAGCAGTTAGGCGCCAACACGTTCAAGCTGTCAAAAGTATCAAATCAATGAAACGCTTTGTGAAGCTTCGGACGTCATCAGTCACGTGACAATTGTGATTTGATACAAGCTCCGACATTTTGGCCCAATCTCAATCTCCACCCATAAGCACTCACGGACTTTGAGGCGCGCCCCCGCGAAGTCCTTGAGGGTTTAGGCTGTCCCACTGTCACATCGTCGAGTGCTTGAGGGCTCTCTGGCAGACATTTTGAGCCCTTTATGAACCCTTTTCGTCAAGGGAATTACCCACAGTTCATAGCAATGTGACGTTAAACACGCAGTTCCCAATGGAAGAATGGAGACGTAAAAAAAAAAAATAGGTAAACAAAGAGGCACGTGATGAAATACCTTTACACGACAACATTACGGATTACAGATGGAACATAAAAACACATGAAATCAGAGGAATGCAAGCAGAAATTATATTTATAATATTTATTTACATTCAAACATTTCGTTTTGACAAAACGAGTAAATGGATTATTTAAAATGACTTCTCAAAACAATTGTACACAATATTTTTTTTATGTAGTCGCGTGATATGTTGCAGCAAAGCGCTGTCCCATTCATATTTACACCAGTTCAAGCCCTCACAGACTCTCACACTCAACCACTTAGCAGCTGACATCAGTAAGTCCCTGAGGTTGAGGGTTCAGGGTTTGAGGGTTTAGGGTGGAGATTGGGCCTTGGAGTCGACACACGGTGGTGCAGTAGACTGGCACAAGCTTCGGAGCTCTGGTATCATTTGCCCATCTCTAGCTGTATGGGATGAGTGCCTATAGCCGCCACTGTGCACTTGAGCTAACACCAAGATAGAACGTAGTGAGCAGTGTTCCCTCTAAGCTGCGCGGCCGCGCAGGCCAGTCGAAGTGGCCGCGCAATAGATTTTTCAGACCGCGCACATTTTTCAGGCCGCGCAAACGATTTTTTTTGCGCCAGTGTTTCTGAGATAGGAGTGAGCCATCTCCGCAATAGAAGATCTTTGATGTGACGTGTCGAGTCTTCTTGGCCAATCAGCGTCCCGTTTCTCGACATGCGCGCTCTGTACCTATGCTAGCGCTCTGCCTCCATAGGCACCCCCCACCCCCCCCCCCGCTGTCCTCCTCCGGGCGCCAGGAGTGAAGCTCGCCTAGAGCGCCACATGAGCTAGGGCCGGCGCTGTTTAGGCTACTCTTGGCGGGCCCTGCTCCAGCAGTTATAGGCTACCATGGTGAAAAGAAAGGCAGAGCAGGTGCCACATAGCCAGATAGGCCTATCTCCCTCAATGACATTCAAATGACATGTTTTGTAGCCTAGTTTGTTGCAAACCACTCCAGTTATTAAATTGTTTATATAGGCTACCTTTAGGAAAAATGACACCATGTCAATTTAATAGGCCTATAATTATTGTTAAGCACTGCATTAGCATTTTTCTTTCAATGAAGTTCCACTTAAATGTTGTACCTGCTGAGAAATGACTAAACACCTTTGATACTTTTATTTTGTATATATATCATTATCAGTCATAACCAGTGAACCAGTCATAACCTCCCCTTATTGAAGATTGAAGTTCAACAAAGATCCTTTAAGTTCAACTAAACTGACTGGTAAAACACCATCATTAAAATGTTCCCAAAGTCCAGCCATTATAAAGGATATTGAATAAATACCAACCTTGTATACATATTGATGCATTTGCTGTCATCTCTTTGAATCCCCTATGGCTAACGCAGGCTTGTGGTCATTTTCGGCAGGTCGCGAATTGCTCACAGTGCTGAAATGTGCGCTCAGAAAAAAAAAAAATTGCTCAGTGCTGAAAAGAATTAGAGGGAAAATTGGTAGTGAGTATATTGTAATGTACTGCATCATTTCTGTCTATTAATGGACCAACTGCTTCATTGTGTTTAATTTCAGAGTTAACTGTGTGGTATTGTTTGTTCTCTTTGATTTGGTTTTAACAGAAGAGCTACCACTACAGTTATTTGTGTACTTTATTTATGCACTTGATTTATGTGCTTGATTTATGCACTTTGAGTTAGTGACCAAGAACGTGTTAAAGTGAGATTTTTGTGTTCACAGTGGAATTTGCCTCGTACCAGAAAATCTAACATAAATTGAACATTCCAAATTAATTTAATACTGCTCTATTCCTTTAGGAGTATTTGAGAAATAAAGATCCCTGACTATATCTCTGTGTATGGTGTCATTTCAAATTTCACCTGCCTACACTAAAATAGTCTGATTTGGTCCATTACCCTTAATTATATAATAAGGCATTATAAATAATTGATGAGCATATTGACTGAACCGCTTCTATCAGTGCGTGTGATAAAAAAAAAAAGAAAAAGAAAACACAGTTAGTCAAACTAAAGCTTTTGGTCATCAAAATATATTCATTTTTTTTTATTTATTTTTTCATTAAGCCAGATGTCATCATATTTGTATTTTGTGACTGGTCAATTTTGTGTTATTGCATTCTTTGACTTTAAACCCGGAGAATGTCATGAATTCTGTCTTGTGGAAATTAGGTTCATCACTTATTGATTTAAATCAATTTTGTTCTGTTAATTTCACAGATTTGTTGAATACTGATTAATTCATAAACCTATTGTTTTAAGATTAATACTTGCATCTTGTTGTTCATTAAACCAGAGATAGGATCAGCTAAAACTGTATAATCTGTGTAATTAATTTGACACTTTTAGACAAATAGTGAACAGAAGAGGGCACAAAATGGATCCCTGTGGCACGCCCTTGGTAAATGTAAATGTATGTTTTGTCAAAGAGTAGTCTATTGCATCTTTATATCCTTTTAGACTGTTATTGATCTATGCAAAGAAAAAAAGAAAAATATTGATATTGTTTCTTCATGTTGCCATTGCAGGGATCAATATGATGGAGATGAATGCTACCCCTTCCTATCACATCAGTACATCAGATGTACCTGGAAATAATGGCTCTGGCAATTACGCTGAGCTGAGACAGTCTCTCCACATCATGTCTCTCATTGTTTACTCCCTGGCCTTTGTTCTTGGTGTGCTCGGGAATGGAGTGGTTATCTGGGTGACCGGGTTCAAGATGAAGAAAACAGTTAACACAGTTTGGTTCCTCAACCTCGCTGTGGCCGACTTCCTCTTCACGGCATTTCTGCCCCTGAGTATTGCCTACACAGCTTTGGATTTCCACTGGCCTTTTGGCAAGTTCATGTGCAAACTGACCGGCTCCTTAAACTCCCTGAACATCTTTGCCAGCATCTACATTCTGATGGTGATCAGTGTGGACAGACTTGTGTCCGTGGTGTGGCCCGTCTGGACCCAGAACCACCGAAGTGTGCGCAGGGCATCCTGTGTGAGTCTGGGGGTTTGGGTTCTGGCTCTGATTCTCAGCATTCCATCCTTCGTGTTCAGGGACACTGAGCCATCATATGTCAGTGAAGACATCACCATCTGCTTCAACAACTTTGCTTTTTCTGATGACTACGAAACGCCGTCTGTGAATCAGCTGCGAGACCTTCGTCATCAGGCCATGACCGTCACTCACTTCCTCCTGGGATTTGTTGTCCCCTTCACTGTCATTGTCTCCTGTTATGCTGTGATCATCCATCGCATCAGAAGAAACCGCACCCTGGCCAGCCACTCAAGTCGCCCCTTCAAGATCATCGCTGCCGTTATCATCACTTTCTTCCTGTGCTGGGCACCTTTTCAAATCATGAATATAATACAGATGCTGAATTTCCAGTATTATAAAAGCGAAACATTAAACCATGTCACCACTATCGGAATCCCTATAGCCACCGGCCTGGCTTTTCTCAACAGTTGCCTGAACCCACTGCTGTATGTGTTCATGGGACAAGATTTTAAGGACAAAGTCTGCAAATCCCTTATGAATGTTTTGGAGACTGCCTTCCAGGACGATGTTTCTGGATCTCACACTGGAACACAGTCAATGGCCACCAGTCAGAGCCAAGAGATGTCACCCCTTAATACTGAAGTATAAGGTTTCCCATGACATGAAGAAACACATTATGGAACTGTACATAGCAAATAATCTTTATACAAATCTAAATGTGTGTATGAAATTACTTTTTTTGTTGCTTTTTTCCAGTGGTGGGCCGTGGATTTGGTATCTACGCCTGCTCTGTCTGTTTAGTTTAACAGCTGATCGCGGCGCACCGCCACCACCTAATGTACCGGAGTGTGTGTGCAGAGTGCTTTGCTGTCTCTGTGAGGACTCGCAGTACAGAACCCCCTTGCTGGCCGTCCACATGGGTACATCCCAAGTCTCTAAATTGTCATTTCCTTGCTCCTCGATTGAACCGGAAGTGGTTCTGCGCCGCCATATTGAGTCATGATCGAGGAGCCACGAGAGCAGGCTTCCAGGAAGTGTTTTAACGCTGGACACGCGTGATTGGACGCTGCAGCTGAGCAGACTGATCGCTGGGGTTTCATACCAGAGATGATCACAGATTAAACTCAAGTTATATATTAGATTTGTTTTCTTATTCTCCATCATGTTCATTGTAGGTCTGAACTACAAAAGGACCACAAACAACTGTCTTCAAAGATTTGATCTGTTGTTTCCCTCCATAACTTTTATTATGTATGTGATTAAAATCAGAGAGAACTGGAGAGAGGAAACACTTTACAACACGTAATGAAGGGAAACTACAGTGGGTACGGAAAGTATTCAGACCCCTTTTAAATTGTTCACTCTTTGTTTCATTGCAGCCATTTGCTAAAATCCAAAAAGTTCATTTTATTTCTCATTAATGTGCACTCAGCACCCCATCTTGACAGAAAAAAAAAACAGATGTAGATTTTTTTTTTTGCAAAAAAAAAGAAAAACTGAAATATCACATGGTCATAAGTATTCAGACCCTTTGCTCAGTATTGAGCAGAAGCACCATTTTGAGCTAGTACAGCCATGAGTCTTCTTGGGAATGATGCAACAAGTTTTTCACACCTGGATTTGGGGATCCTCTGCCATTCTTCCTTGCAGATCCTCTCCAGTTCCGTCAGGTTGGATGGTGAACGTTGGTGGACAGCCATTGTCAGGTCTCTCCAGAGATGCTCAATTGGGTTTAGGTCAGGGCTCTGGCTGGGTCAGTCAAGAATGGTCACAGAGTTGTTCCGAAGCCACTCCTTTGTTGTTTTAGCTGTGTGCTTAGGGTCATTGTCTTGTTAGAAGGTGAACCTTCGGCCCAGTCTGAGGTCCAGAGCACTCTGGAAGAGGTTTTCTTATTTCTCATAGTCTGGGAGTCCTTCATGTGTTTTTTTGGCAAACTCTATGCGGGCTTTCATATGTCTTGCACTGAGGAGAGGCTTCCGTCTCTGCCATAAAGCCCCGACTGGTGGAGGGCTGCAGTGATAGTTGACTTTGTGGAACATTCTCCCATCTCCCTACTGCATCTCTGGAGCTCAGCCACAGTGATCTTTGGGTTCTTCTTGACCTCTCTCACCAAGGCTCTTCTCCCACGATTGCTCAGTTTGGCTGGACGGCCAGGTCTAGGAAGAGTTCTGGTCGTCCCAAACTTCTTCCATTTAAGGACTATGGAGGCCACTGTGCTCTTAGGAACCTTGAGTGCTGCAGAAATTATTTTGTAACCGTGGCCAGATCTGTGCCTTGCCACAATTCTGTCTCTGAGCTCCTTGGGCAGTTCCTTCGACCTCATGATTCTCATTTGCTCTGACATGCACTGTGAGCTGTAAGGTCTTATATAGACAGGTGTGTGCCTTTCCTAATCAAGTCCAATCAGTTTAATTAAACAAAGATGGACTCCAATGAAGGAGTAGAACCATCTCAAGGAGGATCAGAAGAAATGGACAGCATGTGAGTTAAATGAGTGTCACAGCAAAGGGTCTGAATACTTATGACCATGTGATATTTCGGTTTTTCTTTTTTAATAAATTTGCAAACATTTCTACATTTCTGTTTTTTTCTGTCAAGATGGGGTGCTGAGTGTACATTAATGATAAATAAAATGAACTTTTTTTGATTTTAGCAAATGGCTGCAATGAAACAAAGGGTGAACAATTTAAAGTGGTCTAAATACTTTCCGTACCCACTGTATATTTATATACAGGGTTATTTTATAATGATGTCACAATCAGAATTTCAAAACATACCAATGTAAATAATAAATAAATAAGACGCATTCCGCCGGTAGATCCTGCGTGTATAAGCAGGACACATCACAGTATAGAAATACTCAATGCAGTTTATTAAACGGGTAACAGATTACAGAGAAAACATCTCCACTCTGACACTCTCTGACACAAATAAGGTTTAGTTTGACAATGGGAGCTTTGTGTTTTGTTTTTTTCAATCTGTTATTTAGGTTTTACCATTTCCTTGCCCGTGCATGTTTAACAGAAAAGAAAACGATACAAGTCAAAGTTTTTTTTTTTTTTTTATCCCCACCATTTTTTTATTTCGATATTCTTTTTTTATTTTGCAAATTTGACTTGTGAGCTCATTGTCGCCACACAAATTACCCATGAATGTATATTTATTAGTGTATGGAGCACCTGAATGCCATCAATGTACTTGTTTCCTTCCCTGTTCTGACACCAAAGAAAGGGATTCATCTGAATTTGGACTGTTGGCTTGATAAATATTCATATTTATTTAATTACTGTAAGGACAGGCTAACATAGTCTCATCAATAAGTATGACGTAACTGTCAGACAACACAGAACCAAAGAAATGGAATGGCCACTTATGTAATATTTCAGACTACAGGTATGAATATTGTGACATGTAGCAACCTGTCTGTAAAAGCTTTGGACTGATGCATTTGATTAGATGTTTATTTGAATCATAAAGGAAGATGATTATTGTTTTTGTAATTTTTCCTCTTAAATAAAGACTGCAGCACATTCATTGATTTTTAGATATTCTTTAATGTCACAATGTCATTTTCTGTGTCTTATTCAATTAAAAGAGGAGACACATTTAGAACTGAGTGAGCATTTCAGCCAACACCATACTGTATTAATGGATGTTTAACTGACACTGAGATCCTGAAGTGTTTGGAAAGTGTTGTGCCTTTTCAAACTGATAAGTAGTTTGTTTAGAAACTGATGATATCAGTTGCACGTCATATGTGTCTCTAAATGTCAGTGGAAATCCGATGAAGAAAGCATGAAAGAGGATGTAGATAACCCAGGCGTGTATAGCCCCTATTACTAATAATGATGAAATATCAGTAAATGATATATTCTCTGTTACTTGCAGAGATGGATTTACACAGGCAGCAGAGTATACATGTCCATGTTCAGACATGTTCAAACAGCTGAGCAGTCTCTAAACATGCCTCTCATTGTGCACTGTATAATAGTTTGGATATAAACATAAACTCATTATACACTTTTGTTTTCTTCTGCAACCTTTTACAAGATGGTGTGTGCAAGGAATCCTGTTATTTTCTATCAATGATTGGATGTTGTTTTATATGATGAAACTATATGTGTGGTGTCAACTAGAATTGTGAGTGAACTGTGTGTTTCATCTTGGCCATACTACACAGTAAAACAATATATTCTATAGATGGAGCATGTGTTTCATAAAGCTCTGCATTACGTTGTTAGTTAAAATCTCAGTCATCTATGGGTCTTAAAAACTAGATTTGATAAAAGTGTGTGTGGTTTATGGGGACATTCTTCTTCTTTGAGGTTTATTGGCAGTTGGCAAACAATTAATGGAATACTGGTATGGAGTGTGGATCAGGATGTCCAGTACTTGTATTATTTAAATTAAATTAAAACATGTGAAAAACAGGGCTCATATTCTCTCAATAATACCAGTCATTCGAAGATACTGAAATAGTACTTGACAGCGCTTAATCTTTTTTTTTTGTGTGTGTGCAGAATATCTGTTATTAAACTGTATCTTTTCCTTCCCATGGTTTCCAATTAGCTGTTTTCTTTCTCATATTTCTGAGTGTACAACAACATGTTCCACTGTTTCCTCTTGCCCACAATAGTCACATTTGCCTGTATCATGTTTTCCTACTTTTTGTAGTGTACTGTTAAGCCCAGTGTGTCTTTCTGTTTCCTCTCTCCTGTTCCTTCCTGCACATCTCATTTCCTCTGAACTCTGTAAAACCATCCTCCTTTTCTGTCCTCCTCGCATTGCTTCTGCCACCTTTCCTTCAACTTCTTTTTAATAATACTTTTGGTTTCTGATTTGTTGACTGCAACATGTGTGCTGCTATTTCTTGTAGCTTCTTTTGCAGCTTTTGCTGCCATTTAATTTCCTTTGACACCAATATGTGCATCATTTGAATTCTGTATAATGTTTGTTGTATTTCAGGGTACATATTTTCTCTTCAGATAAAACCAGCCTTCCCTGCCCTCCAACCTGTCCACGTCTGCAGCCTGAGAGCTGCTGTGGCTCAGGAGGCAGAGTGAGTAGTCCACTGCCCGGAAAATTAACGATTCGACCCCAGGCTCCATCAGTCCCCATGGCCATGTGTTCACGGGCAAAATACTGAATCCCAAATTGCTCCCCAAAGTTGTGCCATCAGCTTGAATGTGTGCTAAGTTTACCAATCAGTTTCATGGGGGAGGAGGTTGTGTTGAAGGCTGAGCGGAAATCAACAAAAAACATTCTGATGTAGGTGTTATCTTCCAGATGAGGCCGTTCTAGGTGAAGAGGAGTGGAGACTGCATCCTCTGCGGATCTGTTGACTCTGTATGCAAACTGTTCCTCCTCGACGCGCAGTTGGCGTTGGCGTGAACATCACATTTATAAGATTTTCATCTGTCAATTTCATTACTGAATTTCATTACTTCTGCCACGGACGCGATCACCCTCGACCAAGAAAGGTATCGTTTCTTCTTAGAAATGTTTTTTTTTGCGAGATTAAACCAACAAGGTTGTTTAAAAGGAAATTTGACACTAAAATAGTCTGATTTGCCCTTAATTATATAATAATGCATTATAAATAATTGATGAGCATATTGACTAAACCGCTTCTATCAGAGGGCGTAGTGTGTGTGTGTGTGGGTGATTAAAAAAAAAAAAAAAGAAAACACAGTTGGTCAAACTAAAGCTTTTGGTCATCAAAATATATTAATGTTTTATATACGTGCTCAATAGTGATTTGTCCGCAACAACGGCATGTTCATTTTGGTAGAATAATGGATAAACAAAATAACACTGACTGGAAACAAGTTGCAGGGTCAGAAACAGTCAGACAAGATGACGGTTATTGGGTGAAAGGTCTTACAGTTGCAGAGGGGAACTGTTTTTATTCTTAGATGACAGCGCAGATCATTTAATGAGACCCTAACACAACCAGCAAGGGCAGTTTTTCCCAATCTGGTTCTGGTTCGGGGCTCTTGAGAATCAACCAATAACTGCACAGATGCAATATAAAAAGTTTAAACAAAGACTTTGTAGATTAATAACTACACTTTAAAAAATATCCTAGTTTACGGAAAATAACTCTACATTTTCCCAGTAGTTTTTCTGTTTTTTTAAATTATATACAAAACTCTGTAAAATTACAGACATTATCTGTAAATTAACAACCCAACTGTTAATTTAAGTATTATGCTAATAAAAACAAATTACATTATTTTCTCTTTTTTTTATAGAAAAAAATACTGTATTATTTATACAGTATTTTTATTGCTTTCTTAAATTACATACAAATTCATGTAAAATAACAATAATTACCTGTAATTAAATATATAGCTCATTATATACATATATGTCCATACTAACAATTTAACGATTTTCTTTGTAATTTTAGGGTAATAATGTGTCCTTTTACATTCAAACTCTGTAATTCTGGATCTCAATTTAGCTAACATTTTGCATTACATCAAACATTATGTTTGATGTAATGCAGTCTTTGTTAAAATAGTACAACAAAGTATAAGCAAGAATGATATGTTTTAAGTCCTTTAGAGGTGCAAAATAGGGCGATCATGGCCCAATGAGTAGAGAAGGTCCTCTGGTAACGACAAGGTTGGCGGCTCAATTCCCAGCTGTTGTGCCTCCAATGTCTTAGTGTCCCTTAACAAGCATGATAAGTCACTTTGGATGAAAGTGTCAGCTAAATATAATGTAACATTCTTGAAAGTTTCAACCTCAGGAGAGCAGTGCAGCAGATTTTGTGAATCAGAAAAAAAACTATAAAATACCAGTATTTCTCTGCAGAACTTTGAGTGATATCACTTTATTGAAGGTGTTTGATCGTAATAATACAGGAAAAAATCTGTAAAATAACAGTGTGTCACTGCAAAACCTTTTAATGAAAATGTCCGTTAATTTATGTTTTTTGTCCTTAATTTGAATTAAGATCTTTTACCTTCATTTTAAGGTTTTTGTTTTGCAGCCGCTGCTGCCAGTCATTTGACCCTTTTTTTCGTTTTTTTTTTTTTTACAGTGTAGGATACAAGTGTCCTACTTTCTTCAGACAGGGTAGATCAACATCTTGTCATACAGGATGATTATCATTACCATAACGCTGCTGCACGTCAAGCTTCAGCTGCAGTTGAGCAACAAGGGACGGAATGGATCTTTTGTTTTTTTCATTAAGCCAGATGTCAACATATTTGTATTTTGTGAGTGGCCAATTTCGTGTTATTGCATTCTTTGACCTTAAAACTGGAGAATGTCATGAATTTTGTCTCCTGGAAAATAGGTTCATCACTTATTGATTTAAATCAATTTTGTTCTGTTAATTTCTCAGATTTGTTGAAAACTGATTCATTCATAAACCTATTATTTTAAGATTAATACTTGCATCTTGCTGTTCAGCAACACAGTATAAAACTGTAAAACCTGAGTAAAGATACATTTTACACTCAGACAAATAGTGAACAGAAGAGGGCACAAAATGGATCCCTGTGGCACGCCCTTGGTAAATGTAAATGTATGTTTTGTCAAAGAGTAGTCTATTGCATCTTTATATCCTTTTAGACTGTTATTGATATGCAAAGGAAAATATTGATATTGTTTCTTCATGTTGCCATTGCAGGGATCGATATGATGGAGATGAATGCTACCCCTTCCTATCACATCAGTACATCAGATGTACCTGGCGATAATGGCTCTGGCAATTACGCTGAGCTGAGACAGTCGCTCAACATCATGTCTCTCATTGTTTACTCCCTGGCCTTTGTTCTTGGTGTGCTCGGGAATGGAGTGGTTATCTGGGTGACCGGGTTCAAGATGAAGAAAACAGTTAACACAGTTTGGTTTCTCAACCTCGCTGTGGCCGACTTCCTCCTCACAGCATTTCTGCCCCTGAGTATTGCCTACAGAGCTTTGGATTTCCACTGGCCTTTTGGCAAGTTCATGTGCAAACTGAACAGCACCATAAGCTTCCTGAACATGTTTGCCAGCATCTACATTCTGGTGGTCATCAGCGTGGACAGACTTGTGTCCGTGGTGTGGCCCGTCTGGACCCAGAACTACCGAAGTGTGCGCAGGGCATCCTGTGTGAGTCTGGGGGTTTGGGTTCTGGCTCTGATTCTCAGCACTCCATCCTTCGTGTTCAGGGACACTGCGCCATCATATAACAATTACGACATCATCAACTGCTTCAACAACTTTGCTTTTTCTGATGACTACAAAACGGCGTCTGTGAATCAGCTGCGACAGTTTCGTCATCAGGCCATGACCATCACCCGCTTCCTCCTGGGATTTGTTGTCCCCTTCACTGTCATTGTCTCCTGTTATGCTGTGATCATCCATCGCATCAGAAGAAACCGCACCCTGGCCAGCCACTCAAGTCGCCGCTTCAAGATCATCGCTGCCGTTATCACCACTTTCTTCCTGTGCTGGGCACCTTATCACATCATGGCTTTAATTGAGTTGGTGAATCACATGACTAATTATGCAAGTGAAACATTAGACCATGTGACCACGATTGGAGTCCCGATAGCCACCGGTCTGGCCTTTCTCAACAGTTGCCTGAACCCACTGCTGTATGTGTTCATGGGACAAGATTTCAAGGATAAAGTCCGCAAATCCATCCTGAATGTTTTGGAGACTGCCTTCCAGGAAGAGGTGTCTCGCTCCTACAAACTCAATGGTCACCAGTCGGAGCAAAGAGAAGTCGGTTTCTGATGCTGAGGTGTAAGGTTTTCCATGGTTTCAAAAAACAAATACTGTAAATAGCAAATGTAACTGTATATAACACATAACTTGGCTTCTGCTGTTTTGTTTTTTTATCGAATAACCCTCAAGGCAATCTGTATACATTATCTGAAAGTGAAACATTACACCTGTTACCGTTTGATTAATATGAGATTTATGATTGGCAGCTTCACCGTCTTTATAAGGTTTAAAGTAGAAGCTGCATTGTATACTTGGTTTGGTTTTCATCTTTTGATCATTGTTACAATGGGGAGATATGTTTGATATGTGATGCGCAGTGTGCCATAATCCGAGAATTTCAATGTAACATTTTCCCCATTTATTTCCGAGGCTATTTTCATTATCGATTTATCTTCCAGTTTTGTACTACATCTATAAGTGTCTTATTTTGTCTTATTTTAGTTTACTATCAAAAAAGATAAAGAAAAATCACCAGCACATTTTAGAAAATAGAATCAGTGAATATTTTTTAAAAGATCAATCGGTTATCAATTGACAAATTGAATGGAGACCAAGCGAAAAGGACACACCTATTCTGTGTATTGTATGCCTTTGGTATTGTGGCATATAGTGACGAACCTCTCCATAAAATGTTTAATGTAAACAATGTAAATTGTGATTTGACTCTTTTTATTTGAATATGTTTTTAACCTTAGTGGCCAACTCTGCAGAGAGTCCATAAATGGTGATAATGATTATGATGTTATTGTGGTTCTTGTGGTTACCATTACTTCCATTATTAAAATTTAATTTGGACCGTGTTTCCTCTCATGATGTACATCCCATAATGACCACATAGTTTTTACAAAACACTGTGCATGGCATCTCTTTCTCTTTCAGAAAAAGGGGCATTTGCATACACACAACTTCTCTAATGTAACACATAACTAACAAGACGCCCATTGCAGTATACTTTTTAATTGTTTCTTCATTTCCTCATTATTATTTTACTCATAGCCAGTAGAGGGAGCTGTTTTACCAATTACGTGCTTCTCAGATTAAGAACAGTTAACTTCAAAAGGAAAAAATAAGCATGGAGCACAGATTGTTTTGTACCCTTTCATATGCCTTCAATAGTGCAAACAGTGTGTGGCACTGTTTTCAATATTAAAGGCATTCCAGTCTAGTCAGGAAGCGGGTAAATCATCAGTCGTTTGTGATTGTATAAATATTATGGGTAGACTTTTAGTGTCAAAGTCAGTAATTATTAGTAGCTCTGCTATTATGTCCTAGTATTCTGATAAACTCGATTGTCTAACATCAATAGTGAATTTGTTAATGTTATCAGTAAAATAGTATTAATGATAGCTTGTACTCAAAAGAAAAAATACATTAAAACTTGAAGATCTATCTGTATTCCTTTACAGTATAGTGCTCATTGTGTGTGCAAAATATTTTATAAGTTCTTATCAGCTTTAAGTTATTGTTTGATGTGATCTTAAAATGAAGACATTTGTGGGACAACAAACTGCCGCTAAAAGTATTAAAAGTATACCACAAAGGTGACTGAATTGTGGGAGTGCTTCAGTCCACTCTGCAACTAAACAGGTGTGAGTTCAGGTGTGTCCTTTGCAATACCTGTAGCAAAACCCATCACTCAAAAACTGGCTAAAATAGTTTGTTTGAGAGAAAATGTGAGTTTCATGTCTCCCAGTACATGTATGTATGCAAGACCTTGATGTTTGAGTTATTTATGTTAAGTTAATGATGATTGTGTTACTTGTCATTTACTATATGGTAACCTGATATTTACTCCCTATGTATTACATTTTGTGTCAGGGCATTATACTGGGTACATATTTACTGTTCAGATAAAACCAGTCTTCCCTGCACTCCAACCTGTCCACGTTATACAGCCTGAGGGCTGCTGTGGCTCAGGAGGCAGAGTGAGTAGTCCACTGCCCGGAAAATCAATGATTCGATCCCAGGCTCCATCAGTCCCCATGTCCATGTGTCCACGGGCAAAATACTGAATCCCAAATTGCTAACCAAGGTTGTGCCATCAGCTTGAATGTGTGCTAAGTGAGGAGCTCAAGCCCAGAGGGCTAAGTTTACTAATCAGTTTCATGGTTTATTAGTGTATGGAGCACCTGAATGCCATCAATGTACTTGTTTCCTTCCCTGTTCTGACACCAAAGAAAGGGATTCATCTGAATTCTGACTGTTAGCTTGATAAATATTCATATTTATTTAATTACTGTAAGGACAGGCTAACATAGTCTCATCAATAAGTATGACTTAACTGTCAGACAACACAGAACCAAAGAAATGGAATGGCCACTTATGTAATATTTCAGACTACAGGTATGAATATTGTGACATGTAGCAACTTGTCTGTAAAAGCTTTGTACTGATGCATTTGATTAGATGTTTATTTGAATCATAAAGGAAGATGATTATTGTTTTTGTAATTTTTCCTCTTAAATAAAGACTGCAGCACATTCATTGATTTTTAGATATTCTTTAATGTCACAATGTCATTTTCTGTGTCTTATTCAATTAAAAGAGGAGACACATTTAGAACTGAGTGAGCATTTCAGCCAACACCATACTGTATTAATGGATGTTTAACTGACACTGAGATCCTGAAGTGTTTGGTGGAAAGTGTTGTGCCTTTTCAAACTGATAAGTAGTTTGTTTAGAAACTGATGATATCAGTTGCACGTCATATGTGTCTCTAAATGTCAGTGGAAATCCGATGAAGAAAGCATGAAAGAGGATGTAGATAACCCAGGCGTGTACAGCCCCTATTACTAATAATGATGAAATATCAGTAAATGATATATTCTCTGTTACTTGCAGAGATGGATTTACACAGGCAGTAGAGTATATGTGTCCATGTTCAGACATGTTCAAACAGCTGAGCAGTCTCTAAACATGCCTCTCATTGTGCACTGTATAATAGTTTGGATATAAACATAAACTCATTATACACTTTTGTTTTCTTCTGCAACCTTTTACAAGATGGTGTGTGCAAGGAATCCTGTTATTTTCTATCAATGATTGGATGTTGTTTTATATGATGAAACTATATGTGTGGTGTCAACTAGAATTGTGAGTGAACTGTGTGTTTCATCTTGGCCATACTACACAGTAAAACAATATATTCTATAGATGGAGCATGTGTTTCATAAAGCTCTGCATTACGTTGTTAGTTAAAATCTCAGTCATCTATGGGTCTTAAAAACTAGATTTGATAAAAGTGTGTGTGGTTTATGGGGACATTCTTCTTCTTTGAGGTTTATTGGCAGTTGGCAAACAATTAATGGATTACTGGTATGGAGTGTGGATCAGGATGTCCAGTACTTGTATTATTTAAATTAAATTAAAACATGTGAAAAACAGGGCTCATATTCTCTCAATAATACCAGTCATTCTAAGATACTGAAATAGTACTTGACAGCGCTTAATCATTTTTTTGTGTGTGTGTGTGCAGAATATCTGTTATTAAACTGTATCTTTTCCTTCCCTAGGTTTCCAATTAGCTGTTTTCTTTCTCATATTTCTGAGTGTACAACAACATGTTCCACTGTTTCCTCTTGCCCACAATAGCCGACTGCTCACCTCCACCCGCCGTTATGATCACATCACCCCGGTCCTACACAACCTCCACTGGCTTCCGATCAAGTACAGGATAGACTTCAAACTACTACTCATCACCTACAAAGCCCTAAACAACCTGGCCCCTCCCTACCTTTCAGACCTCCTCCCCCTTCACGCCCCAACCCGTTGCCTCAGGTCCGCCGGTACAAACACCCTGAAGACCATCAGGACCAAGCGCCGGACCTGGGGGGACAGGGCCTTCTCTGCTGCTGCACCTCCCCTCTGGAACGCTCTCCCCATCCTCATCCGTCAGGCTCCCTCACTAGCTTCATTCAAGCAAGCCCTCAAAACGCATCTCTTCCAACTCGCTTTCACCTGCTAAAACCTGCACCTATCCTCCACTACGACCCTCAGCTTCTCCAGTTTTCTTTCCTTTCTTTCTTTGTTACAAATAATGTCTTGTTTGTTTGTTTTGCTTACTTTGTCTTTCATTTTTGTTCCGTTCGTCATTGTCTACTGTCCATATTGTAAAGCGTCTTTGTGTATCTTTAAAAGCGCTATATAAGTTGAAATTATTATTATTATTATTATTATTATTAATAGTCACATTTGCCTGTATCATGTTTTCTTACTTTTTGTAGTGTACTGTTAAGCCCTGTGTGTCTTTCTGTTTCCTCTCTCCTGTTCCTTCCTGCACATCTCATTTCCTCTGAACTCTGTAAAACCATCCTCCTTTTCTGTCCTCCTCGCATTGCTTCTGCCACCTTTCCTTCAACTTCTTTTTAATAATACTTTTGGTTTCTGATTTGTTGACTGCAACATGTGTGCTGCTATTTCTTGTAGCTTCTTTTGCAGCTTTTGCTGCCATTTAATTTCCTTTGACACCAATATGTGCATCATTTGAATTCTGTATAATGTTTGTTGTATTTCAGGGTACATATTTTCTCTTCAGATAAAACCAGCCTTCCCTGCCCTCCAACCTGTCCACGTCTGCAGCCTGAGGGCTGCTGTGGCTCAGGAGGCAGAGTGAGTAGTCCACTGCCCGGAAAATTAACGATTCGACCCCAGGCTCCATCAGTCCGCATGTCCATGTGTTCACGGGCAAAATACTGAATCCCAAATTGCTCCCCAAAGCTGTGCCATCAGCTTGAATGTGTGCTAAGTTTACCAATCAGTTTCATGGGGGAGGAGGTTGTGTTGAAGGCTGAGCGGAAATCAACAAAAAACATTCTGATGTAGGTGTTATCTTCCAGATGAGGCCGTTCTAGGTGAAGAGGAGTGGAGACTGCATCCTCTGCGGATCTGTTGACTCTGTATGCAAACTGTTCCTCCTCGACGCGCAGTTGGCGTTGGCGTGAACATCACATTTATAAGATTTTCATCTGTCAATTTCATTACTGAATTTCATTACTTCTGCCACGGACGCGATCACCCTCGTCCAAGAAAGGTATCGTTTCTTCTTAGAAATGGTTTTTTTTGCGAGATTAAACCAACAAGGTTGTTTAAAAGGAAATTTGACACTAAAATAGTCTGATTTGCCCTTAATTATATAATAATGCATTATAAATAATTGATGAGCATATTGACTAAACCGCTTCTATCAGAGGGTGTAGTGTGTGTGTGTGTGTGGGTGATTTAAAAAAAAAAAAAAAAAAAAAAAAAAAAAGAAAACACAGTTGGTCAAACTAAAGCTTTTGGTCATCAAAATATATTAATGTTTTATATACGTGCTCAATAGTGATTTGTCCGCAACAACGGCATGTTCATTTTGGTAGAATAATGGATAAACAAAATAACACTGACTGGAAACAAGTTGCAGGGTCAGAAACAGTCAGACAAGATGACGGTTATTGGGTGAAAGGTCTTACAGTTGCAGAGGGGAACTGTTTTTATTCTTAGATGACAGTGCAGATCATTTAATGAGACCCTAACACAACCAGCAAGGGCAGTTTTTCCCAATCTGGTTCTGGTTCGGGGCTCTTGAGAATCAACCAATAACTGCACAGATGCAATATAAAAAGTTTAAACAAAGACTTTGTAGATTAATAACTACACTTTAAAAAATATCCTAGTTTACGGAAAATAACTCTACATTTTCCCAGTAGTTTTTCTGTTTTTTTAAATTATATACAAAACTCTGTAAAATTACAGACATTATCTGTAAATTAACAACCCAACTGTTAATTTAAGTATTATGCTAATAAAAACAAATTACATTATTTTCTCTTTTTTTTTATAGAAAAAAATACTGTATTATTTATACAGTATTTTTATTGCTTTCTTAAATTACATACAAATTCATGTAAAATAACAATAATTACCTGTAATTAAATATATAGCTCATTATATACATATATGTCCATACTAACAATTTAACGATTTTCTTTGTAATTTTAGGGTAATAATGTGTCCTTTTACATTCAAACTCTGTAATTCTGGATCTCAATTTAGCTAACATTTTGCATTACATCAAACATTATGTTTGATGTAATGCAGTCTTTGTTAAAATAGTACAACAAAGTATAAGCAAGAATGATATGTTTTAAGTCCTTTAGAGGTGCAAAATAGGGCGATCGTGGCCCAATGAGTAGAGAAGGTCCTCTGGTAACGACAAGGTTGGCGGCTCAATTCCCAGCTGTTGTGCCTCCAATGTCTTAGTGTCCCTTAACAAGCATGATAAGTCACTTTGGATGAAAGTGTCAGCTAAATATAATGTAACATTCTTGAAAGTTTCAACCTCAAGAGAGCAGTGCAGCAGATTTTGTGAATCAGAAAAAAAACTATAAAATACCAGTATTTCTCTGCAGAACTTTGAGTGATATCACTTTATTGAAGGTGTTTGATCGTAATAATACAGGAAAAAATCTGTAAAATAACAGTGTGTCACTGCAAAACCTTTTAATGAAAATGTCCGTTAATTTATGTTTTTTGTCCTTAATTTGAATTAAGATCTTTTACCTTCATTTTAAGGTTTTTGTTTTGCAGCCGCTGCTGCCAGTCATTTGACCCTTTTTTTCGTTTTTTTTTTTTTTTACAGTGTAGGATACAAGTGTCCTACTTTCTTCAGACAGGGTAGATCAACATCTTGTCATACAGGATGATTATCATTACCATAACGCTGCTGCACGTCAAGCTTCAGCTGCAGTTGAGCAACAAGGGACGGAATGGATCTTTTGTTTTTTTCATTAAGCCAGATGTCAACATATTTGTATTTTGTGAGTGGCCAATTTCGTGTTATTGCATTCTTTGACCTTAAAACTGGAGAATGTCATGAATTTTGTCTCCTGGAAAATAGGTTCATCACTTATTGATTTAAATCAATTTTGTTCTGTTAATTTCTCAGATTTGTTGAAAACTGATTCATTCATAAACCTATTATTTTAAGATTAATACTTGCATCTTGCTGTTCAGCAACACAGTATAAAACTGTAAAACCTGAGTAAAGATACATTTTACACTCAGACAAATAGTGAACAGAAGAGGGCACAAAATGGATCCCTGTGGCACGCCCTTGGTAAATGTAAATGTATGTTTTGTCAAAGAGTAGTCTATTGCATCTTTATATCCTTTTAGACTGTTATTGATATGCAAAGGAAAATATTGATATTGTTTCTTCATGTTGCCATTGCAGGGATCAATATGATGGAGATGAATGCTACCCCTTCCTATCACATCAGTACATCAGATGTACCTGGCGATAATGGCTCTGGCAATTACGCTGAGCTGAGACAGTCGCTCAACATCATGTCTCTCATTGTTTACTCCCTGGCCTTTGTTCTTGGTGTGCTCGGGAATGGAGTGGTTATCTGGGTGACCGGGTTCAAGATGAAGAAAACAGTTAACACAGTTTGGTTCCTCAACCTCGCTGTGGCCGACTTCCTCCTCACAGCATTTCTGCCCCTGAGTATTGCCTACAGAGCTTTGGATTTCCACTGGCCTTTTGGCAAGTTCATGTGCAAACTGAACAGCACCATAAGCTTCCTGAACATGTTTGCCAGCATCTACATTCTGGTGGTCATCAGCGTGGACAGACTTGTGTCCGTGGTGTGGCCCGTCTGGACCAAGAACTACCGAAGTGTGCGCAGGGCATCCTGTGTAAGTCTGGGGGTTTGGGTTCTGGCTCTGATTCTCAGCACTCCATCCTTCGTGTTCAGGGACACTGCGCCATCATATAACAATTACGACATCATCAACTGCTTCAACAACTTTGCTTTTTCTGATGACTACAAAACGGCGTCTGTGAATCAGCTGCGACAGTTTCGTCATCAGGCCATGACCATCACCCGCTTCCTCCTGGGATTTGTTGTCCCCTTCACTGTCATTGTCTCCTGTTATGCTGTGATCATCCATCGCATCAGAAGAAACCGCACCCTGGCCAGCCACTCAAGTCGCCGCTTCAAGATCATCGCTGCCGTTATCACCACTTTCTTCCTGTGCTGGGCACCTTATCACATCATGGCTTTAATTGAGTTGGTGAATCACATGACTAATTATGCAAGTGAAACATTAGACCATGTGACCACGATTGGAGTCCCGATAGCCACCGGTCTGGCCTTTCTCAACAGTTGCCTGAACCCACTGCTGTATGTGTTCATGGGACAAGATTTCAAGGATAAAGTCCGCAAATCCATCCTGAATGTTTTGGAGACTGCCTTCCAGGAAGAGGTGTCTCGCTCCTACAAACTCAATGGTCACCAGTCGGAGCAAAGAGAAGTCGGTTTCTGATGCTAATGTGTAAGGTTTTCCATGGTTTCAAAAAACAAATACTGTAAATAGCAAATGTAACTGTATATAACACATAACTTGGCTTCTGCTGTTTTGTTTTTTTATCGAATAACCCTCAAGGCAATCTGTATACATTATCTGAAATTGAAACATTACACCTGTTACCGTTTGATTAATATGAGATTTATGATTGGCAGCTTCACCGTCTTTATAAGGTTTAAAGTAGAAGCTGCATTGTATACTTGGTTTGGTTTTCATCTTTTGATCATTGTTACAATGGGGAGATATGTTTGATATGTGATGCGCAGTGTGCCATAATCCGAGAATTTCAATGTAACATTTTCCCCATTTATTTCCGAGGCTATTTTCATTATCGATTTATCTTCCAGTTTTGTACTACATCTATAAGTGTCTTATTTTGTCTTATTTTAGTTTACTATCAAAAAAGATAAAGAAAAATCACCAGCACATTTTAGAAAATAGAATCAGTGAATATTTTTTAAAAGATCAATCGGTTATCAATTGACAAATTGAATGGAGACCAAGCGAAAAGGACACACCTATTCTGTGTATTGTATGCCTTTGGTATTGTGGCATATAGTGACGAACCTCTCCATAAAATGTTTAATGTAAATTGTGATTTGACTAATGTTTTTAACCTTAGTGGCCAACTCTGCAGAGAGTCCATAAATGGTGATAATGATTATGATGTTATTGTAGGTTCTTGTGGTTACCATTACTTCCATTATTAAAATTTCATTTGGACCGTGTTTCCTCTCATGATGTACATCCCATAATGACCACATAGTTTTTACAAAACACTGTGCATGGCATCTCTTTCTCTTTCAGAAAAAGGGGCATTTGCATACACACAACTTCTCTAATGTAACACATAACTAACAAGACGCCCATTGCAGTATACTTTTTAATTGTTTCTTCATTTCCTCATTATTATTTTACTCATAGCCAGTAGAGGGAGCTGTTTTACCAATTACGTGCTTCTCAGATTAAGAACAGTTAACTTCAAAAGGAAAAAATAAGCATGGAGCACAGATTGTTTTGTACCCTTTCATATGCCTTCAATAGTGCAAACAGTGTGCATATTAAAGGCATTCCAGTCTAGTCAGGAAGCGGGTAAATCATCAGTCGTTTGTGATTGTATAAATATTATGGGTAGACTTTTAGTGTCAAAGTCTGTAATTATTAGTAGCTCTGCTATTATGTCCTAGTATTCTGATAAACTCGATTGTCTAACATCAATAGTGAATTTGTTAATGTTATCAGTAAAATAGTATTAATGATAGCTTGTACTCAAAAGAAAAAATACATTAAAACTTGAAGATCTATCTGTATTCCTTTACAGTATAGTGCTCATTGTGTGTGCAAAATATTTTATAAGTTCTTATCAGCTTTAAGTTATTGTTTGATGTGATCTTAAAATGAAGACATTTGTGGGACAACAAACTGCCGCTAAAAGTATTAAAAGTATACCACAAAGGTGACTGAATTGTGGGAGTGCTTCAGTCCACTCTGCAACTAAACAGGTGTGAGTTCAGGTGTGTCCTTTGCAATACCTGTAGCAAAACCCATCACTCAAAAACTGGCTAAAATAGTTTGTTTGAGAGAAAATGTGAGTTTCATGTCTCCCAGTACATGTATGTATGCAAGACCTTGATGTTTGAGTTATTTATGTTAAGTTAATGATGATTGTGTTACTTGTCATTTACTATATGGTAACCTGATATTTACTCCCTATGTATTACATTTTGTGTCAGGGCATTATACTGGGTACATATTTACTGTTCAGATAAAACCAGTCTTCCCTGCACTCCAACCTGTCCACGTTATACAGCCTGAGGGCTGCTGTGGCTCAGGAGGCAGAGTGAGTAGTCCACTGCCCGGAAAATCAATGATTCGATCCCAGGCTCCATCAGTCCCCATGTCCATGTGTCCACGGGCAAAATACTGAATCCCAAATTGCTAACCAAGGTTGTGCCATCAGCTTGAATGTGTGCTAAGTGAGGAGCTCAAGCCCAGAGGGCTAAGTTTACTAATCAGTTTCATGGTTTATTAGTGTATGGAGCACCTGAATGCCATCAATGTACTTGTTTCCTTCCCTGTTCTGACACCAAAGAAAGGGATTCATCTGAATTCTGACTGTTAGCTTGATAAATATTCATATTTATTTAATTACTGTAAGGACAGGCTAACATAGTCTCATCAATAAGTATGACTTAACTGTCAGACAACACAGAACCAAAGAAATGGAATGGCCACTTACGTAATATTTCAGACTACAGGTATGAATATTGTGACATGTAGCAACTTCTCTGTAAAAGCTTTGTACTGATGCATTTGATTAGATGTTTATTTGAATCATAAAGGAAGATGATTATTGTTTTTGTAATTTTTCCTCTTAAATAAAGACTGCAGCACATTCATTGATTTTTAGATATTCTTCAATGTCACAATGTCATTTTCTGTGTCTTATTCAATTAAAAGAGGAGACACATTTAGAACTGAGTGAGCATTTCAGCCAACACCATACTGTATTAATGGATGTTTAACTGACACTGAGATCCTGAAGTGTTTGGAAAGTGTTGTGCCTTTTCAAACTGATAAGTAGTTTGTTTAGAAACTGATGATATCAGTTGCACGTCATATGTGTCTTTAAATGTCAGTGGAAATCCGATGAAGAAAGCATGAAAGAGGATGTAGATAACCCAGGCGTGTACTATTACTAATAATGATGAAATATCAGTAAATGATATATTCTCTGTTACTTGCAGAGATGGATTTACACAGGCAGCAGAGTATATGTGTCCATGTTCAGACATGTTCAAACAGCTGAGCAGTCTCTAAACATGCCTCTCATTGTGCACTGTATAATAGTTTGGATATAAACATAAACTCATTATACACTTTTGTTTTCTTCTGCAACCTTTTACAAGATGGTGTGTGCAAGGAATCCTGTTATTTTCTATCAATGATTGGATGTTGTTTTATATGATGAAACTATATGTGTGGTGTCAACTAGAATTGTGAGTGAACTGTGTGTTTCATCTTGGCCATACTACACAGTAAAACAATATATTCTATAGATGGAGCATGTGTTTCATAAAGCTCTGCATTACGTTGTTAGTTAAAATCTCAGTCATCTATGGGTCTTAAAAACTAGATTTGATAAAAGTGTGTGTGGTTTATGGGGACATTCTTCTTCTTTGAGGTTTATTGGCAGTTGGCAAACAATTAATGGATTACTGGTATGGAGTGTGGATCAGGATGTCCAGTACTTGTATTATTTAAATTAAATTAAAACATGTGAAAAACAGGGCTCATATTCTCTCAATAATACCAGTCATTCTAAGATACTGAAATAGTACTTGACAGCGCTTAATCATTTTTTTGTGTGTGTGTGTGCAGAATATCTGTTATTAAACTGTATCTTTTCCTTCCCTAGGTTTCCAATTAGCTGTTTTCTTTCTCATATTTCTGAGTGTACAACAACATGTTCCACTGTTTCCTCTTGCCCACAATAGCCGACTGCTCACCTCCACCCGCCGTTATGATCACATCACCCCGGTCCTCCACAACCTCCACTGGCTTCCGATCAAGTACAGGATAGACTTCAAACTACTACTCATCACCTACAAAGCCCTAAACAACCTGGCCCCTCCCTACCTTTCAGACCTCCTCCCCCTTCACGCCCCAACCCGTTGCCTCAGGTCCGCCGGTACAAACACCCTGAAGACCATCAGGACCAAGCGCCGGACCTGGGGGGACAGGGCCTTCTCTGCTGCTGCACCTCCCCTCTGGAACGCTCTCCCCATCCTCATCCGTCAGGCTCCCTCACTAGCTTCATTCAAGCAAGCCCTCAAAACGCATCTCTTCCAACTCGCTTTCACCTGCTAAAACCTGCACCTATCCTCCACTACGACCCTCAGCTTCTCCAGTTTTCTTTCCTTTCTTTCTTTGTTACAAATAATGTCCTGTTTGTTTGTTTTGCTTACTTTGTCTTTCATTTTTGTTCCGTTCGTCATTGTCTACTGTCCATATTGTAAAGCGTCTTTGTGTATCTTTAAAAGCGCTATATAAGTTGAAATTATTATTATTATTATTATTATTATTAATAGTCACATTTGCCTGTATCATGTTTTCTTACTTTTTGTAGTGTACTGTTAAGCCCTGTGTGTCTTTCTGTTTCCTCTCTCCTGTTCCTTCCTGCACATCTCATTTCCTCTGAACTCTGTCAAACCATCCTCCTTTTCTGTCCTCCTCGCATTGCTTCTGCCACCTTTCCTTCAACTTCTTTTTAATAATACTTTTGGTTTTTGATTTGTTGACTGCAACATGTGTGCTACTATTTCTTGTAGCTTCTTTTGCAGCTTTTTCTGCCATTTAATTTCCTTTGACACCAATATGTGCTGGTACCCATAGGAACACTACTGTCAGACCCATCATTTGAATTCTGTATAATGTTTGTTGTATTTCAGGGTACATATTTTCTCTTCAGATAAAACCAGCCTTCCCTGCCCTCCAACCTGTCCACGTCTGCAGCCTGAGGGCTGCTGTGGCTCAGGAGGTGGAGTGAGTAGTCCACTGCCCGGAAAATTAACGATTCGACCCCAGGCTCCATCAGTGCCCATGTCCATGTGTTCACGGGCAAAATACTGAATCCCAAATTGCTCCCCAAAGTTGTGCCATCAGCTTGAATGTGTGCTAAGTTTACCAATCAGTTTCATGGGGGAGGAGGTTGTGTTGAAGGCTGAGCGGAAATCAACAAACAACATTCTGATGTAGGTGTTATCTTCCAGATGAGGCCGTTCTAGGTGAAGAGGAGTGGAGACTGCATCCTCTGCGGATCTGTTGGCTCTGGTGAGGGTCCAGGCTGGGTGGGATGTTATTTTTGATGTGCTGGAGAACCAGTTTCTCAAAGCACTTCATCAGAATGGGGCTGAGTGCCAGGGGGCGATAGTCATGTAGACTGGACACTGCAGACTTGTTAGGTATGCAGGAGTGATGGTGGCTGTCTGAAACAGGTGGGAACACTCTCCTGTGATAGTGATTGGTTGAAAAGATCAGTGATGACATCGCTTAGGTTGGCACATGTTCTTAGCACACAACCAGGGATGTTATCAGACCCAGCAACTTTACTCATATTCCCTCTCATCAGGTTTTTCTCACATCCACTGTGGATACTGACAGTGGACAGCAGGGGGCCATCTAGAGGCCAATCTGGCAACGTGGCCTCCTACATGATGAGTCAGCTCCTGCTTTTGGTAGCTGTGACATGCTGGATCACCTGCCACTTATCTTTTGTGTTGTTGGTGTTGAGGACTCTCCCACCAGTCTCTTCACGCCTCCGCTTTTCCGCCTTGATGCCAGCTTTCAGTCCTGCTCTGGCGATGCTGTATGCATCCTTGTCAGCTGACCGAAAGGCAGCTTTTTTGTTTTACTTTGAATAGTGCCCTCACCTCTGCATTCATCCAGGCTTTTTGGTTGGGGAATGATTGTATTGCCTTTGTGTTCACCACATCATCAACCCATTTGCTGATATATGATGTCACTGTTGATGTATATTCCTCCAGATTGATGTCATTCTCCTGGCTGGCGGCATCCCTGAACATGTGCCAATCTGTACTTTCAAAACAGTCCTGTGGAGCCGCTGGAGCTTCATCTTTCCACACTTTAAATGTTTGTTTTTTTCTGATGGTTTAGCCTGTTTAATCAGCTGGGCGAAAGTAGGCAGCAGGAGCAGATGTAACAGTCGCCTCCCCTCTTCTTACCGGAGTCTGGCGTTCTGTCGGTGAGAATACGTCTAGAATAAGTCTAGTCACCATTTACAATAAAAACTAATTGAACTCTTGAATTGGATTCTTCTGGGGTCTCATTTAACCTGACTTTGATCTGCATACGTCTCGTATTGAATATTCTTCAGGTAAATTGGTTTGTTAAAATCTGAAGTGTATGCTCTTCATTGGCTCCCAAAACAAAAACAAATGTCAACATTAGGAATACAGGGACAGTATAATGTCTAGTGTGTTGTATGTCATGGTGTCAGCATGATTATTATTAGCAGTAACCCTAGGAGACAGGGTAGTTCCTTAAATTTGTGAGCACTTATTACAAATGCCAAACTGCAGTGACATTGTGGGCGTTTGTTTTCGAAATGTTGAAACGATACAGATTAGGTGTAAAAACAGGATGCAAAAGAGTTGTGCAATTTCCCTGATGAAAACTGTGGTGGAAATTAATAGTTTCCTTGTGAGAAATCAACAGTACTTTGAGCAAGTTAGTCTTCGAACAATTTATTACAAGCTAAAATATAAAAAGAATATAACGAGGTCAATCACACATGAGCCATAGAACAGACAGGAGTCAGGTAACATTCAGCTGAATGGTTCAGAAGGCTCCATCCACCTACGGTGAGGAGGTAGAACTTCTGACCAAGTTTAACAGCAAGCTGAAGCTTTAATATACTCTCAGCAACCCCCCTCCCCCTGCTCCCTGTGCTGAGCAACCAGTCTCCTGGTTTCAGGAGATGCTGGATCGCAGTAGCTGGTGATGGAAGTGCAGCTTTCACCTGTGCGTGACGTGCTGAGAGCAAGGATGAGAGGTTAGCACAATATCTGAGCATGCTATCTTCATAATGATCAGTTGTCAAAGCCACCTTCACTGGACCCAAACCAGTGCAAGGGGGTTTCCCAAACGCTATCTCAGAAGGGCTGAGACCATGTTTGTTTCTGATCCTCTACCGTCTGCAGTATGATGTCGTTCCTAAAAAACTCATCATCTGTTTCTTCGTAATTTGTTTCGGTACCGATTAAATTGCCGCAATACGTTTGGGAGAGAGGGATTTGCCCTCTGCTGTGATCACATGTCCCAGGTAAGTCACTTGTTTTAGTGCAAATTGTTTAAGTTTCTGTAGACTCATTCATTCTTAGGATCCTCTGCACCCGGTCTAAAATATGATAGGCCGAGACACTGTTGCAACCATGGACCAAGATCCTCCCAGTTCCTGTGTGATGTTTTAGCCAATGATATGTGTGGGGCGGATTCAACGCCTTTTCCTGGGAGGGAGAGAGAGATACAGACACAGCAGCAGCCTCCCCTGACCAATAAACATACTTCAAACCTAGATTCTGTGGTTCCAACTTCTCATCATACCATACTTCCTCAAACTTTCTGTCTTGCCCTACACTTACATGAGATGTACAATGTAATAACTGCATGTAATCTTCTGCTGCAGTACTGTGTGTAGTACTCTTACTTATTTCATTTGTATATGAGTGGATGTAGGGTGCATTACTTGCTTTCCTGTGGAGAGGTGGTCCGTCTCTGGGGTCCGTCCCTCCCCATCAGTCAGACGTGCGGAAAGTGTCTCTCATTCCATTGGGCTCTGGACATTCTGCTCACCAATGTCCCTGCCCCCCGCAGTTGTGACACACATTTGGATCATACCCTCTGTTAGTCAGATCTGTTCTGCCTCTGCCGCGACCTCTTCCATGACCTCTTCCATGACCTCTGCCCCTCCCTGGGGGAAATCTTTGGGTTGGCTCTGGATACGTGTTGAACATTGAAAGCTGAGCTTCTTCCAGCCTTTTTTGTCTGCTCTCTTTCTTCTGTTCATCTTTCCTGTGTAACTTGTCCTCAGCATGTTCAGCGTGCTGTAGGATATCTGCAAGTGGACACGTTTTCCAAGTTACACATGATCTTCTTACCATCTGCACAAGTTCTGGTCTCATTCTTCTCAGAAAATGTTCTTTCAGATGGACTTCGTATGGCTTTAAGCTGTGTCCACAATGGCCTGGGTCGGATGAGGCCGCAGTGTCAAAAGCCGTCGTCAGGTATGCCAGGAACGAACTGCATGTCTCTTGTGGCCCTGACTGAGGAGACTGCTGGGCTCCGCAGGCTGAAGGAGCAAGGAGGGGGGCGGAAACCAGGTCTGGATCCACCGATCTCCTCATTACCTCAGAAAGACAAGGATAAATAGCACTTGGGTGAATGGGGGAACAAATTGTAGCGTTCTTTTTAGGCTCTTCGGATTTTAGTGATTTGAATGCTTCCAATCTCTGTCCCTCTCTTCTTTCTGACTCACATTTCCACATTCTAAATGCTTCCCAGTCTGCCTTAAATATCACATTCTCCTTCTGCTTTCTTTTGGACAGGGCTGCATGCTGAGCTGCACCGCTCTTCTCTATTTCCCTCAGTTGCACTTTCAACTGTTTTAATTGATTTTCACTCAAACCTCCATTTGAAGAAAAACCAACCCAATCAACCCACTTTTGCATTTGGCTTAAACTGCCAGGATAACGTTCTGACATAAATCTACATAGGGGTGGAAGCATACCAGAACCATGATTTTCACCCATCTCCCCTTTACTCTGAACGCTGCCCATTCTCTAGTTATATGTCTATTACCCCGGAGTGTGCATCAATAAACTTTTTCAGGATTCACCAGATGCATACAAACTCGTTGAACAATTATCACATGAAATAACTAAGGCACGTCAGTGACCGTTGCTAAATCTCTAGTTATCTGTCTCTTGCGTTACCCTTTACTCATGACTGTCTGCCTCAAAGTAAGTTAGATCTCTCACCGCGTGCGTGTTTGTTGTTGTTTCTTCAACTGGATTGGATCGGCAAACCGGGCTCCGCTGGACGGCAGCTTCTCACCCTCAGGGGAGGAATCATCTATCTTATGCGCTTCTATCCGTCCGACGGAGTCCAGTAAATGCGCGTCCATCCTCATCCTCGTCGCCAATTTGTGGTGGAAATTAATAGTTTCCTTGTGAGAAATCAACAGTACTTTGAGCAAGTTAGTCTTCGAACAATTTATTACAAGCTAAGATATAAAAAGAATATAACGAGGTTACAAGTCAATCACACATGAGCCATAGAACAGACAGGAGTCAGGTAACATTCAGCTGAATGGTTCAGAAGGCTCCATCCACCTACGGTGAGGAGGTAGAAGTTCTGACCAAGTTTAACAGCAAGCTGAAGCTTTAATATACTCTCAGCAACCCCCCTCCCCCTGCTCCCTGTGCTGTGTCCATCTGTGTAGACTGGCAGGGGTAGAGATGCAAGGGAAAGAGAAGGGTCAATGTGTAGGAGCAGAGGTCAACAGGAGCAGAGGTCATGTTTCGCCCCTCCGTCCCTCTCTGGTGTAGACATGATTAGTCATGTTTAGACTAGTGTGACGGAATGTAATCAATGGAGGTTTAGAACACACGGGTATTCAGTTGTACATCTGGAAAACATATCACACAGAATGCATAGAATTCATTTTCCCTGACAAAAACTAAAAAATCTTTTAGATTTTTTTTTTTTTGTCTCATCTAGAAACAGTCCTCAGTCAATGCAAAGCAGCACTGACATGATGCTGCTCAGTGTAATGTACTATACTAGAGTTGCTCATATCAATGAAGACACGTTTTTGTTTGAGCAATTGTGAAAACATTTGAATTGCACTTTACTTACAGTTTAAATGTCTTGACAAGAGACGTAACAAAAAAAAGATCTGATACGTGCCGGCTGTAGTTCCTCCTCGACGCGCAGTGGGCGTTGATATGACTGACATCACATTTCTAAGATTTTCATCTGTCAATTTCATTACTTCTGCTACGGACGTGATCACCCTCGACCAAGAAAGGTAGCGTTTCTTCTTAGAATTGTATGGGTTTCTTTGCCAGATTAAACCAACAAGGTTGTTAAAAGGAAATATGACACTAAAATATTCTGATTTGGTCCATTACCCTGAATTATATAATAAGGCATTATAAATAATTGATGAGCATGTTGACTAAACCGCTTCTATCAGAGGGCGTAGTGTGTGTGTTGGTGATTTAAAAAAATAAAACATAGTTGGTCAAACTAAAGCTTTTGGTCATCAAAATATATTCATTTTTTATATACGTACCTCAATGTTTATTTCTCCGCAGCTACGGCGTGCTAATTTTGGTAGAATAATGGATACACAAAATAACACTGACTGGAAACAAGTTGCAGGGTCAGAAACAGTCAGACAAGATGACGGTTATTGGGTGAAAGGTCTTACAGTTGCAGAAGGGAACTGTTTTTATTCTTAGATGACAGCGCAGATCATTTAATGAGACCCTAACACACCCAGCAAGGGCAGTTTTTCTCCAATCTGGTTCTCGTTCAGGGCTCTTGAGAATCAACCAGACAGGGTAGATCCACTTCTTGTCATACAGGATGATCATTATTACCACTGATGACGCTGCTGCACGTCAAGCTTAAGCTTATGGAATGGAACTTTTTGTTTTCTTCACTAAGCCAGATGTCATCATATTTGTTCTGTTCATTTCACAGATTTGTTGAATACTGATTAATTCATAAACCTATTGTTTTAAGATTAATACTTGCATCTTGCTGTTCATTCAACCAGAGACAGGATCAGCAACACGGTATGAAACTGTTTAATATGCGTGAAGATTAATTTGACACTTTTAGACAAATAGTGAACAGAAGAGGGCACAACATAGATCCCTGTGGCACGCCCTTAGTAAATGTCAATGTGTGTTTGGTCAAAGAGTAGTCTATTGCATCTGTATATCCTTTTAGATTGTTATTGATCTATGAAAAGGAAAAAAGGAAAAATATTTATATTGTTTCTTCATGTTACCATTGCAGGGATCAATATGATGGAGATGAATGCTACCCCTTCCTATCACATCAGTACATCAGATGTACCTGGAGATAATGACTCTTTGTACATTGATGATTATGCTGAGGTGAGAAAACCTCTCCACATCATGTCTCTCATTGTTTACTCCCTGGCCTTTGTTCTTGGTGTGCTCGGGAATGGAGTGGTTATCTGGGTGACCGGGTTCAAGATGAAGAAAACAGTTAACACAGTTTGGTTCCTCAACCTCGCTGTGGCCGACTTCCTCTTCACAGCATTTCTGCCCCTGAGTATTGCCTACACAGCTTTGGATTTCCACTGGCCTTTTGGCAAGTTCATGTGCAAACTGACCGGCTCCTTAAGCTCCCTGAACATCTTTGCTAGCATCTACATTCTGATGGTGATCAGCGTGGACAGACTTGTGTCCGTGGTGTGGCCCGTCTGGACCAAGAACTACCGAAGTGTACGCAAAGCATCCTGTGTGAGTCTGGGGGTTTGGGTTCTGGCTCTGATTCTCAGCATTCCATCCTTCGTGTTCAGGGACACTGAGCCATCAAATGGCAATGAAGACATCACCATCTGCTTCAACAACTTTGCTTTTTCTGATGACTACGAAACGCCGTCTGTGAATCAGCTGCGAGACTTTCGTCATCAGGCCATGACCATCACCCACTTCCTCCTGGGATTTGTTGTCCCCTTCACTGTCATTGTCTCCTGTTATGCTGTGATCATCCATCGCATCAGAAGAAACCACACCCTGGCCAGCCACTCAAGTCGCCCCTTCAAGATCATCGCTGCCGTTATCATCACTTTCTTCCTGTGCTGGGCACCTTTTCAAATCATGAATATAATACAGATGCTGAATTTCCAGTTCTATAAAAGCGAAACATTAAACCATGTCACCACTATCGGAATCCCTATAACCACCGGCCTGGCTTTTCTCAACAGTTGCCTGAACCCACTCCTGTATGTGTTCATGGGACAAGATTTCAAGGACAAAGTCTTCAAATCCCTTATGAATATTTTGGAGACTGCCTTCCAGGACGATGTTTCTGGATCTCACACTGGCTCACAGTCAATGGCCACCAGTCAGAGCAAAGAGATGTCGCCCCTTAATACTGAAGTATAAGGTTTCCCATGACATGAAGAAACACATTATGGAACTGTACATAGCAAATAATCTTTACACAAATATAAATGTGTGTATGAAATTACTTTTTTTGGCTTTTTTCCAGTGGCAGGCCGTGGATTTGGTATCTATGCCTGCTCTGTCTGTTTAGTTTAACAGCTGATCGCGGCGCACCGCCACCACCTAATGTACCGGAGTGTGTGTGCAGAGTGCTTTGCTGTCTCTGTGAGGAATCACAGTACAGAACCCCCTTGCTGGCCGTCACCATGGGTACATCCCAAGTCTCTAAATTGTCGTTTCCTCGCTCCTCGCTCCTCGATTGAACCGGAAGTGGTTCTGCGCCGCCATATTGACGGCCGTCCCAAAGCTCTTATTCTGCTCGGAGAAGCGAGGATGGAGGAGCGAGGAGAGATATCGGAGGAGTCATGATCGAGGAGCCACGAGAGCGGGCTTCCAGGAAGTGTTTTAACGCTGGACACGCCCCCTCACTGTTCATCTGTTATTTGATTGGACGCTGCAGCTGAGCGGACTGATGCTGGAGTTTCATACCAGAGACGATCACAGATTAAACTCAAATTATATATTAGATTTGTTTTCTTATTCTCCATCTGGTTAAACTATATGTTCATTGTAGGTCTGAACAACAAAAGGACCACAAACAACTGTCTTCAAAGATTTGATCTGTTGTTTCCCTCCATAACTTTTATTATGTATGTCATTAAAATCAGAGAGCTGGAGAGAGGAAACACTTTTTTACAACACGTAATGAAGAGAAATTATATTTATATTGTGGGTTATTTTATAATGATGTCACAATCAGAATTTGTATGGAGCGTGTATGGAGCACCTGAATGCCATCAATGTACTTGTTTCCTTCCCTATTCTGACACCAAAGAAAGGGATTCATCTGAATTTGGACTGTTGGCTTGATAAATATTCATATTTATGTAATTACTGTAAGGACAGGCTGACATAGTCACATCAATAAGTATGACTTAACTGTCAGACAACACAGAACCAAAGAAATGGAATGGCCACTTACGTAATATGTCCGACTATAGGTTTGAATATTGTGACATGTAGCAACTTGTTTGTAAAAGCTTTGTACTGATGCATTTGATTAGATGTTTATTTGAATCATAAAGGAAGATGATTATTGTTTATGTAATTTTTCCTCTTAAATAAAGACTGCAGCACATTCATTGATTTTTAGATATTCTTCAATGTCACAATGTCATTTTCTGTGTCTTATTCAATTAAAAGAGGAGACACATTTAGAATTGAGTGAGCATTTCAGCCAACACCATACTGTATTAATGGATGTTTAACTGACACTGAGATCCTGAAGTGTTTGGAAAGTGTTGTGCCTTTACAAACTGATAAGTAGTTTTGAAACTGATATCAGTTGCACGTCATATGTGTCTCTAAAGGTCAGCGGAAATCTGATGAAGAAAGAGTAAAAGAGGATGCTGACACTGAGGAACGCACTGTAGATAACCCAGGAGTGTACAGCCCCTAATACTAATAATGATGAAATATCAGTAAATGATATATTCTCTTTTACTTGCAGAGATGGATTTACACAGGCAGCAGAATATGTCCATGTTCAGACATGGGTTCAAACAGCTGAGCAGTCTCTAAACATGCCTCTCATTGTGCACTAATAGTTTGGATTTAAACATACATTTATCATACACTTTTTTTTCTTCTGCAACCTTTTACAAGATGGTGTGTGCAAGGAATCCTGTCATGTTCTATCAATGATTGGATGTTGTTTCATATGATGACACTATATTTGTGGTGTCATCTAGAATTGTGAGTGAACTGTGTGTTTGATATTGGCCATACAATATATTCTATAGATTAAGGAGCATGTGTTTCATAAAGCTCTGCATTAAGTTGTTAGTTAAACAAATGCTGTCATGTTTGTGTTTTAGGTAAATTGTCTTTTTTAAACCATGGCCAGGTTGAAGCCTGCCCATGGTTTACTGGTTAAACACTGCAGAGTCATATACTTAAATTCCAATGAAAATATAGGCATTTTGTGGTAAACAAGAAAGGACTATTTCCATCGGCGGAGGGATTCTATTAACCTGACAACCTCCAGTGAATCGAGGCGGAGAAATTCACCGTTACTTTCCACCTGCAACAAGTAGAGCCAACTGACCAGAGTGCGCTGAGGATTCTTTTCGCTTTGCTTCGGCACATGAAGGTGAGTTTAAATTATGACTTTAAGTATTTTCTTAATTAATAGCATGTGTAACGTTAGTAATGTACAGTCAGGTCCATAAATATTTGGACATTGACACATTTTTCATTATTTTGGCTCTGTACACCACAACAATGGAGTTGAAATAAAAAAGTGCAGACTTTCAGCTTTAATTTGAGGGTCTTTACATCCAAATCAGGTGAACGGTGTAGGAACTACAACAAATGTATGTAAGTGGCCACCCCGTTTTTAAGGGACCAAAAGTAATTGGACAAATTAATATAATCATAAATCTAATTGTCACTTTTAATACTTTGTTGAAAATCCTTTGCAGTCAATGACAGCCTGAAGTCTGGATTCCATAGACATGCTCTGCCAGGTCTCTAATGCAAACGTCTTCAGTTCCTGCTGGTTCTTGGGGCATTTTCCCTTCAGTTTTGTCTTCAGCAAGTGAAATGCATGCGCATGGTCAGGTGATTGACTTGGCCATTGCAGAACATTTCACTTCTTTGCCTTAAAAAACTCCTTGGTTGCATTCACAGTATGCTTCGGGTCATTGTCCATCTGCACTGTGAAGCGCCGTCCAATGAGTTCTGAAGCATTTGGCTGCTCCTTAAGATATTAAGGATGGGTTAAATGCAGAGGACAAATTTCATGTATGTATGTACTATGACTATAAAAAACGATTTTCATTTTCATTTAAAGCATTTAATAATGGAACTCCATGAATTGTTCAAACTGTTGTATCCACATAGGAACCTGATCCCTAAACATCACTTTATGATACATTACCCAGCCTGTATGAGAAAAATCGGACCATTGATACATATGTGGATTTTACGCTCTTTTTGTGGATTTAACGCTCTAAAAAACTTCAAGAATATATCTAAATCTCTTGCAAAAAAACATAAAATGTCTATAGGATATCATTGGGAGACATCACCTTTAAACCACATTGAATATGGACCATTGAAATCATTTGTACTATTTGACAATAATGACAATAGTGACATGTTTGCTCGAGACCTGCATGCTGCTGTACCGAATGACATCTTCTCAAGCCCTTTGACTTACAAAGTGCTTATGATGAAGATGAGAGCATATATATTGTACCATTATTTGCTTTGTAAATGTGTATATGTGGGTATGTAGTTAAGTTGTGCCCATGGTGCTTGGAATATATTTTCTGAATAAATGGAACAATGTGTTTCAATGATTTGTTGTAGTTGTTCACTGTTACGTCTTAAGGGTGAACACATTTAAACTTATGTAAAAACAAATACACAATTTAGGGTTAAAAATACACTTTCATGTGCCATAAGACAACACTGAGTGTTAGATGACACTTTTCGTGAAAGAAAACAACACAATTTAGTGTTAAAAATACACTTTCATGTGTCATAAGACAACAGTGTGAGTGTCATTTATTTAACACTATGAAAGAGTTAAAATAGTAACACTATCCAAAGTGTACATTTTAATCTGAACCCGAGTGGATTCTAAAAACACTGGCATAGTGTTAATTTTAACACTATACGAGTTCATTTCACACTTACGATTTTGCTGTGTATGCTCTTTATCTATGGGCTCCCAAAACAAAAACAAATGTCAACATTAGGAATACAGGGACAGTATAATGTTGTGTTTTATGTCATGGTGTCAGCATGATTAGTATTAGCAGTGATGACAGAACTGTTTGCGCAAACATTTTGTAGTTCCTTAAATTTGTGAGCACTTCATTAGAAATGCCAAACTGCCGTGACATTGTGGGCATGTTTTAAAATGTTGAAATGATACAGATTAGGTGTAAAAACAGGATGGACCAAGATTTGTGCAACTTCCCTGATTTTTTTTATCTCATCCAGAAACAGTCACCTTTAAACCACATTGAATATGGACCATTGAAATATGGACCATATAATGCAAAGCAGCACTGACATGATGCAAAGCAGCACTGACATGATGCTGCTCATGTGATATAATGGAGTTGCTCATATCAATGAAGACACATTTTTGTTTTAGCAATTGTAAAAAACATTTTAATTGCGCTTTACTTACAGTTTAAATGTCTTGACAAGAGACATGGACAAAAAAAGATAGCGTGCCGGCTGTAGTTCCTCCTCGACACGCAGTGGGAGTTGGCGTGACTGACATCACATTTCTAAGATTGTCATGTCAATTTCATTACTTCTGCTACGGCCGTGATCACCCTCGACCAAGAAAGGTATCGTTTCTTCTTAGAATTTTATGTTTTTTTTGGGAGATTAAACCAACAAGGTTGTTTAAAAGGAAATATGATACTTAGGCCCTCCTTGAAAAATGCATACCCAAACTAAAAAGAGTGTATCTCTGCAACCACTAGGGCTATTTGAATAATTTTGGTGTTATAATAAAAGGTACACATGTGAAATTGTGGTGAGATGTGTAAATATCAGTATATATGTTACTGGTTAAGAGTAAATTAAGATGACACACAGAAAAAGAAAAAAAAAGTTTCAGGTCTGCCTAGAAAAAAAGCACTTTCAGGATGATTATTTATTTGAAATAATGCAGCTGTAAAGTCCAACTTTAACCCAAATCATAGCACAATGTGTGAACATTCTCTATGCAAAGGTTGACTTTGATAAAGTGATGCAGAACAAAGTTAGAGAGGGTTTAGTACAGAGAAAACTTAGACGAGGTCTCCAACATTTGCACTGGGGCACATTTGCGCGCATCTGTGACATTTTACTTTTTTCATATACCAAACCATTTCAATTGGAAATTACTCAGTGGTGGGCCGTCATGGCCAGCTAAGCTGGCCTAAACAGAATCACAAAGTTATAGCTATTTTATAATGTAATTGTTTTTCACAAATACACTACATATATTATAATAATTAACATGCACTGTGATTGGTCAGTGGGCCAGCGTGACTTCAACAGTCAACAGACTGGCCAATTTCATGTTATTGCATTATTTGACTTCAAAACTGGAGAATGTCATGAATTTTGTCTCGTGGAAATTACGTTCATCACTTATTGATTTAAATCAATTTTGTTTTGTTAATTTCTCAGATTTGTTGATTACTGATTCATTCATAAAGCTATTAATTTAAGATTAATACTTGCATCTTGCTGTTCATTAAACCAGAGACAGGATCAGCAACACAGTATGAAACTGTATAATCTGCATAAAGATTAATTTTATACTCAGACAAATAGTGAACAGAAGAGGGCACAAAATGGATCCCTGTGGCACGCCCTTGGTAAATGTCAATGTGTGTTTTGTCAAAGAGTAGTCTATTGCATCTTTATATCCTTTTAGACTGTTATTGATCTATGAAAAGGAAAAAAGGAAAATATTGATATTGTTTCTGTTGTTGCCATTGCAGGGATCAATATGATGGAGATGAATGCTACCCCTTCCTATCACATCAGTACATCAGATGTACCTGGAAATAATGGCTCTGGCAATTACGCTGAGCTGAGACAGTCTCTCCACATCATGTCTCTCATTGTTTACTCCCTGGCCTTTGTTCTTGGTGTGCTCGGGAATGGAGTGGTTATCTGGGTGACCGGATTCAAGATGAAGAAAACGGTTAACACAGTTTGGTTCGTCAACCTCGCTGTGGCCGACATCCTCCTCACAACATGTCTGCCCCTGAGTATTGCCTACACAGCTTTGAATTTCCACTGGCCTTTTGGCAAGTTCATGTGCAAACTGACCGGCTTATTAAACTCCCTGAACATCTTTGCCAGCATCTACATTCTGATGGTGATCAGCGTGGACAGACTTGTGTCCGTGGTGTGGCCCGTCTGGACCAAGAACCACCGAAGTGTACGCAAAGCATCCTATGTGAGTCTGGGGGTTTGGGTTCTGGCTCTGATTCTCAGCACTCCATCCTTCTTGTTCAGTGACACTAAGCCATCAAATGTCAATGAAAACATCACCATCTGCATCAACAACTTTGCTTTTTCTGATGACTACGAAACGCCGTCTGTGAATCAGCTGCGAGACTTTCGTCATCAGGCCATGACCATCACCCGCTTCCTCCTGGGATTTGTTGTCCCCTTCACTGTCATTGTCTCCTGTTATGCTGTGATCATCCATCGCATCAGAAGAAACCGCACCCTGGCCAGCCACTCAAGTCGCCGCTTCAAGATCATCGCTGCCGTTATCGCCACTTTCTTCCTGTGCTGGGCACCTTTTCAAATCATGACTTTAATACAGATGCTGAATTTCCAGTTTTATAACAGCGCAACATTAAACCATGTCACCACTATCGGAATCCCTATAACCACCGGCCTGGCCTTTCTCAACAGTTGCCTGAACCCACTGCTGTATGTGTTCATGGGACAAGATTTCAAGGACAAAGTCTGCAAATCCCTTATGAATGTTTTGGAGACTGCCTTCCAGGACGATGTTTCTGGATCTCACACTGGAACACAGTCAATGGACACCAGTCAGAGCAAAGAGATGTCATCCCTTGATACTGAAGTATAAGGTTTCTCATGACATAAATAAACACATTATGAAACTGTACATAGCAAATAATCTTTACACAAATATAAATATGTGTATCAAATAACTTTTTTTTCTTTTTTCATGAACCTTCAAGACGAGTTGTAAAGATTATCTGAGATTGAAGCATTTCAACCTCATGTAGAAGTTGGTTCGCTGATCTGGTATCAAAGAGTACTGCCTTTTATTACACATACAGTATTTACAATCTGATGGAACCACTTCATGTTCATATTTTTGCAATAAGTTGTGATGCCTTTTGTGAGCTAAACCTTTGTTGAATAGTGAAATGATTTCATACAGATTAAATGGCTGCAAGAGCTCTATGGTTCTGTGCTTCCAGTTTACCATAATGGAGCTAAATGGGATTTAAAGGACAAAATAACCCCGACGTTTTTTCAAAATTTTGTGCAACAAAAAAAATCTGGTTTAGTTTTTTTTTCAATCTGTTATTTAGGTTCTAATTACCATTTCCTTGCCTGTGCATGTTTGACAAAAGAAAACATGCAAACAATACAAGTCAAAGCTGTTTTTATCTATTTTAGAATTTAGACATTCTATTTAAATTTTGCTAATTTGGCCTGTGTGGTTGTTGTCGTCACCCTAATTCAGTGGTGGGCCGTCAGGGCCAGCTAAGCCTTCACTGCTGGCCTAAACAGAATCACAAAGTTATAGCTATTTTATAATTTAATTGTTTTTCACAAATACACTACATGTATTATAATTATTTTTCCCTAATAGCTTATTTTCTCATTGCACAGCTCCTGTCTTCCTCTGTTGGTCAGCCTTCAGCCTGCAGCACAGTGCAGCTGGTTTGAAGGAGAAGCTTTCATCCAATCACAATTTTTTCTCCTGTGTCTCTATGTCAGCAAAGCAGTTTAAGCAGGCCTTTGCAGATTAAAGTACACGGAGAGTGTACGCTGTGGTTGATTGTCATGGATCACATCTTTAGTTTGACAAGCTGGGTGTATTCTTTGACGTGCAGCGCCTGCGATATGGCGTGGATGTATGATTGGTCAGTGGCCCAGCGTGACCATTAACATGCGCTGTGATTGGTCAGTGGGGCAGCATACTAAAGAAGGAGAAGAAGCTAGAATCTCGAACCTTGAACCTAGAATCTCAGGACTTGCTGGTGGATTTACTGATGACGCCTTTCGCACAGAGGGTTACGGAGGGTTATGTGTATCTGGTGAGTGAAATGCTGGTTGTGTTACTGTTTTTTTACATCTGCAGTCGTATTTAATCATATACAAGTCACAGCGCTGTTGTTGCTGCTGGTCGAGCAGGGCTGGGGCCGCGCCTCTCCCTGCGCCAAGGTGCGCAGCTGAGCTGGAGATGTCTTATATGTGTGCAGAGTTTCAGTGCCGCGGTTTTGTTGGATTGTTTTGTTATAACTAAATGTGATTGTTGATTTGGACTTAATGACGCAGCAACCGCGAGGTTGGAGGCTTGCTCCATGGAGTGTCCTCTGCGCCTCAAGCCCCCAGAGCCTCATTTTCTGAACAAGAAAAAAAATTATCTCCGCAACCACATGGTTGTTTAACTTCATTTAAATTGCAAAGAAATACCGTAACCCGTGTGAGAAGAGTGAAACATTAACTAACCATTAATAAAGCGCTGTTTTTTCTCGTCAAAGTGGTTAAAATAGCTCTGCAGGTCGATCCACACACCCTTAGTGATCTCCCTCCATGCCCATAATAGTGCAAAATGTATGAACGCATCATGTAGTGGGCAGCGCGCCGTGTTCAATACACATGCAGGTCGGTCTGACAGTAACTCCCGGGACACTTTTTTTTTCTTTCCCAGTCTGCACCTGATGTGGACACTGCCCTAATTACACATGAATGTATATTTATTAGTGTATTCCACCTGAATGCCATCAATGTACTTGTTTCCTTCCCTGTTCTGACACCAAAGAAAGGGATTCATCTGAATTTAAACTGTTGGCTTGATAAATATTCATATTTATTGAATTACTGTAAGGACAGGCTAACATAGTCTCATCAATAAGTATGACCTAACTGTCAGACAACACAGAACCAAAGAAATGGAATGGCCACTTACGTAATATGTCCGACTATAGGTATGAATATTGTGACATGTAGCAACCTGTCTTTAAAAGCTTTGTACTGATGCATTTGATTATGTTTATAAAGGATGATGATTATTGTTTTTGTAATTTGTCTTCTTAAATAAAGACTGCAGCACATTCATTGTTTTTTCGTCTTCAATTGTACAAACTGATTTGTAGCACAGTTTTACCATTTGCTTTTACATGTCGGATGGATATTGTTCTCGTGATCACAATTGGGTAAATATTATGATACATTTGTGTACTCTATTAGTGAAATAGTTTGTACACATTGGGGGAAAACTCATGAAAACATTTAGATCTTCTGTACAGCCCCGAATACTAATATTGATAAAATATCAGTAAGTTATATATTCTCTTTTACTTGCAGAGATGGATTTACACAGGCAGCAGAGTATATGTGTCCATGTTCAGACATGGGTTCAAACCACTGAGCAGTCTCTAAACATGCCTCTCATTGTGCAATAATAGTTTGGATATAAACATAAATTCATTATACACTTTTGTTTTCTTCTGCAGCCTTTTACAAGATGTTGTGTGAAAGGAATCCTGTCATCTTCTATCAATGATTGGATGTTGTTTTATATGATGACACTATATTTGTGGTGTCAACTAGAATTGGGAGTGAACTGTGTGTTTGATCTTGGCCATACTACACAGTAAAACAATATATTCTATAGATGGAGCATGTGTTTCATAAAGCTCTGCATTACGTTGTTAGTTAAAATCTCAGTCATCTATGGGTCTTAAAAACTAGATTTGATCAAAGTTTGTGTGGTTTATGGAGACATTCTTCTTCTTTGAGGTTTATTGGCAGTTGGCAAACACATAATTGGTGCATTACCGCCACCAACTGGTATGGAGTGTGGATCAGGATGTCCAGTACTTTTATTCTAAAAATTAAATTAAACATTAAAACATATGAGAAACAGGGCTCATTTTCTCTCAATAATACCAGTCATTCTAAGATACTGAACTAGTACTTGACAACACTTACTTTTTAGTTTTTGCAGAATATCTGTTATATTAAACTGTACCTTTTCCTTTCCGAGGTTTCCAATTAGCTGTTTTCTTTCTTTCTCATATTTCTGACAGTGTACAACCACATGTTCCACGGTTTCCTCTTGCCCGCAATAGTCACATTTGCAGTGGTGTACAGTAACGAAGTAGAAATACTTTGTTACTCTACTTAAGTCGTTTTTTTAATATATATCTGTACTTTACTATTTATATTTCTGTTGACTTATACTTTTACTTCACTACATTTTGCAAAGAAAACTGATACTTTGACTCCGATACATTTCCCCTGAAACCTTCGTTACTCGATACAAAATCTATCTTTAGAAGAAAAAAATTAATCATGAGACCAACATCGGGGACTGTGGTGGAACACAGACTCCACGCAAGCAGGTTTGGCGAATCACAATATTATGCATTTGCCCTCTACATCCTCTAGTCCTGCGGTCCCAAACCTTTTTTGTGCCACGTACCGGTCGTGTGTTCTTTATGTCCAGTCTACTCCGTAACTTAAACCTTATTGTCCTGTCTACTTCTTAACTTGTAACCCGCTTCACAAAGACAGGATGTTGGAAATGGAAGCAGGTTTTCAGAGCTTTTTTGCCGATCTCAGGATATTCTGCCTTGGTTTTAATCCAGAAACTGTTTCGTCTGAGGTTACGCACAGGCGGATGTATCCGGTCATTTTTTCAAAATAAAACATCTTTCCGGCCTTGATTAAATTTTTTCTGTGCGGCCGGGCATACTTATAAATGCACTGTTACAACTCCTTCATAGTGTCATATTGCTTTTTGGAGAATTATGATAAGTTCATAGTAGATGCAACACTATTATTATGTACGGATCACAGCCAACCCAACTCCTTGTCCTTGGTCATGGTGGCCACAGCACTTAAAAGAATAAACTTAATAATTCTCAAAAGTCTGACCCTTTGCTTTTTTATTAACAGCATTTACTTGTAGTTTTACTTTCAATACTTAAGTACATTTAATATCAGAAAATTACTTTTGATACTTAAGTACAGTAAATATCAGATACTTTAAGACTTTTACTCAAGTAGTATTATAATAGGTGACTTTCACTGTTACTGTAAGGTATCTTTACTTTTACTCAAGTATGGCTTTTGTGTATACTTTATACACCACTACCACATTTGCCTGTATCATGTTTTCCTACTTTTTGTAGTGTACTGTTAAACCCAGTGTGTCCAAATATAAGTCTTGATATGACTGTTTCCTCTCTCCTGTTCATTCCTGCACATCTCATTTCTCCCACTTTCCTCTGAACTCTGTAAAACCATCCTTCTGTTCTGTCCTCCTCCCATTGCTTCTACCACCGTTCCTTCAACTTCTTTTTAATAATACTTTTGGTTTCTGATTTGTGGACTGCAACATTTGTGTTGCTATTTCTTGCAGATCCTTTCCTTTGACACCAATATGTTCTGGTACCCATAGGAACACTGTCAGACCCATCATTTGTGTCATGTTTATTGTATTTCAATAAGGATATCTGGTCTACTGTCTGAATGGCTGTTCTGTAAGCTGGCTAATGATGAACTGGAGTCTGAACAAATGATTGCCCGCCTAAATGGGCTTGTGTCCTCTATCCATTGTAGTGCTAACATTATTGCCAGCATTTCCCCTGTGTACACTGATAATCCCGCCGTGATCATTTTACCTATTTTGATATTAAATTCTGGAACAATAAATGCTCCTCCTACCTTGTTTAGTAAACTCTTTGATGCATCTGTAAAAACCTGGACATAACTGTGGTACCTGTCAATGTGTGTATTATATGTAAATTAAACTATCCTTTCTTTTTTAATAATGCAAAGTCTACTGTTGCATCAGGAAGTATCCACGACGCTATTGCTGGCAATGGAACGGTTGGCCTGATGTTTCATTTGGCGACGTTATTTGTCTTTCTGTGCTCTTGTGGGGACATTGTACTGGCTTATAGGGTGTTTATAGGAAAAACGTATGGTGCGTGCGTCATGACGTCATAGCTATTACCATTTTAAGATGTTGCGCGAGAAATAGCTCCTGGCCTGCAGCGGCAGACAGTCGCCGTCTGAAGAGCAGCACTCACGGGGCTGCAGCGCGTGAAACCCGCTGTATTCCGAGACGTGCCACAATATGCGGTAAGTTGTGTCTCCATCGAGCTCAGTGGCGGCTCCCTAAATGTGTGGTGACGCATGACTCGCCGTGCTTTTTCTCCCCTTGCTCAGTAGCGTTAGCTAGCTGACGTTAGCTGTCTGCTGAGCACAATATTAGCCCGAAACTTCACTTGAACCCATTTGGTGGCTGGTCGAGCTAAAAGCCGGCGTCTCTTTCGATGAGCCCTCTCCGGTGAGCATTGTTTTGTTTTTTTCACCGTATCGCGAGCTTGTGTCGCGGCTAGCTGCCTTTCTCCAACAGACGTCTGTTTTGGGGGGGAGTTCAGTCGCCCCCTGGCTGCACACGTCGCATCGTGAACACACTCTGCTGCTCACGGTGATCGTACAGTCACGCACACTAAAGTCGTTGTGTCTTCGTGGGGAAAATCCTGTCAACGCTTTTGTCGACTGATCATCGGTCCAGATCAAATGAGACGGGCTCACCTGCGCGTGTCAGAGCTTTAAATGTGTTGATGTCGGAACACTGTCCTCATAACGGAAATGCTCATGCTTATTATTTAGTTTTGTATATGTGTGTGTATATATATTATTATTATTTTTCCTTGGCAATACAAGATAAGACAAAGCTTTATTGAGCCCCATTGGAGGGTTCCGGTTGTTTTCAGTGGATACCCTGATTAAGACACGCCCACTTTAGAATTTAATGAAACAATGTATCTGAAAATAGAACCTCCATCCCAAGCTTTTTGTTTGGGACACTGTAGCTATAAAGTGTCTGTCCTGTTGTGTTTTGTATGATCTGTGGACAGCAGCATCAGGCTGCGTCTGTTGTAGCAGGAGTAGGATATTGTTAAAATTAAGTCTCATTTCAACCAATATCTAATGGTTTTTATTGTTTGTTTTTTTGTCAAAAGTCTGGCATGGGCTTAGTGGTTATATCATATACCCTTTCAGCCCATGGGAGTAAATAATGTCCACTTAATGATTTTCTGATATGTGTGTGTGTGTGTATCTATATCTACTGTATATCTATCTCTATATCTTAACAATACAAAATTGTTCTATTCAATAGCGGCGTGTTCACCTCAATAGCCGTGTTCACTCTAATCCTATGGCATTTAAAAGGGGCGTGAGCAGCATTTTAGATGCACAGTTGACAGTTACTCCGTACAATGAAAATATTACTTTGCTAGGTCGTCCTTCCACACTAACTTAAATTTAAGGTACAAATTAAAATACTAACAAAGTGGGTGGGTGTGGTGAATGGGGAGGTGGCTTGTTGAGGGAGCTGTTCACCAGCCTGATGGCCTTCAGTGTAGAAACTGTTTGTCAGTCTTGTGGTTCTGGATTTCCGACTCCTGTAGCGTCTGTGTCGGAGGGGGGGGGGGGGGTGTTCTGTCGATGATGATGATGATTACGATGATTACCAGGAGAGCACACCCGTGCTCTCCTGGTGACCCTGGTGGCGTTACCAGGGTCTGCTCCTGCGATGAACTGTGCCATTTTTATCACACTCTGGAGTGCCTTCCTGTCCTGGGCAGTGCAGCTTCCATACATCCTGTGATTGAGCTGGTAAGGACGCTCTCGACCATACACCTGTAGAAGTTGCTGAGAATTTTGGGTGGCATGCCAAATTTCCTCGGCCTTCTTAAGAAATAGTCGCTGCTGGGCCTTTTTAATGTTCTGTAGTGCGTTGTGAGACCAGGTGAGGTCCTCGCTGATGTGGGTTCCGAGGAATTTAAAGGTTTTCACTAGGGCTGGGCAAAGTTGAAAAAATGTAACTGATTAATCGCATAATCTTTCTGAGATTAATCGCATTATGCGATGAAGTAAACTAGTGTATTGCGCACTTTTATTTTAAAGTAATGTTATCAGAACAATATAACAGGCACTCTGGAGCAACAGCAAGTTAACAGTATATAAATCAAAAACATGCTAGGGAAGAAAAAAATGATGTATTTTATTTTTTTAATGCTTCTATATGACTGGTCATTCAATTAAATATAGTATTTATTTTCAGATGTTAGACTATTTTATTCTAATGTAAAACAATTTAATATCATGCTGAAGAAGAAACATTTGTCTTTTTATCAGGGAACAACAAACAGTCAGTAGTAAGGGTCCCTGTGAGGGACAAGCCACTCCTTCTTTTGTCATGTTCAGTTTGTTGCTTACCTTTTTTAAAGATTAAAGACCAGCAATTGATTAACTTTATACAAAAGCAATCAGTGTTTTTGATCTTGTTCAGTTCAGTTTGTCTTACTCAGTGAGAAAAGTCCAGTCTGTGTTGGCTTTAACAAGTGCATGAAGTCTGGTTGAATGAGGTGTCAGGTATCTCAGCGGCGGCTTTGCACATGCGCGATTAATGCTCTGTGAGGCGGCGCGACAGAAACTGCAGAACAAGACGTGCTTTCCCGTCAGTCTGTTGGCAACAAGCCGGTCGCTAAGGCTATGGAATTACTATTAAAAACGTAAATCGCCTTCAAAGTAAAAGCAGTGCTGTTGTATTCCATTTATGGCGTGCATCTTATTTATTTCTTTTTCTTTTTTGATTGACCTCACGTGGGCCGGACTGGGAGAGCCGTAAGATGCCCAGGTCTGAACTACGCCGTCTGGGGGAGATTTTAAAGTGCAGCACCTGTGTGCGGCAGTGATAAGCCCCTCCCAATGCAAAAAAAAAAGAGTTAACGCATGATCAAATAAATAATTAATAGTTTGCTGCGTTGACGCGTTTTTAACGCGTTAACGTGCCCAGCCCTAGTTTTCACCCTTTCCACCTCTTGTCTCACCACACACCACTAGCAAAAGTAGTGTGTGCTGCGCCCTCTTCCTCCTCGGGTCAATAATCATCTCCTTGGTCTTGTCTGCGTTCAGAGAGAGATTATTATCCTGACACCAGGCCACAAGTGTAAGCGAGTGAGTGATCCTTTTTTATGTGTAAGGCAACATCGGGCTTCACTTAAACCTTGCTTTCCTGACTTTGTAAAACAAAATGTCACAAATACATGCATAGATATGGTTTTACTGAAGTGTGCCCTACTAGCAACTTTTGTAAAAAAAAAAATTTAATGTATGTATAATTCCAGAATATAATGTAATGCTCCAACTAATGATTATTTTAATTAATTTCTCTGCTGATTATTTTCTTAATCGTTTCATCTACAAATTGTCCCTAAAACCCAAAGAAATTCATTTTAATGTGATAAGAAATCGGAGAAAAGCTGGAAGTCTCTATTAAAAAGACTGAGAAACAGACATTTTTTTTTAATGGAAAGAAAAAAATCTAAAAGGAATAATTGATTATCAAAATAGTTGTGTGACTATAATATTTTTGCTAGCGTCCCCTTTAAGCACCACAGGTAAAAAGGTTAACTAAAGATTAACATGCACATTTATTGTCCTGCATACAAAAACGTAAGCGACACATGTTTATCATGCATTGTCATTGCAATGAAGCCAACAATGCAGCTACTGTATCGATGCAGCATGTGGTCTGTTTGTCAGAATGCGAAAAGTCATATTTTGGTTTTATAAGAAACAATCTTTCTAATTCAAGTTATATTCATGAGTTATTCAAAACGGTAATAACTTCTCATCAATCAAAAGATTTTCATAACAAATGAGTATTTAAAGAAAACGGGACTAGAAATATGCACAAAAAAACATCTTCAGAGGAGAGATGTTGTAACACCATTTCCCCCTCTTTAAAAATAAAAAAATCAAGATTACATTTGAACGCAGCACGGTAACAAGGGGTGGCTATTGTTCTGATTTTATCAATACCACTACTCTCATATGCTTATCAGTGCAATACTTTAGTCATTTTGCATTACTAAGTAGATGCTTTTAAATATATTATTTAAAAGAAAAAGAATATATGCAGATAATTTATGTATAACTAAATGGTGTGACTAGAGCTGCAACAGCGATGTTTTCAACAGCTAAGTCACTATATAACATAGTTTCTCACTGGAAACAAATCTAAAATATCAATAAAATAGATACAATTCCTGAGTGAAGTTTGGAAAGAATGAATAACTTAGACATCGGTCATTCCTCGAGTTTTCTGTCCTCCCTCCTGCTGATGTGAGTCTCCTGCATGTCTTGCTCCTCTTCGCAGAAGTTGCAAGAGAGCTTCTATGGCTTAATAATACATTCTATTTGTATAGCGCTTTACAAGGTACGCAAAGGCACTTTGCATGGTAAAGACAGAACCAATAGAGCAACAACAATATAAAAAAAGACAAATGACAACAGTAAGAAACGAAACACGCACTCTTAAATTACATCCAAGTTTAAAAGCAGATTTAAACAAATTAGTTTTTAAGTGCAATTTTGAAAGGGGCGAGTGACGGAGAATGTCTGAGGTGCTTGAGGAGAGAGTTCCTTTCGGAGGGGGCAGCAATGGAGAAGGCCTTGTCCCCCCCCCAGGTCTGGTGCTTGGACAGAGTAGGCGTCGGTGAATCTGAGTTTGCGGGTGGGAGCGTGTCGGTTCGGGAGGTCAGAACGCTGTGGAGGGGCGAGGTTGTGAAGGGCTTTGTAGGTGATGAGGATCATCTTTAACTGGATCCTTTGCTGTATGAGGAGCCAGTGGAGGTTTTGAAGGACTGTGCTGATGTGATCTCTGGTGCGGGAGTGGGAGAGCAGACAGGCAGCTGAGTTTTGGATGTATTGTAGTTTGTTGATTTTGGTGTATGTACACGATGCTGTTGCAGTAGTCGAGATGTGATGAAGGTGTGGATGAGTGTTTCAAGTTGGAGGGGCATGGACAAGCAATGTTTCTTCGGTGAAAGAAGGAGTTTTGTGATTGACGTGGTGTTCAAAGGAGAGGTTTGATTAAAAAAAAATTATACCAAGTTTACAGATGTGGGTGGAAGTAGGCACAGTGGTGCCAACGATGCCGAGGGAGAAGTTTAGTGATTTGGGGCAGATGATGATTTCAGATTTGTCGCTGTTGAGTTTGAGGAAGTTGGCTTGCATCCAGGTCTTATATCTGAGGCAGTTGGTGGAGGTGATGGATTTGGTGCAGAGCATGTGGAGGAGGGACTGAGTACCTTGTGACACCTTGAGAGACGGGTGTGTTAGAGTTGAACTTATTGATACTAATTAACTGTTGGCGCTCGGAGAGGTATGAGTGGAACCAGGAGACGGCTGTGCCAGTGATTTGGAGAGAGGACTCAAGATGGGAGAGGAGGATGAATTGGTTAATGGTGTCAAATACTGCACCAAGGAAGAGGTTGTTGGTGACTTTATTAGGGCTGTTTCTGTGCTGTGAATCTGGATTAAAATGGTTAGTAGAGTCCAGGTGAGTATTGAGTTGGTTGGCAACAGTGCTGCATTCCAGTATTTTAGACAGAAAAGGGAGATTGGAGATGGGACTGTAATTGTTGGGGATGTCAAGGCCAGGCTTTTTGAGGATGGGTGTGACTGAGGAAAGTTTGAGGGTGGGAAGGAGAGATCCAGTAGACTGGGAGGAGTTGACAGAGCGTGCAGTATTTAGAGCTGGTTTGTATTGCTCTATTTAATGTGTGCCGGTACTAGTGAGCCATAACTGTAAGATCATTTTTATTTTCTCAAATCAAATTTTGCTTCATATTTCATCAGCGCTGTCTGCTCTCAGCGTGAAGGAGCGAACCGGACTACCGACACTCGTGGGCAGCTGTGGAGTGGCTGTTATCTGTAAGATAACGTCAGCTAGTGTTAAAGAAATGCAGCACAGATGGTCAGTAGTTTTCAATAATCTTCTAATACTGTGCATATAGTACGATCTGAGTTTTCATTAAGTATTTGTGTAAAATCACGGCAGTGAACATGAATTTATTCATATAGTTTATTCCATAGTAGCAGACAAACTGTAAACAGCTATCCGATGTGAGTATCTCTGCTCAATTGAGCAGAGAAGTAACCGCGATGACTGTCACAAACGTTCCCCATTCACCTCGCCTGGCAAATCGTCACCACCTGCAAATAAGGATTGTTTAAATTAGCTAATTGTGTCAAAGGCAGTGACGGAGCTTGTAAGATCAGTCCATATCCTTATCAGTTACAGCCTCAAGTCTTTTTTGACTACAAGCTTTAAGAAAAAAATAATTTGAACTTCGTAGCTTCTCTATAGCTTGAACCTATTTCACCACTATTTCAGCCGTGTTTGCATTACTAGAACATGTTATTTTCTTGTCTAAAGTTCATATTCCAGAAGTACGGTTTAGTCAAACATGGAAGTACACGCCATCTCCTGATTGGGGAACAAAGTGCGTCTCTGACAAGTATTAAAGCTCCACTCAACACAGAACTTGGTCAGATTTTCTTGATAAGAACTCTGTCCCTATCCAGCTGAATAGTATATTATGACTCAGTTTGTACTCGTTCGCTCATGTTTGATGACTTGTACCCTCTTTATAATTTCCCCATATCTTATCCTTTAATAATTTCTTAAAGACAGAAAAGCTTAGAATACTCTGGATTTCTCACCACACTTGGCACACCTATTTTTGGGCAGTTTCTCCCATTCCTCTTTGCAGGCCCTCTCCAGCTCAATCAGGTTTGATGGGGAGCGCCGGTACAGACATTTTCAGACCTCTCCAGAGAGTTCAAGTCTGGCCTCTGGCTGGGCCACTCAAGGACCTTCACGCAGTTGTCCCGAAGCCACTCCTTTTGTTATCCTGGCTGTGTGCTTCGGGTCGTTGTCCTGTTGGAAGATGAACCTTCGCCCCAGTCTGGTTTTCATCGAGGATGTCTCTGTACATTGCTGCATTCCTCCTTCCCTCGATCCCGACTAGTCTCCCAGTTCCTGCCGCTGAAAAACATCCCCACAGCATGATGCTGCCACCAACATGCTTCACTGTAGGGATGGTATTGGCCAGGTGATGAGCGGTGCCTGGTTTCCTCCAAACCTGATGCTTGGCATTCAAGCAAAAGAGTTCAATCTTTGTTTCATCAGACCAGCGGATTTTGTTTCTCATGTTCTGAAAGTCCTTTGGGTGCCTTTTGGCAAACTCCAGACGGGCTGTCATGTGCCTTTTTTTTACTGAGCAATGGTTTCCGTGTGACTGCTCTACCATACAGGCCTGCTTGGTGGAGTGCTGCAGAGATGATTGTCCTTCTAGAAGGTTCTCCTCTCTTCACAAAGCAACGCTGGTCACCTCCCTGACTAAGGCCCTTGTCCCCCGATCTTTTTGGCCGGGCGGCCAACTCTAGGAAGATTCCTGGTGGTTCCAAACTTCTTCCATGTACGGATGATGAGGCCACTGTGCTCATTGGGACCTTTTAATGCTACAGAAGTTTTTCTGTACCCTTCCCCAGATCTGTACCTCGATACAATCCTGTCTCAGAGGTCTACAGACAATTCCTTGGACTTTATAAGCTTGGTTTGTGCTCTGACATGCACTGTCAACTGTGGGACCTTATACAGACAGGTGGGTGCCTTTCCAAATCATGTCCAATCAACTGAATTTACCACAGGTGGACTCCAATCAAGTGGAAACAGGCTGCACCTGAGCTCAATTTTGAGTGTCATGGCAAAGGCTGTGAATACTACATGTGATTTTTTTTTTTTTTTTTTGATTTCTTAAAAAAAAAAAAAATGAATATACCAATTTAAAAAAAAAATGTTTACCTTATTATGGGGTATTGTGTATAGAATTTAAAGAAAACATTATTTCATACATTTTGGAATAAGGGTGTAACAAAATGTGAAGTGTCGTGAATACTTTCGGGATGCACTGTACAGCCGGGGTTCCTACGGTGAAGCACCAAAACCTACCAAAGCGCAGGAGACTTTCACAGAGCTGAAATGAAACAAGTGTACATAAATTAAGTAAATTACATGAATAATCGGTTTCATACTGCGTTTTGCTGTCATTTTTCCAAATGCCATTGGTTGGGAAGGGATTCACTGATCCAATTTTTTCTCTCCCGATTACCAGAGAGTCTGCCAATACTGAGTACTGTGCTCTTTCTCTTTCCTAGATTAAAACGTGCCAACATTGCATGGAATTTAAACAAAAATGTTGTTAACATAGGGCCATCGAATGCTATAGCACAAACAATTGAGTTGTCAGCTTGCCTTATCTGAATCAATGCGAAGGATAGCAGAATAACTTAATTTCATTATGACATTGACAAAGAAACTGCATTAAATGTAGATTGATCACGCCATGAACAATACCCAAGTCTCTAAATAAGGTACCGTTGACGATGCCGGTTTGGTATATCTGATTGGTGTTTCCCAAGTGGTCGGACAAGGTACTGTGATCCAACAACAGGAATTGGGCCAACATAATTCTTCAAAGACCTGTTATAAGTAGAAGAGTTCCTTATGCTCTTTGTAACCATCAACTGAATAGGTGGTTGAAGGGACAGATACTTTTGTGCTGGGACTAAAAGGGGAAAAAGTAGAAGGAAATGTTTGCCCAAATTTAAGACTTTAAAATTGGGTCTTCACAAAATGTCTTCCACAGAGGGAAAGCATAGATCAAAGCTATACAATAAAGTAAGGTATGCTCTAGGATGGGCTACCTTGTGATTGACGGGTTGCTACCACTATCAGATCTGTACAGAATTCTACATCACTCCTCCGCAGTCCGCATATGGTCACTTTTGCTCACTGGTCGAAAAAAAGTAAAGATGCCGCCAATCGTAATCTAAGATGGTGACTGCAAAAAGACCAAACACGAGGCTTCATAACAGCAGTCCACAAACCGATTGTCACAACGATTACGACCACTTTTTATATTGGTTAGACCTGTACTGGCAGTGAATCAGTTATTGTCATCCACCTTTGGATTATTTTAAATGATGTCATCTGGCATATATTTTGTGAAAGAAATTTGGGCTTCAGTGGTTTAATTCTTTGTTTTCTCCCCCGCAGGTGCTGATACAAAATGAAAACCATAGCAGAGAGATGACTGTTCTTGCAAGGACATCTTTTGAGAACCAGTCCGTTGGAAGAGTGGACATACAGATTCTCACATGGAAGCCAATTTTGTAGTTGTCTGGATATTGTTTTACTAATACTGCAGCTTGAAAAGTGATGCCATCAGCACATCGGCAAAATAATTTCATCATGGAAAATCTGAAATCAGTGAACACTATTGCTTCAACGCAGTTGAGTGGAGAATCAAGTACCTTCATCTGCACTGAATGTGGTGATGGGTTCAGTCAGTACTCTAATGTGTTGGCCCACATGGCCATTCATGGACCTTTGGAGTCCTTTTCTTTGGATGGCTCGTCCAATGGATTTGAAGTCCCTCGAGAATATGTCCTACAAGAAAATGGTACTTTGACGGTTGTGAATGGTTTCGAGACACATTCTTCTGTGAAACCAGTATCTCCTGGAGTCCTGCCATCGCATTTCCCATCCACCATCAAACCAGTGTCTCCAACCCTCAGGCCGCCGCCTTCTCCTTATACAGATGTGTTCAGGCCAAGGCCATCGGACTCAAACTTGGAAAAGTCTCGTCAGGGCTATTACCGTTGTGAAATATGTAGCAGATCATTCAACAGCCTACAGAGTTTACATCGTCACCAGCAGTATCGAAACACAGAGCGAGGTTACAAGTGCACTTTGTGCTGTAAGATCTTTGAAGGTCGGCAGGACCTTAAAAAACACCTCCAAGACCATGCCAATGAAAGGTTTCACTGCTGTAGTCATTGTGGTAAGCGATTCCTGAAAGTGGATGCACTTAATGCACATCAAAAAGAAAACCACCTCGATATCAAGGCTTTAGCTTTGAGTAAATCTTTGAATAAGCAGGAAAAGAAGATTGAAAAAACGTACAATTGTAGAAAGTGCAAGTGCAATTTTTTCTGGATGTCAGATTTTCAGACTCATTCACTGTACCATTGCAAAGGAAAAAAAACGGACACTACTTTAGCATCCGAAATCGAAATTGAGGTGAACTCTAAGAACATAGAACACATACCACTTCAAAACTGCTACAGAAATGGCACATCTGTTGATGTTAAGAATGGTGATGGCAAAATCTTATTAAGGGAAACTAGTGATGAGATTAATACTGAATTGTCTTCCACACCATACAGATGTGGTTTATGTGGGGATCGTTTCCAAAAATTAACAGCTCTGAAGGAGCATCATCTCACACATCAAACTCAGGAGGAAATAGATCAGCTAAATCAGGAATCGCAAAGAACCTTTAAACGAAGAATGCCACCTAAAGGCCGACGAAGAAGAAGAAGTAATCCAAATGGCAAACTGCATCCTTGCAAGCACTGTCATCGTGTCTTTAATCATTCTAGTAGTTTATCTCGGCACATGAGATACCACAAGGGTACTATGCACACATGTGTATTTTGTGGTAGACATTTTCCCCAGCGCTGTGATTTGAGAAGGCATATAGCCATGTACCACAAAACTGAACAGGAAAAGGAACCAGGTTCGAAACCCTTGTACACAAATCCACAAAATGGTCCTGCACCCAATTTTCTTAATGGCGACAAAACCGTAAGCTCTCCCGATGAGAAAACCAAGAACTCCTCTGACGATGAACCAACGCCGTCACCAGAGCCACATCCAAAGGGGAAACAATCGGGAAAAGCAGGCAGAGTTAACTACAAGTGTCAGGAATGTGGAAAGAGATTTGGGCTGTTATGTGTGTACCAACGCCACTTGCGCTATCATAAAAAAGAACCTAGTAAATGTCCGAGCTGTCCAGCTCAATTCAAGAATCCTTCTTCACTGAAGCTTCACCTTCAAAATCATCCTGGCACTGGAGAAGCTAATGATGTTGGGCAAACCTCTCGCGGCACTGGTTCCAGTGGGGACCCAGTCTTAGAAAAGGGTAATGCAGAGGACATGGAGGATGACTTTATGGACCATACTGAAAATGATAAAGGAAATCCTTCAGAGGTTCTTTATGAATGCACTGAGTGCACTGAGACATTCTCATGCTTGGACACATTTCTTCAGCACCAGACTTCTCATGGCTCAGAAAACAACGGGTAACTATCCTATCAGACCCACTTGTTATTGTTATTGCCAACAATCAAGCTCTCAGTAGTTGAGTGTTTTTGACTCCGTAGTAATGCAAATATTTTAATAACTGTATTGATGTAAGGTTTGTAAAGTTTTAGTTTTTTTTTTTTTATAACTACTTTTATACACTGTTTCTTTGGCATGAAGAGAAATGTCAGTTCATTAGTGAATTTCAGAAACCAATTGAAATCAATAGACCAGGCTTGGATGGGGAGCATACCAAATTAATTTTGTATTAATCATGAAAACATCCACATCAGATTTGACATCTGTTAATTTGATCCTAGTATTCCCCCACAGGCTGCAGGTACAGTTGACTGTCCCACCATTTGTGACTAACAAGGATGAACATGAGGCTTCTCATTGTATTTGTAGTGGCAACCCATTTTCCGTTATATTTTACTTGCAATTTTTGTGATTTTGATATTTCCTGTAATAAGTGGTTTCTGTACATGTCTTCCTTTTTGAAAGGGTAGCATTGTCACGAAATGGATTTTTTTTTTATTGTGCCATTAAAATTGTACAGCGAAATTATTTTATGTGCCATCAGTTTTGCTTTGATCAGAAAACCCCACTGGTTAAATAATTGTGTTCCTTCTATATATGATTTAGCGGTCTTATTTTGCATTTTTATTGTGTTGGACAGCAAACTACTGGCAACTGCACAGAGGGAAATCCTTGTGTGGGTATGTATCAGCCACTCAATTTCAAAATACTTGACAAGGTTCTTGTGATTTTGTGCTACTTAATGTGATTGGTTCTTTGGCATCTGTTTGGTGATTCCTAGTATCCGTAGGAAAATGCCGTCAACAAACCGCCTCAATGCCGATAAGAAATTGTAATTGACTGCCAACTCATCTCATTCTCAAGGACTACTTTATTGCCTTTATAGAAGCCCTGAAACGAAATAAGTAGTGAGTTTCGTGCATTATAAGGAACAAAGGTTGAATATCCTGCAAACAATTTGATTTGCTTCAAACAATTACTCAAATGTAGATTTTGATGACCCATTTCTAAAGCATTTAAACACAAAATGGCCTTTGTATGATCCCTAGACATGTTGATATTGCTTTTATCAGTTAACTATTTGTGACCGTCACTTCTGAAAAGCTATAATCGCGTGTGCCAATTTATAAAAGTACAGAGGCGCAAGACCAAGCAGCGCAACCAGTTTTGCCTTCGCGCAGGCTGTGACTGTCCTTTTCTGGCGCCGACCGCGCACCCGCTTTTCTTTGGCGACCATTAACTACGCTTTGGTCCTTGTGGACAACCAAAGTACTGCAATGATCTGCTGTAGCCCAAAAAACATTCTTCTCAAAGGCGAGCCATTGTTATTACAGACATACTTGTTCTGTAACTTTTTGTGGAACATACTAAATACAGGCCTTTTACTATGTGGTATTAATAGTTTTACTTTGGGGGAGAAAGTTGTGTGGTGATCCTGAAGTGGTGCGGGGGTTACCAGGGGAGGGGGCGCACATACCGTGAGCAGTCCCTGCTCCCTGGTGCGATTTCCAGCTGGCCGGACTCAGGCACAACTTTCACTGTGACTAGGTTGAAATCCACAAAACCAGCCTTTAAAATAAAGAAAATCTGAAACGATTGCTTGAGTCTATGGAGCACACCTGGATAGTTAAGGATCCTGATCGAAGCTGGCTAATGCTCCTGGCAGAAAAGCTAATAATGCAACAACTGCCCAATCTTCGAACCCTTCCGCTATCGGTCTAACGACTTGCCTCCTGGGCCGAGGATGTGTATTCCTGGGGTTCTCGTGTAGCCAGTGGTTATTTGGATCAAGACTTTGTTTGCCATGCAAGATGACCTGTACGACCAGATTGTTTCACAAGTGGGCAGTTTACAATACAATTTTTAAATTGTTAAATCATCATCAGATGATAGCCACTGGGTTCCGAGATTGCATTTCAGCCAATGCGTTCTCTCTCTTTTGCGCTCCACACAGAGGGTGTAGCTGCATTCATCCAAAGCCTGCTCAAACCTGATTGGTCAATACTGCACAAATTACTAATAGAAACCAGAACCCTTCAGATACCAAAATCGTGTCCAGCTCCAGCATTATACAAATACAGAATCTCTTTATATAAATATACAGAATAGAGTTTTAAATACAAGGCATGGAAAAATAACAATAGATCACATCACATTGTCTTGCCCAATGGCAACATGCACTGTGGTCACTTGTAGCCTCCTATAATGAAAACATTCATTAGAATTGTCTCTGGTGCCTTTCGGTTTGCTCTTTATCATGTTTACCATCTACTGATTCAAAGGGGGAAAAAACTTCCTCCAGGGGGAAGGCTAGTATATTTGTTGTTTGTTTGTTTCTGTTTGGTCTTTGTTTTGGTCTTTCTTGACCTTAATGAATTGCCCCACCCACTCGGACATCTGCACAATTAGTTACTCCAAAGCCAGGCATTCGTGCTTGTTCTACATTATGTAGCACATCTTACTTTCTGACATTTCTGCCTTGTCATACCCTACAATTGATGGACAGAAGAACATGCATATGCCCCTTTCTTCATATGGGCAGCCAACAGGAATGGCCTAAATGGCCTTGGGTTAAACCATGGAAATTCAACTAGTTGCCTGGTAAATAACTTGCTCTTCTCAACAAGGCAAGAAAACTGACTCCCTAACCTTCATTTGGCCTACTTCTGATGAGTTTCAGAAGACAACATTCAGGTCAATTATCTATCTCAAGGCCCTGATATACTCCAAAACAGACAATTCCCTGTGCATCAGTGGTGTCTGTGTTCAGGATTTACCATTCACTTTGGTCAATGGGTTCTTGACTTCTACACAAAGATATCTGCCTGAATTAGCAAAATGGCACATTCTAATATACTAGGGCACATTAACCAATTCAAGTCTCCTCGTCCAGATCTTTGGTGGCCTAATAACTACAGTGTACCTTGTGCCTCCAGCTTTTAGTTTGGTATTTTGGTTGTCGCCATCTTGACCTTTTTGCAACCAGTGAACATAATTGTCCATATTTGGACTGCAGAGGAGAGACGTAGAGATGTGGTATACGGCTCTGGTAGCGGTAGTGACCTGCCAATCACAAGGTCGCCCGCCCTTAAGCCTACCCTGCTTTATCGTTTACTCTAAATGGTACCATAATTTACGAAATGAACACCATGCTATATTGAAGAAGACTTGAAACTAGCGTTTGAGAACATAAATGCATGTTTACAATGTTTACTGAGGTAATGAATCAAAAGCGAGGTAGGGTAACTTTCTCATAGACTTCCATACGGTCTGACATCTTTTTGCAACCAGGGGAACCACCCCCTGCTGGGCAATTTTAAGAATGCATATTTGAGACACTTCCGCAATGGCTTCATTCTTCAGAACTGGAGGTTGCCACCTGTGCTAAACTCTCCAATGCCTCTCTATACCACTCTCAATTCATAAAGGTTTCAGTGCTGCCACCACTACATGATACCTTACCAGCTTCCCACTACTGTGTGAGTCACTGATGCATCAAAACAAAAGTGTGAACTGCAATTGTAGAGCAGGGTCATCCTGCAATCAGAGGATTTGTGGTTCGATTCCTGGCATTGTTAGTCCATGCCAATGTGTCCTTGAGTAAGACACTTAACCCCAAATTGCTATGAATGTTAGTCCCGATGAGCAGGTGACATCTTGCATGGTAGCCCCCGCCATCAGTGTGTGAATGTTGACATGTAGTGTTAACACGCTTTGAGTTATCGGAGGACTAGAAAAGTGCTATACAAGTACAGTCCATTAACTATTTACCAACATGAAGGCTCGCAAATCATGTAGCCTGACGGGTTAGCTAAGCATCAGTCACAAGCGTGAGAAAATATGTAGCGTCCACGCAGAGGGGATGCATGAGAAACTTTTCTGCAGCAACCTGTGGGGATCCTCTTGTCCATCAAACTGTCAGTACAAAGAAAGGAGGAAACAGTCATGAGTGACAAAAGGACCACCTGAGGGCCACTCATGGGATTTATGACTTTGTCATAAGTAAATGCGTCTGATATTGGCAGATCCACTCTTTGGGTTCAATATCCATTGTAAAGAATGCACTGGCCGGAATAATCAAGGACACATTGGACAAAAGCACTTTGTTTGGGTTATGATTACATATTGCACTTATAGCACCATGATCGACAAAAAAAGGTGACTTTCCACTGTTACCAATGGATGTATCGAAACAAATCTGTCTACCACGTTCCAAGATGGTGCCCCATGTATTCTTCTGAAAGTTGCACACTGGGCGCATACACCAAAAAGGTCTCCAGGGCCCTACAGCCTGAACACTCATTTCTTCTTTTTTTCTGGCATATTCATCCATATTGTATCCTGACTGATTTTAGCAAACGCCACATAAACTGTGGGCATGGAGGTGCTTTGAAATGCAATTCCAATTGGATTTGTTTAGATGCTTCTCAGTTGGGACACTCTACCAGCTTGAATTGTATTTCAAAGTGTGGAAGGGCTGAAGGATCCATGCTGCTGCAAGCTGAGAGATATGGAGGACAACAGAAAGGAGACCAACCATCGGTGGGCAGAGGCTAAAATAAATTGTCTGCTGGCACTCTCAGTTTCACTCTGCTTCTTCCCACTAACCACAATACCAGCCTATTTAGTCGCTGAATTTGTCTGGTGCAACGGAGGAGTTCTGCACCGGGACTTGACAGCATGAGAGGGCGAATGGTTCAAGTTTGAAAAGCTGCGTTGCTGACGTAGCCACGTAGTTACTGATGCTTATGTTGTTGGCACAGTAACCCTTGCAGATTTGTTGGTGATGTCTGGACACACACATCTGATCTGATCAAAGTGGAAACAGCCTGTCTGACAGATTTGATACAAGATACAAATCAATTGGTCTGCAGTCTGAATGTAGACTTAAACGTACCCCCCACACACACACACATAGTTTTGTAACTTTCACAACTATGGCCACGGTTTGCGCTGCCCCCACGCTGGGTTCAGAGCATATTGCAGCACACTTTGGTTGCCCAGGACCTGCACAAGCCATTCGAAATAATGGGTTTCAATGCGCAGTGGTGCTGTGGCTGAGTTCTGTGGGAAAGGCCCAAAACGTATCATTTGGAGTACAGGGGTCAGAAAGGCGGAATTCAAATTTCAAACTAGTTTTTTTGCATACCCCTGCCATTAAGATGACTTCTTACTGTACTTTTGGTGATATATGGAAAGCGCCCAGTGCAGCCACCGGGGTATTCAGATGTTTTGTATTGTTAATTTGTTGAGGTAGGCCAGGGGCAGTACTGCATGGTAGAGAGAGGGCTCACTAGGACTTTTGAAATGTGGGGGTTTCTTTCTCTCTACCAACTCAGCATGTTACACCAGACTGATTCAAACTAGTAACGTCTGAGCCACAAGCACCGCCTTCTGACAGCAGGCTTTAGTTGCGGTAAGGGTGTAGTGTGTCTACCAATTATTGGGGTTACAGCCAAGTATACAGCATGTAGAATATGTATCTTAACTTCAATGCTTGATTTTGGCAATAGTGAGTGACTAAATATTGGAGAAAAAAATAGTACCCAACAATTAAGTCATGCAGTCACACAGAAATATATAGGGAGTAGACTCATTGAGACCCGTTTTTATTGCAGGCTGTAACTTAATTGGTTCTCTCTCATCAGAGGTTGAGCGGTAAACCGGTCTGACTTGGACCGAAAGCTGTTCCATATAAATTAGCATAATTTTGTTGTACACACTCAAATACATTCAGTGCCATAGGATAAATTACTCAGTTATCTGCACATTGTCAGGTAAACGCAAAGTAAGCCTGGTGGTGCATTCATGTAGGAGAAGAAATTGTCCGGTCACAGGATATCAGATATATTCAGAGGGTCCTGTTCACCTGTTTGAGTTTTTTTTTTTCTTCTTCTTCTCGAGAACAATGTTGTTGTTTTTTGTGTGCAACCAGCCAAAGGGGTTTTGTCAAAGACCAGAACAAGAACAGGCTGCGCCATTTTATTGCACGCATAGAACACAAAATGGTGGTATGTAACTTAACCCTTTAAAGACCAACTCCATCTAGTCCAGCAGACAAGGAGGCATGTCAGACTGGTGGAGTCCCCAGTAACGTGGATCATACTCATGTAACACAAACTGAGTGGTGCCGAAACTGAACAGGCGCGCGCAGAAGCCCCACTTAGGACTTCTTTGCTAGGTGCAGTTCCTGTCGGAGCAAGTAGTCCCGCCTGTTACAGCAGGCAGGGAGCGCCGGTGCAGCTGCAGCAGCAAAAAGGGAACCGTGGTGCGGTCGCCCGGAAGGAGTCGTGCTGCTGCTCCGACAGGCGCGCGCTGTGTCATCCATAGAACGCGCAGGGGCGGGCTCTCTCGGAGGACCCGCACCTTTTTATTGGTTGTAACCAGACCATTGTATAACGTACGTACAAATTCGCACACATTGTCTGAAATTGCGCAAAGACAGATAATGGAGGCGGATTTTGATTTAACGCCGCCACTCGGGGCACAACAATCCGTGTAGCCCACGTCGTCCGAGGAGGAGGAGCAGGGGTGGGGGGGGGAGAGACTCAACGACACCCACCGTCTCACTCTCCAGGAAGAAAGGAAAAAAAAGATCTCCTGAAGGATATTTTGCAAGGAAGACGGTCATCGGCCAGAAGGTCCGTCGCTTTCTTCGTGTACCGACAAAGAAAGCCGACAAGCACCGTCTTTGGAAATGATTACTGAAACGCAGACAATGTAGCCGAGAAAGCACGGAGGGATTTGGTGGTGAAGCACGCGAGAGCAGCGCGGAGCCTTGGTGAGGTAAGGGGGTCCTGCTCAAGACCAGCTGCAGAGGAGTCGGTCACTGTTAGCTGTTGGTTATCAGTGCTAGCTAGCACGCTGCTGTAGAGACTGAGGGCTAGTTAGCTTCACCCAGAACCTCCATCTGCGTCAGATGCATGAATAAAACACGTGGCTAGAGTCTCAAACCCGACGGCTGCTGAGGATGCTCGTGTTCTTGTTGTTGATTGCATCACACAGTTTCCTTTTGTGTGTGTGTGTGTGTGTGCTCCGTCCAGGCTGGCTACAAGTAAAGCATCATACAACGCTACAACGTCACAATCTAGACCAGAGCAGCACACAGCTTCTACATGCATCTTTATTTCCTACATCATGGGATGATTTAAAATGCTCGTCTCTGTACAAATTATCACGAGAACAAAACATGTTAATATAAAAATGTTTTGGAAATATTTGAAAAGGATGCTGGTTATCATTTATAAGGAGTGTGGCATCTCTGTTGACCTGTGACTTAATTGCTTTTAAAAGAGTTTATAAAATGTTCACTAAACTCTTCAGCAACTAAGTTGTCACCCTTGAGTGTATTATGTATATATGTTCTATAATGTGGGAGATATATATATATATATATATATATATATATATATATATATATATATTTTACATAAATAGTTTCATTATCTTGGATGATGTGTTAATATTAATTAAATTGTTAAAGATGTAGTAGAGGGTGCTGATGCATGGGTAAACCATTCAACCATCCATGTGTATCCAGCTGTAACATAAGTCTGCTTTTCCAGGTAAAGAGAGACACCTGGTTGGAAGTGTAAAATGGAGGGGGTCTCTGATCCACTAGTCTCAGCCGTTCTGTCGTATGGGGTTTCCTTAACATGTCTGTATAACTAAACCAGGTAAAGGGGTTTACTGAGTGTACAAGTGTCTACAACTGCACTTCCTAGTAAAATGTGAAACTTCATCAACAACAACATATCCCATGACCCCATGGCAAGAGAAGCGCCATTGAACCTCCCTGGCCAGTTAATCAGGTTAACCTACACGCTAATGCACCGCGCTGCCATATTCTACCTTTGCAATGCTTATAACAGCCAGTTTTAATATTCTTTGTTCCTCGTGTTTTTAACTGGGATCTGTAAAACTTCTCGGTATCGTGCAGTCCAGTGCAACAGCACTACAAACTAAAGCCTCAATAATAAACGTATAGTTAAATGAATACCTCTCTGACAGTTTCAATCAAAACAACTCATCAATATCTGTACAGCATAATGAATAATTTTACAATTTTACTGGCAAGTGAAATAATGAATTGACAACCATTTTTCTCATATATGGATTTGAAAATATGTTTTGTCTTTCCAGAATGATAAAAAAAATTTAAATAAGCACTCTACTAATGAAAAGTAGTGACACTAGCCCACTACATGATGTGTTGTTAATGGTATCTGCATTAGTTCGGGGCGTCTCGGTATACTGGTATGAATCGTGATATTAAAATAAAAGTGAAATATTGATAATATTTTAATAGTACATGTATGATAACATCATATAAATCATCCAGCACCTATTTCATCCAACTTTTGTATTGTTAGGGTTCCAGGCTCTCTCTCCACCTACTAACTCATGTATATTTTGAGTCATTTTCACACATGTAGTTGTGACGGGGCCTTAGCCACTACACTACATAGTGGAAATCTGTTATCAAATCTCCATTTTTGCAGGCAATATATGTGGTCGGATTTGCCTAGCTTTGGCTGATATTGGGCTCGGTCCCATTAGCTGTGTTGTCGTTTGTTTCAAAAGACACAGTTTAAAGATTTGTAGTTCAATACAGTTTGATAACGGCAGCACAACATGGTGTGTGTGTCACTGTAGCTGTGTAAACTCCCCCCCCTATCGGTTATTACTGTTGATTCAAGTGTCTAAATCCTGACTGTCAATATGATAATTTCTCATCTGGGTGTTTGTAATATTGTTATTATTTAGATTACCATAGTCATGAGGGAGTCCATTCTATTGAACAATTGTGTAAAACAGATATGTGGTTTGTTGTTCACATGCTGTATTCATTGCTATGCAGCAGTTGGATTTAGCCATCCCCTTTTGAACACTACTCTGCGATCTCATCCCAAGCAGATCTTGCGTTCCAAGGAAGGTAGAGTTAGTTGGCAGTTGATATATGTATAAAAAAAAAGAGCCATGACATGGTGCAGTTCTAGCTGACCTGCTTCAATCCTTCCACTCCAGACCAGAGCTGACATGGAGGCCAAATAGCCCGTCACTGTTCAGCAGCAACAAGCAAGGGCATAGAGAGAGGACACAGTACTCGTCCGTGTCTACCCAGAAGATCGCCTTGGTGAGGGGATCATATTTTCCGCAAGACCGTATTAGCTTTTAATGCTTTTCTGTCTTTGTGTGTGTGGTACACCATGTAAACATAAGAAATGCTATCAATCGTCAAATCAAAATGAAGCATTCTTCTTGGAGATTCAAAATATTTGATGGATCCTATCGTATTGGCTGACATGTTTCTTCTGCATTCTGCTGTTTGATGTTGAGTGTTTCACACCACTGTTCTAGGAGCCGCCTCTTCCATTCCTGCCGAGTCTAAGCAGTTCACTAGCTATTGCAGGTGCGTATAGCACTCAATAAGGGGTAGAGAGATTTGTAAATTGCTTATGCCACTTTTAACTGGAAACGGGAAGCTCTCCCACCCTGACGACCAGTATTCACCTTGCCCAGCCAGCTGTTGTCATGTGCCGAAGCCAGATCGACTGCCCGTTTCATCTACACAACACGGCCAAGAAGAGTTGAAATGGCGTGTTTTACAGTGTTGCGCTTAAATTGATTTGTGCATAAAGTGAAGTGAAAAAAACATTGCTGGTGTGTGGGCCTAGATGGGGAAAAAAACATTTGTGCTGTGTGTTGGCCTGTCATATGGAACCGTGTGTGTTTATAGAACAGAATCCCCCCCCCTGTTTCTAGCATTCTGCTGCAGTTGAGCAGGAAAAAAGGTGTTACTAAATGGAATTGGACATTTTAAAAGATATGTAAAGATACCCACTTGATTTGTCTGATTCAGACCATGAGGTCTTCACACATCTTCTGTTCTCTTGGCTTTGTTTTAATGTAAATCACCACTTTCACAACATGAAGGAGTTTCATGTGGCACTGGCACCTTGTCCTTTGCTAACGAGGACCCATCCATCCAGAAAATACACTATATGGTGTCCTCTATAGATCAGCATTGACTCAATATCTTGTGAACAAGCTTAGTATTAGTGTTTTATTTTAAAGTCAAACCCTTTTTTAGGTTAGAGGGTATGATTTGATTTGTTTTAGAATAGTTCCCACCGTCTCAGAATGTTGTCCGGTCATTCTGGTTACATCATCAGTTGTTATTCTATTGCATTTATTCCACATCAATCCTACAGAATCCAAGCATTTATTCATAGTATTGAAACATGTGACAGGGTTCCAGACTAACCTTTTACATTGGTTGCACTGTTTGAGTTAGGTGCACAAGCTCATAATTCAGGTTCTCCCAAAAGGTTTCACCTTGCTTTTTGGTGCTGCAGTCAAGTCAGGATATTCACCGGTCGCCATTATTGTTGTGGCCCCTCTGTCTAGCCTTGATGTCCTTCTAAAAATGGTATGCACTGTTCTCCTGCCTCTCTCCTGTTAATACAGTTTTTAGACGCCATTGTCTTTTGTTGAGATACTGAATTCTTATTGGGGAAATGGTGGGTTTAATTTCATACCAGGCATGAACAGCTGGAGATCTGTGCTATTTAGGTCGATGGTTTCACACAACGTGTCTTGGCGGCTACCGAAACCAATCTTGACTACCCTATCTATCCTACCAGCTGCACTGCAGCAAGTTTCAGGAACAGCATCTTTCTGCTCTGTCTGCAAAAAATATGCATCCGTTTTTGACAGAGCCAGTGTGTTCTGAACAGATGCGCAAGGGAAGCTACGTAGGCTGTGTCATAGAGGCAAGCCGGGTGCAGTTCAGGCTGTGGCATAGAGGCAGGCTGGGTGCTGTTCATTTGACTTTTGCGGCCGTGTCCTGAATGGATGCGTGGGGGAAGTTATGCCATGGAAAATAGTCAAAAGATTAATTAATAGAAAATGTGTTGTTAGTGGCAGCCCTAGAGTTGTAGAGAAATGCTGGGTCGGGTATCGGCAACTATGGAGGTCTATGCACCCATCCCATTTTAAGGATCATATATTGTTATTGTGCAACAACAGAAGGTGCAACAGAATGCAGTGGTTGCCCATTGGCTATATAAGTTAAAAACATAACAAAAACGGTATTACACTCATCTACCTCTTGAGCCAGGAGCAGATTGGGTGGTGGAATAGCCTTAGAGCCTAGCTGGGTTAGCTTAGCTTCCATTTAGTCTCTGATGGCGTCCATCTTGTTTTCAATAAATTTGGACTTTTGGACTAAGGGCTGTGATCATTACAGAGACAAGGACACAGCGTTAGATGTCTGCTCTTGTTGGCAAAAATAATATAAATGCACCTATTTGGTGATTCTTTGGTTTTAGGACTGGAAAAAGGAGAGCCAGAGACCATGAACAAAGTCATTTGTAAGCTGGGCTCTAAATGAGTTGGGACTAAAAATATAAACGCCACAAATCTTTGCTCCCATCTTAAGTTCACCATCAAACAGTATGTGCAAGTCTGCCACTGAGAGCAACCGGACCAAAACTCATGGTGAGGAATCAACCCTCAATCATCAGGACTTTCCAAAGGCAACACAATATAAACGTGATAGCCAACGGTGACGAGACTATAAGATGGTAGTTACCACCACTTGATTCATCTGATTTATTGATATCAGCATGCCCTTGTTAGCCTTTGACAGCGCTTACTGCCTATGCATTGGGACACATACATTGGGTATTGCAACATACCCGTCTTCATTCCATTATATCCATGTGGATCTTGAAGAGATATAGAGCTTTGACCAGGTTCCATTACAAAGTTCTAGACGAGGCCAAGTTGAGAAGTTCACGACGGGGCCAAGTTGAGAAGTTCAATAGCGGAACCAGGTTGGAAAGTTCAAAACTAGCGAAACTGCTTATGCGCGCAAGTATTAACCGTAGACGATTGCAGGTCATTGGAAAGAATACATGTTTTAAGAACTCAAGCTATAGATGTTTCCTGTTATTGCTAAAACAATGCCTTGCAGTGTGAAGAATTATAATGTACAGGGGTAACAGCTCAATGCTTTGTTTAGTTACCATGGTTACGGGCAAAACAGCACACACATAGAGGCTTCAGTAAGCATACATCACAGATTAAAGGAAGAAGCAACACATAGTTTTAACACACACCCACGTGACCCCCTGTCTAGACTAGAGCGTATGTCTTTGGACCACTCCCACAAGAAATGTATTAGTAAAGTAAGGAATAAGCACGAAAAGGAAGTAGAAAAGGGCAATGGAGTCAGATAAAGAGAAAGTCAGAAGAGAATAAATACGCCCGGCTCTTGACAATCGGGGCTCTCTCTTCCTGAGACGTGCTGACTGTGAGGAGACAGACAGGGGAGCTGAGTCCGAGGCCTTGTAGATATGCATTTCATGTATGTAATTGCTAAATAAATAATCATGATTGTACTATAACCTGTTCTGTCAATTCTTGAACACTTGAGGAACATCCTGCAGACGCAGTGTCCTCTTCAATCTCTATTGTTTTCTTTTCTTTTTCCACCATTATTACACATTGATGTGGATTGGTAACCTTAGTGTACAGTATCCAAGGCTTTGATCAAGGCAATTATGACTTATAAAATAAAGTTGTATGGGATTCATTCTCTGTACTGGTTCATGTTTTACAAAGGGGTTTAACTTCAGTGTTTCCCCTAGGTTTACAGCTTCGGGGGGGGGGGCGGCACGGCGGCGGGGGCGACGACACCAACACAAACACTTAAAGCAGTGGTTCTCAAACTTTTTCTGTAAATAACTTCATTTTGTGACTCCATCTGTGCTTTTATAAATAACTGAAGAAAGAAAATTGCAACCACTTTCAAGTAAATCAGATTGCTCCATCAGACATTTTTTTTTTTTTTTAAATTGCAATCACTTAGAACAATGAAAATAAAGTTATATCTGTGCAAAAAATAACTAATATTTAGTTACTACTAAATAGCTATTGTGGAAAACAATAAGCTTTTTTTTTTTGCAAAACAGAATGAGTGCAGATATGTGAGCATCAGGTTGCATCAGTATTAGTGGAGCAGTGAGCCTCTACACATCTTTATAAACGGGGTTGTAGATTTGATACAATTCATGTTCAACGTTGATCTGAGATCTGTTTTCTGTTTTGAGAGACGCAGAAGCAGAAAGGACGTCACGGAGACTTCTGGCAAAGAGCCAAAAGTCGGCGAGTCAAGTGTAACCTGTTAACGGCATAACGTAAACATTTACCCGAAAGTACAGGCTTTTCTCCATGGTACTTTTGTTGGTACAAGACACAAGCACTTTGTCTCTTTCACCTGGAGCAGGAGAGCTGCTCCGGTGCTCCTCTCATGAGAGCTGCTGTTGCCATCTTCACCCTGGGAGCGTTTAAAACGCAGATATAGCGGTCTGCTTTTCACGCGACATATTTTTCGACGCTCTCTGTCCGCTGCTGTGTGCTCAGCGCTCACCTGTCTGTGCGCGCGCACGTGTTTGTGCGCATTAGGGCGGAGCTGTGCGCGACGCAGAGCAAAGGAGAAGTGTTAACGCGACCATGTAGAGACCGAAATGACAAGCTGTGTGTGGATAAGATCAATAAAATACGTCCGTTTAGTTTGTTTAATAACAGAACAAGGTGTAGACCGGTTCTATAGGAAAGAGAAACTTAAATGACGACTTGTGATCTGGCGCTGTCGAGAAAATTACAGGGGGGCGGAGGGTTTTTTCAGGGGGGCGCCCTGCCCCCCTATTCTAACGGTGGGGGAAACACTGAACTTGAACCAAGCCATACAACAATGATGGCAATCACATCACAGCCATACAGGGTTAGTAGTAATCGGGTATTAAAATTAATAACATTGTTATCGATCAGATTGGATAAAAATGGTATGAGAACATCTCTAGTGTCTGAAAATACTGTCTTTACATTTATAGGAGTTGAGTGAGCTAGAGCAATGTTTCTCAATGCTGTTTAAGCCTGGATACTGTGCTGTCAAACGTGTAGCTGAAAATCCAAGACTTGGATTTGTTGGAGTTGTGTTGCTAGCATACAGTATATACAGGTGCACTATCTTAGCCATGTGCAAACAGTTATAACCCGGGGAGGACACGCACACACACACACACACACACACACACACACACACACACACACACACACACACAGCTTCCATAATACAAGATGGGTATTGAATGAAGTACTCTATTGGTATTGGTGTCCCTTTTCTTTTTTTTTAAGTATTCGTACTAGCTTTGTAACGACAACTAGCCATAGCGCCAGCGCAACCAGACTGCTCCTGTCTGTACCTTCAACTCACTCGCATGAGTTTTTTTTTTTTTTTTTTTTAATACTGTAGGTAAGGAAATGTGCACGGTATGATTTTTATACCGCAGTATATTGTGATAGTTATGCTGTCGTAACCCTTGTCTAAATACTAGGGTGCTTTTCAGTTTAAGCTAAAGTTACATTTGGTAACCGAGAGAATGCATTTCCCAAACAATCTCTGTTGCCATATTTGCAAGCATTGACAAGTGTGGTGAAGTAGTCTGCCAGTACTAAAGCTATGTCAGATGGTTTGGTGTGAAGTAGGCCTGAGCAGTATGACCAAAAATTCACATCACGGTGTTTCCCCCTACTGCTTCTCTGCTGCCGCTCATAACTGCAGTAATGTAAATCAAATACGAAGTTAATGCAGTCTTAGTTATTTTAGGAATTACCCTTTTTTTATTGGGATTTCAAGCGTAATGTGAAATTATTGTCCTGCTCTGGCTAGAATTTCCTAGTCAATGTCTTTTTTAAGGTTATTGGTGTAGCTGGTAGCTTTATGAGCAACATTGACTAGATCCCACACTGCTGAGGTTTGAGTTCCTCCAAATTGAAGTATGCACTTGTATCCAGCAGATTTTCTTGTTTGAGGTAACTGCAGCTTTTGAAAGTTGTATGTTATGTTTAACCCTTTTGAATGTTGTTTGGCCGAGTGTGGAAAGAAAAATAAAGCACTTGTTTTGGAGCAAAAAGGAATAGGCAGAGACTACCAGGTCCATTGCTCCTCCTTCTAATACCATTATATTAGGGGGCGGGGCACCCCCTAATATATAATGGTAGGGGAAACACTGCGATATCACAGGACCTTAACTTGGGTCTCCCGAGGAGCTGTCGCATTCATTCACTGACAGTCTAAACTGTACACATACTGCATTGCTGCGTTCACAGCTATAACGTGACTGCTGACTTCATACCCATAGTCTAACACGCTCTCTCTCTTGACTGACCACTCTCTAACTATGTGCTGTGCTTGCAAAACCCTGGCAAAAACCCTGACAAGATTATGTCAGGCAGACACACCTTGCAGCTAAACTAATTGATTTGGTGGAGACTTACTGGGTGTGCAAGTAAAAATGTGGCGCTAACTCTCCCGAACGGATGACAAAGACTGCCTGTTTTATGTACACTGCAGTTGGTGGTAAATTATGTACAATTTAACAACTTTGTTCATCGGGTGGTCGATGCAACTGGGCAGCTTATCAGGCGCAACTGGTGAGAGGTTGCTGTCGTGCAGGGTAGAATCTGCAGAGGAGAGCCCAGGCAGGTAAACAGTGGGCTGATGTCTGAATTTTTGGTCTTTATGTTTCTAGTTTATTGAAGAAAGACCTTTTTAAAATAGGGTTTATCATCCAAAAACCTTCACCAATGATTTAAACATAGAGAAATATTGTCATTATGTATGCGTTATTATGCTATGATTTTACTGGTGCGGCCCACTTGAGATCAAAATGGGCAGCATGTGGTCCCTTAACTAAAATGAGTTTGACACTCCTGCTGTAGTGGTATCTGGTGGTATTGGCATTGGAGCATCCCTAGGTGTAATAGCCTTCCCCAGTTAACAGGCCCTGATTTCTGTCTTGTCTGGAGCAATAGCCTCCACTGCCATTTTATATCTTGGAAAAACAAAATGCAAAACATGTTATAATGGTAATAATTTGCATTTCTTTCCCTTTTACAGCCAGCCAGGATTGACGTCTTTCAATATTTAGATGACGGCAGACGTTTAACACCAGGTACAAAAGTTTTTTTTTATATTTAAGTTTGTGTGTGCTTGTTGTTTTTGAGAAATGCTTGTTTAAAAAAAAATTACATATGTGAAATATCTTAAAGATTCTATTCCGTTAAATTGACATCTGAAATGCAGGACTGTTAAAGTGTGCCAGAGAGAGCGAGAGATGGGCACAGCTTTAAACGCCAAACTTATCCAAGTCAGGGTTATACACAGTAAATTGTACTCAAATTGAAAAACAATGAAGTCTAAATAGAGTCAAATCTACTCTTGCCTCAGAGTAAATAATTCAGAGTATGTTTTACTCTCTTCAGTGTTTATATTAAACTCTACAAGTTATATTTTACTCCATTTAGAGTATAATTTCACTCCGTATAGAACTACATTTCACTCTATATTGAATTGGATCGAATTCCATATGGAATGTTCTATCCCTTTATAAGTAGCTATGCCATCCAGCTCTTCCTGGGATCCCAGGTCTGATGGGATAAGCATTCCAGCATGTCCTGGGCCTGCCCTAGGGTCTCCTTCCAGTAGGTGTGGAACAGAGGCTTACCACGAATGTTTGTTGTATTAAGTGATTGGCAAAAGCTGCGCCTTGCCAAATTAGAAAAAGTATACCCCCACTGCACTGTCAAAACTATCCCCATGAACACAGCCCAAGGAGCGTTCCCACCTCCTTGCTGCAGTCGTTCCGGCCTCTTAATGGCTATTTGCTGATCTAGTAGTTCCACAGGTTAGCCTTTCCTGAAAAACCATCTCATTCATCCTTCACTGCTGATGACCACCAAATGGTTCAGATGCACAGGCACTGATATCTTTTGTAGGCTTTAAACATAGCCCGCTAGGATTAAAAGTCCCCAACCCCCTGGGAATATGGAACATGCCAGGTGTTCCAATTTAGCAAACTCATGTGTGAAGGTTAAGTCTGATCAATCTTAAACTGAAGGTGTTCTGGTACCAAGTATCGTCAAGAATTACTTCATGCTTACATGGTGCTATACGTAATGTAACTATACTACCATTGCCCATCTCCTGGCTAGCAATTCACCCTTGAGGCCCTCTTTTTGGGTATTGAGCCCACATGGCAGCGATTTTGTTGTCCCACCACCGCAGGTTCTTAAATCACTCGTAGTAAGACTATTTTCCTCCGACCAAATTTGTGTTTGCTGACCCCACTAGGAACAGTGCACCAGACAACAGGGACTAACAAACACATTCACCCCTTGTCAGGCCACATCTCGCCATCCAAACTCTACACAGACTGAATAGTCAATTGTAAATATACCTGATGTCAAATTCTTTTTGGATTGCATTTTGACAGCATTTGTAGGTGAGCATTTTTTTTTTTTTTAAGTGGCCTTGTAAAATCTTTACAATAATAATATTAATCAATATATTTCTTCCCAGGTTTCCATGCAGATGTAATGCGTCATCCTGGATAGTCCTAGTCCTTGTGAGTCCAAGAAAAGGTCAGAATTTTCTTGTCAAGTATTGTGTACTTTATTCAAAGTGATAATGGTTGAAGTTGCTGTTTTTTTTAATTATATTCTTATTTGTGTTTTCAGGATTGGGCCAAATAAGCTATAGCTTCCAATCCTGGCAGAGAATGGCTCAAGGTTGGGATTCATACTTTCATAACCTTCCACCTCTATCATCAGAACCAAGTACTTTGACAAGGACATCAGAGTCACAGGGAAGTCTTTCCCACCATATAGAGAACTACATTGGACATCATGACTTCCCCAGCACAGAGGCTTCAAATGAAGCCTCTGCAACCAACTCAAATTTTAACACAAACTATTACTCAAATCCCAGTATGGAAAATCCCAGTTCAGACTGCCTTTATCAAAGATACAGCAACGAAACCCCGTGGCAAGCTGATGGAGAACAAATGGGAAAAGATCTCCTGCCAAGATGTGGAAATAATGAAATCAAAGATTTAGCCACAGATGGATTATCGACATCGGGACCTTTTCCTTCATCTTTTGCGACAGATCTACAAGAACTTAAGCAAGACTGTGGAATGTTAGCTACTTCATTTCTCGAGGGCTACTCGGATGTCAGTAGCTGCTCCGATGCAGATGTGGGTGAAACAAGGCCCTCTTGTAAATTCATGGCAGGCAAGTCGGTTCCGAAATCTAAAACTGATGTTACTATAAAACCCAGCTCATCAGAATGGCTTTTCAGTGATAGTGGAAATATGATGGTTCCGACTGAGAGTCACCCTAATATGTCAGAGACTAATGTAGCTTTGTCACGTACTTCAAATGTAATGGCAGGAGAAAACATAGTTAAAGACAAGATGGACTGTCCAGTTAAAACTGTCAAATCTTACAGGGGACACAATCAATCCTCAGCTACTTTGAACATGGTGAAAACTACAGGGAGCAAGCCTGTTGAAGAGAAAAGGGATAATGGTGGTTGTCCAGATCAGAAACAAAAGGCGGATGTGGAGCGAGATCTCATTCAAGGACAAAATTCAAACATCTCAATAAGTGTCAATGAAAAGTTGACTGATGGAATACAGTACCCGGACGGCAATGAAGAAGGCCAGATTGCTGCAGCTGTGCCAAATAGCATGACTACATTAAACAATGTCCAAGAGCTTTCAGGGAAAGAAGTCCCAACTAAGGAAATTGAGGAATCATTCAACCAAAAAAATGGTAATCCCAACACCACAAATGATCAAGATGGAAATATGGAGACCAACTGTCCGAAGAAAGAAATTCAGTCATATACTGATCAACAATGTATCAAGTTTTCTGATTCTACAGATGCCAATCATGAACTGGGTGAGTGCACAAGTACCTTGAAAAGTAAAAATCAGGATGTTGAATCCTTTTTGCATTTATCTGGGCACCAGTTTTACAAATGTTTGCCGAAGAACAATATTTGTTTGAGCCCTGCTGTGACGAGTGATGGTCATTTAAGCAATGCCAGTGACAAGACTGAGCAATGTGTTGGAAGTCATTTAGATCCCTGCTTGCAGTCAACTAGCTCCAGCAAAAATGTTAATCCTTCTCTAGAAAAAGAATGGACCAGTTCAGCAGAGAATGTTAACACCAATTCTCCAGATTGCAGTGTCCTTAGTGTCACTCGTCTTCCTATTGATACTAGTGACGAGAACAAGCAAGGTGTTGCTAATAATGTAGAATCCTGCTTACAGCCCACCCGCCCAAGCACAGACACAAATCCCTGTCTAGAAACTGAATCGAAAAGTTCACCAGAGAAGAGCGCTCCAACCTCCTCAGAACCAGATTGTAGTGACACTGCTCTGACTGGTGACATTAAAGAACAGAGTGTTTCTAATGGTTTACCATCTTGTTCACGGTCAAACACCTTAAGCACAGACATAACTACCTGTGTAGAAACGGAATCAACAAGTTCACCAGAGAAGAGCGCTCCAACCTCCTCAGAACCAGATTGTAGTGACACTGCTCTGACTGGTGACATTAAAGAACAGAGTGTTTCTAATGGTTTACCATCTTGTTCACAGTCAAACACCTTAAGCACAGTCATAACTACCTGTGTAGAAACGGAATCAACAAGTTCACCAGAGAAGAGCGCTCCAACCTCATCAGCACCAGATTGTAGTGACACTGCTCTGACTGGTGACATTAAAGAACAGAGTGACTGTGAACAAGATTGTAAACCATTAGAAACAAACACCTTAAGCACAGAAATAACTACCTGTGTAGAAAAGGAATTGACAAGTCCCCCAGAGAACACAAATGTAACCTCTTGTCCACAACATCAAAGTCCAGTGGCACTAAAACCAGGAAGTCTTAATGGAGATGTTGCTGAAAATGCAGCTGAGTTGGACACATCTGCAGAGGAGCCATCCTTGTCTGGCGTCCTCTATGGTGAACCACTGTCAAGAGAAGATTCCTCATCTGATGCTGATGAAACAAACCTTGACACAAGTCCCTATGAAGACACTTCTTTGGCTAGACCTGACGGTAACAGCATGAACTTTCCAGAAGGACAAGCGCCTCAACTAAAATCCTCTATACAAATGAGAAAACGCCTGCAACCTGTTGTAATATTGAAGACACCAGAGTCAATAAATGGAGCGAGTAACTCTTATCATTGCGCCGATTGCCAACATACAACCCACAATGTAGATCAACTAATTGAACACCACCATTGTTGCCATTCAATGCAAAACTTCCAGTTTTGCATGACTTGTAATGTCTACCTGATGAAGAATGAACAATTAGAGAAACATGCGTGTTGTGTGACCAAAGACGGCCCTCGGCTCTCTTCTGACTCCAGCCTACTGAAGAAGAAAAAACGCCGTGGCAAGCACAAGTGCATTAGATGCGGACTCATATTTTCAAAACTATATCAGTATGTCACACATATACGATCTCACACTGGCAAAACACCCTACAAGTGCAATGTCTGTGGATCTTACTTTGCACAGTCTAGTAGCATGCGAAGACACGAGCAGGTACCTGGCAGATGCAAGGGGTCCACACTTCAAGTTACAAATTCTGATGCTAATTCTGATATCAAAGAAACTAAAACGCCACTACAAAAAGACCATGTACAGAACAAACCATATTCAAATCTACTAGAATGTTACGTAAAGCTTGTCAACATCTCTGAAACGCATCTGTGTAGTTTATGTGGTAAAAACTTCTCAACTTTGGACAAGGCCAAAAAGCACTTCCACAACGTGCACAAGGGGAAAAGTCTGGCAGTTTCATCGAGTCAGTGTACCACAAAACACAGTGGTGAGAAAACTCACAAAGTGGAGAGTGAGACCAGAGGAAAATATAAATGTCCTCTCTGTCCACGGCTTTTCAAGTACTCCTACAACAGAGCTCGCCATTTGCGTGACTGTGTACGAAACGCTACAAGTGATGGGAAGGAAAAAAATTCCGGTAAATATCGGTGTCCCTTGTGCCAGGTTACCTTCACTTTATCATGCAACCGATACAGACATATTAAATCGTTTTGCCTCAGAGAATGTGTAAATCGGCTCGCTAAGGAGAGGGCACCATCAAGGGAACAGGTTGAACAGAGAAAAAAGGAAAAAAGAAATGAAATTGAACGTAAAAAAACAACACCCCAAGCTTCAACGGCCTTCAAGACTCTACCACGTTACAAATGCAATCTTTGTCCCGCCGTTTTTCGTCACGGTTCTGGAAAGTACAGACATATGAAGAAACATGAGGTGTTTAAACTCACTGGTAAAATGTTCAAGTACAGGAATTCAGTTTTCTCCACCTTGTCTAAACCAGCAACTTTAAGTAGTACAAACACTAAAGAGAATAAGGATAACTCAAAATCAACTGAAACAACTGGCAGTCTCGCACTGAGCTGTAAGTTTTGTGGAGGATGTTTCGCAACACCACAGTCTCTGAAGAAACATCTTCGCAATCACAGAGGCGAAAAACCGTACCGCTGTCTAGAATGTGGCAAAGGATTCAAAAGACGGGCTCATCTGATCGGTCATAAAATCGTTCACCAGAAGAGGATACAGTGCACTGTCTGCCGAAAGATTCTTCCAACTATTGGTGAACTGATCCAGCACAGAAGCTCCCATCCTAATAAGGGAATGCTTCGATGCCCAGACTGCCGTCTGCAGTTCCAGTATCCTGCACAACTCCTTAGGCACTTAGACGCCCACAAAAAAAAAGAAAACCGGACAAGTCAGCTTGGAGAGAGACCATCATTAGAACCAGAGGAGTCCTTGGATCCTGTAAAAGATCAGAGTGGGCCAAAGCAGCTACAGTGCTCTCTGTGCAAAGAGGTATTTAATGATGCCCAAGTACTAAGGAAGCATTGTCTTACACATATATCTGTGTCCTCGTCAAACCAGTGTCCGTTTTGCAAAGATCATTTCCGTAATCGTCGCTATTTGCTGCGCCACATGATCAAACATACTGGAGACAAGCCCCTTTCCTGCACTAACTGTGGAAGACAGTTTTACCGTGACTTGTATCTTAAACTTCACAGTGAGAAGTGTATGCCTGCTCAAACCCTACATCTGGTCCCAATTGAGTCTACCGCTAGGAGGGGGCCACATCAGTGTTTGTACTGTCCACGGGCATTTACTAAGAAGAATCGCCTGAAAAGTCATCACTGTGGCCACAAGGCAAACAGTCTGCTTCTATGCTCAAGATGTGGGCAGTACTTTGGCTTTACAAAATTAACTCACCATCAGAAGAACTGCACAGAAACTTCAGAGCTCAACAATGGCTTATCATCCGTTAATGGCAATGTCTGTAAAAGCAATTTACAGACGAGCCAAAAAGTCAGCATAATGCCCCCAAAGTCCAATGCAACCGAGCTGCTTCGCTTTAAATGCACTCACTGTAAAAAGAGGTTCAGGTACAGATCGTTACTTTTGAGACATCTTGTGACACACACTGGTGTGAAACCCTATTCATGTATGCACTGTGGACACAGATTTGGAACTCGGACGATGTATTTGCAGCATGAAGCGTTCTGTGATGGCGTTAACAAGGAGGGGCTGTTGAAAGTCAAAGATGTGGCTGCAACTCAGTTGTCAAAGAGGCCTACTCTAAGTGAGGCAGCACAAATGCCCGAAGCAGAAGGTAAAGCGGAGTTAAAGTGCAAATTCTGCACCAAGACTTTCATGAAATCCCGGAGCCTGAGACGTCACATTTTGACACACAATGAAGTGAAACCATACCGCTGTAAAGCCTGTGACTGCTGCTTTTCAAGGTATGACCATCTGAAAGTACATCAGGCTCGCTGTAGAGGGAAAAAAACACGATTGGAAGTCTGTATTCCCAAAATCAGTTTAGATGACGTTGGCAAGGGTTGGAAAAATAGGTTTGATATGCTGGCAGCTGAAAAGATGGAGACCCTTGAGTGCAAAGTCTGTTCAAGAAGCTTCTCCACTCAGTCTAAACTTTCCCGACATGTCACTATGTTCCATACTACAAAATTATTCAAATGCACACACTGTGGCTCATCATTCTCTCATGAAAAATCTCTGAAAAAGCACAAGAAGATAAAGAAGTGCAGGACTCGCTCCAAAGAATTAAATTCTTTACTGCCACTGGAAACTAATCCACCAACAGAACATGTGACAAACCCGCTTAATGTGATACGAAATAGAATAATACAGCGTATCCAGCCTTATTTGAACAAAAAGTTCAAATACACATGTAGTTATTGCCCCCGTGCTTTTCAAAACACCTGGCAATTGAGCGTGCACACCCGACTGCACACAGGAGAGCGGCCATATGCCTGTGATGATTGTGGTCTGAGATTTATAAGGAAGGATTACGTGAAGCGTCATTCCCCAAAGTGCACCAAGAAAAGATGCATTGTAACACCGAGATTATCCAAGTCCACAGTTTGCAAAACCCAACCGTCAACCACTAGAAGCCCACCAAAAGGCTTTTCTTGTGCATACTGTAGTTCCCGTTTCTTGCTATTTTCACAGCTTCAAGAGCATTTTTTAAATGCACACAAGCTGGAAACACAGGCTCCTCCAATATCCTCTGCTCCCCTACAACACCATCTGTCAAATATACCAAACATCAAAGAAGAGCCTTTGGATGAGAGTTGTGACAAGTGGCTCAGTGATGGCGCTAAACTAGATGCAGCTCCTGATAGTAAGGTCCCCAATCCATTGCCCTGCCCAGTGTGCGATATGTCCTTTACAAATAAAGCTGGACTCAGCGGTCATCTGCGTGTACACACAATGGAGCTTCCTTTTCAATGTAAAACATGCAAGAAGGGCTTCTGGAATAAAAGGCTTCTCCGTAATCACAACAGGAAATGTAAATTGGAGCACATTTCAGAGAGAAGTACAACCCAACAGTCGGAAGTTCCTTTGAAAGCAGAGATTGATTTTGTGCTGAATGACTCTGTTCTACTGTTCACAGAGGCCACCGACTCAAATGGCTCTGGCGTTTTGCAGACCAACTTCTCTTGCAAAGATGACAAATCCCCAGAAAATTCAGAAGGAAAACCGGTGCGGAGCAGCTCAAGTACAGAGAAGAAAGCTGTGCAGTATCAATGTTCAGAATGTGATAGGAGCTTCACGGATGGCTTGATGCTTATTAGTCACCTTGAAGACCATGGAAGACAAGAACAAGCAAAAAAGCGCAACGCGTGTGTTACGTGTGGGGAGCAGTTTTCTAATCTAGGACATCTGGCCAGACACATGAAGGTCCATGAAAGTAAGGGGAAATACGCTTGCCCTGACTGCTCCACGGTGTCGAAGACCTCATCTGATCTTAACATCCACCGAACATGTCATGACCCAAATAGGCCTTTTCCTTGCAAACTGTGTAATCACAGGTTTTGGACAAGACCAGCTTTATATAATCATTACAGAGAAGACCATACAGATGATGTGTTTACGTGTCGTTTCTGTAACAAGGCATATTCGGTCAAAAAATCCCTTTACAGACATTATAGAAAGTGGCATCCACAAGAGCAGATGAATCCTGGGCGAACTGTAAAGGAAAAGATCGTCGTTGAACCACAATCCAGCAGTCAAGTCAGCACAGCTGCTGAAAGCGACGAGGAGAGAAATACTGGCAGTGGGGACACCGACTCAGACTCCGCGCCATACTTCCCGTGCCACGTGTGCGGAAAGACATTCCCAACATCGGAAGGTCTTGAGGACCATCAGCGGTGTCACCTGGGTGAAAAACCACATGAATGTGCAGAATGCGGTCGATGTTTTTTCCAAGCGTCCCAGTTGCAGCAGCATCAACGAATGCACAAGTCTGAATTTCAGTGCCAGGCATGCGGCAGGGGTTTTGTCTCGCTCTTTGCGCTCCGTAAACACAAGCATACTCATGGAAAGAGCCGTCCCTACCGTTGTTCCAGGTGCGACTTCAGTTTCACAGGGCCGTTGCAGTTGGCAGAGCACATGTCCACCCACCGTGAAGAGAACTTCCCATGTGATATATGCAATCTTGTGTTTCTCTCCAAGAGTAGTCGAGTTGAGCATCGGAAAAGCCACTCAAACTCAAGTGACTGCCCCTCACCTCCAATTTCAATGAAAGAACATGAGAAGTCTGCTTCCCTCTCTGAAGGCTCATCAGTGTCCCCTAAAGAGCTTAAATACCGCTGCGGTCTTTGTGGTGAGCGTTTTCCAGACCCAGAGGAGCTCTCGGAGCATGGTTGCATGGAAGCCAAAGAGCGGCCATACCCCTGCTCGGACTGCAATCAACATTTTCTGCATGCATCTCACCTGAAAAAGCACAGGAACAGCCGTCACATATCATGGTCCAACGGTGAATATCTGTGCAATCAATGCAACAACCGTTTTTCCACTTCTCAGCAATTCCTCCACCACCTGAAGAGCCACGCTGATACTGCAGCAGAAGATAAACGCAACACTGAAGGTACAGATGGGGCTCGATCCCGCGACTTCATATGTCCAGTTTGCCATCAGTGTTTTGCCACCGCCGCAGAGTTGATTCGTCATTTCCCCACGCATCCTAATGGTTCTTTTGAATGCAACATTTGTAAAATGACACTTCCCTCGAGAAGTACGCTCGAGGAACACGAGCGCCGTCATGTGACATCAGAAACGGAATTTGAATGCACAGAGTGTGGCCAGAGCTTTTGGGGAGAAGATGCTTTCAAACAGCACCACTGTTCTCATCATAAGCGCGCTTCGAAAGAGGCTGAATATTCAAATCCGTCAGCGAAGATGTCCACTCCAACTTATTATCATGCAGCAGTAGAGGAAGAGGAGATTGACGTTACTGGAGAGGACTTGTACAATTGCCAAGTTTGCTCAAGGCAGTTCTCCTCAAAGAGTGGGCTTTTGGAGCACCAAAATAAAGATCACCGAAACGAGAAGCCATTCAAATGTGAGCTTTGTGGGAACACTTTTGCCAAGAGGCGGTACCTCACCGAGCACGAGCGGAGGCATCGTAAAAAAAACGCGACTCAGTCCGAAGAAGAAGAAAACAAGTTTGCGCGTACCCAGTGGCACACCAAACTCGATACGGCACAAGATCTGTCGTCGCATATGAGATTGGACGCCGAAAAAGAAGTTGGAAAGTTCCGCTGCGATATGTGCTACAAGTCCTTCAGCCGGTGGTCTCAGCTGAAGCAGCACCAAGAAAGTCATGTCGGCCAAGTTGTATATGAATGCACAGAATGTGACAAAGCCTTTGCTTTTCCTCACCTACTGGAGGAACATCAACAGACTCATGCTGGCCCCTCTCAGTAATGGTTGTTGAATACCATCTACCTTCTCCTCCTTTTTGAATAGCTAGCTATAGTAACTTGAAGTCCCTTCCATGCCTTACATCTGACCCTGTACCTCCACTTGTTTTCACAATTTAGATTAAATTTGTATTTTTGATCCTTGTGACATAATAACAAAGATCATGTCTCTGACGGGGCATCTCCTTCTGCGATTATATTTAGTGTATATATTTTTTTTGATTTGTATACAGTACATGAGCCAGATAGTTTCTTGACCGTTTGTAAATCTATGACCGACGTGTGTAAAGCTGTTTAACATTCTGTGTGCTGAATACAGACTAAGCATGATGCGATAAGATGTTTATGGAAAGTTTTGGATAAAGGCTGTAATTTGTATCGAACATGATAATTTTTGTTATGTTTGAAATAGCCTTTAGCTTTGTTGATAATATGTAAGATAAACTTCAAATTGGTCATTTTAATCTATTAGCATTTTCTATGATGACATCATTTTGTATTTTTCAGTTAAATATTTCCTTGTATTTATAAGGGATTACATTTTTTTTTTTTCAGGTTAGTTTGCAAGTTTATTGTACATGCATTCAAAATATGTTCTAATTGAATATTGTTTTCACAAAAACAACCTGAGAATGTTACTTTCTTATGAAATTTGAGTTGATGCATTCAATTAAGAAGTAAAGTCAACTAGAAAATCTATATGTGTCCCCGTTTCTTTATAGTTCTGTGTACTTTCCTTGTATTTCTGGGTACTTTGTGGGAAGCTAACAGAAAGGAAGCTTGCCATGAAAAGCTGCACATTCCATCAACCCAAATTAGAGCCAAGTTGACACCCAGAGAACACTACATTTAATGAACTCATGAGGAATGAACTGACTTTTTTTAAAGTAAATATTACTGTCACAAACAAAAACCGAGTAAATACTTCGTGCAATATTGTGCAGAACAGTTATGTGGTTAATAAGTGTACTAAAAATCAGCTTAGATATAACTTGCAACAGCCTTTTAAGAAAGCGCTTTAAACATTTAGTTTTCTAATACATCATTGTTAAAATACGTATTTAAAATGTAAGTACCTTGCAAAGATTAACACACCTGAGCTTAAAGTAAGTAGATCAACCTAAACACATCAAGTTGTATACATTTTATTATTAAAAAAAACTAAATAATATACATATATTTGACTTGTGGTATGATAAGAGGAAGAGCTGATAGTGCCGGAAACGGCTTCAGTCTGGATGGACGCTCCAGACTGAAACACCTGCCAGGCAGGTTAGTTTCAGGTCTTCAGTTGTCATAGTAACAGAGACAGTAATCTTGGTCTCTGTTAAAGAGGCAGTGTTGTGAGCCCTGTTCTTGGACCAAAAGATCTGATGGCTCCTGAATTTGCATTGTCACGACCCGGCTCTTAAGCCATGACAAAGACGGGAGACACACGGGGGTTTAAACAGGAAACGGTACATTTATTGATAACACATGACACGTTAAAGCATAAACAAGGCGTGGTGCTGGAGGAACAGAGACCCAGCACTGGAGCAGACGGGTCTTAAACGCTCCTGGAAGAATGGCCAGGTGCTCCCAGTTGTGCTGATTAGCTCTGCCTACTAGGGACCTAGCCAGAGTAGCCACACACAGAATCAGAATCAGAAACCGTTTATTTGCCAGGAATGTTTTCACACAAACGAGGAATTTTTTGAGGCGGAAGGTGCATACATTGGACATGGACATGGGACGTAAGACAAACAACAATCAACAATCAACGAAAACAACAGTGCAATTGGTATTAAAATATGTGTAAGATAAGCAAGTGCTCAGTCAACAGATACGTTAATGTGAATGTACGTTAAAGTGACGTGTATTTAAGTTAAAGTGTATGTTAAAGTGACGAGTGTTTAAGTATGCGGTGTGCAGAGGAGTGAATGGTAAAGAGAAATAAAAATAAAGAAGAGAAAATAAAAATAAAAATTAAGAGTTAAAATTAAAAATTAAAATAGCTGGGGGTGACAGAGACAGTCAGTGGGGGACCCGAGCCCCATTGATGAGCCCGACTGCTGACGGGAAGAAACTGTTTGTGTGGCGTGAGGTCTTGGTCCTGATGGACCTCAGCCTCCTGCCAGAGGGGAGGGACTCGAACAGGATATGTCCAGGGTGAGAGGGGTCAGCTGCAATCTTCCTAGCTCGCCTCAGAGTCCTGGAGGCGAACAAGTCCTGGAGGGATGGCAGATTACAGCCAATCACCCTCTCAGCAGAGCGGATGATGCGCTGCAGCCTGGCCTTGTCCTTGGCAGTGGCTGCGGTGTGCCAGACGGTGATGGAGGAGCAGAGGATGGACTCAACGATGGCAGTGTAGAAGTGCACCATCATTTTCATCGGCAGGTTGAACTTCTTCAGCTGCCTCAGGAAGAACATCCTCTGCTGGGCCTTCTTGGCGATGGAGCTGATGTTCAGTTCCCACTTGAGGTCCTGGGAAATGATGGAGCCCAGGAAGCGGAAGGACTCCACAGCGTCGACGGGGGAGTCACACAGGATGAGAGGGGCGGGTGGGGCTGCGTTCTTTCTGAAGTCCACAACCATCTCCACTGTCTTCAGAGCGTTGAGCTCCAGGTTGTTCTGGCTGCACCAGGTCACCAGGTGGTCAGTCTCCCACCTGTAGGCGGACTCGTCCCCACCAGAGATGAGTCCAATGAGGGTGGTGTCATCCACGAACTTCAGGAGCTTGATGGACTGGTGACTGGAGGTGCAGCTGTTGGTGTACAGCGAGAAGAGCAGAGGGGAAAGAACGCAGCCTTGGGGGGAACCGGTGCTGGTGGTCCGAGAGCCTGAGACGTGTTTCCCCAGCCTCACGTGCTGCTTCCTGTCAGTCAGGAAGTCTGTGATCCACCTGCAGGTGGAGTCGGGCACGTGCAGCTGGGAGAGCTTGTCCTGCAGCAGAGATGGGATGATGGTGTTGAAGGCAGAGCTGAAGTCCACGAACAGGATCCTGGCGTAGGTTCCTGGGGAGTCCAGATGCTGGAGGATGTAGTGGAGGGCCATGTTGACAGCATCGTCTACAGACCTGTTGGCCCTGTAGGCGAACTGCAGAGGGTCCAGGAGTGGGTCAGTCAGGGTTTTGAGGTGGGACAGGACCAGGCGCTCAAAAGACTTCATGACCACAGAGGTCAGGGCGACCGGCCTGTAGTCATTGAGTCCTGTGATCCTGGGTTTCTTGGGGACGGGGATGATGGTGGAGGCCTTGAAGCAGGCTGGCACGTGGCATGTCTCCAGGGAGGTGTTGAAGATCTCAGTGAACACCGGGGACAGCTGATCAGCACAGTGCTTCAGGGTGGAGGGTGAGACAGAGTTCGGGCCCGCTGCTTTGCGGGGGTTCTGCTTTTTGAAGAGCCTGTTGACGTCCCTCTCCAGAATAGTGAGGGTCGTCGCTGGGGAGGCGTGAGCCTCCGATGGTCTGGGGGAGGGGGAGATGATGGTCTGTGGCTGGTTGATGGGCCTGTGGGGCGTGGCGTCAGGACTGCTCCATTGTCTTTCAAAGCGACAGTAGAACTCGTTCAGCTCGTCTGCTAGGCGGAGGTCGTTCATGGCGTGGGGGGTTTTCGGCTTGTAGTTGGTGATCTGCCTGAGCCCTCTCCAGACAGAAGCAGAGTCACTTGCTGAGAGCTGTTGTTGCAGTTTCTCAGAGTACAGTCGTTTAGCATCTCTCACCGCCTTGCTAAACCTGTATTTTGACTCTGTGTACAAGTCCTTGTCCCCCCTCCTGAATGCCTGGTCCTTTTGCAGTCTTAGCTTTCTGAGTTCCGCTGTGAACCAGGGTTTGTCGTTGTTATAACTCACCCTGGTGCTGGTTGGAACACAGCTGTCCTCACAGAAGCTGATGTATGAAGTTACAGCCTCTGTGTACTCATCCAGACTCATAGCAGTCCTGAAGGCATCCCAGTCTGTACAGTCCAAGCACGCCCGAAGATCCTCCAGAGCCTCACTGGTCCACTTCTTGAATTTCCTCACCACAGGTTTGCAGAGCTTTAGTTTCTGCCTGTATGAGGGAATCAGGTGAACCATGGCGTGGTCAGAGTTTCCCAGAGCAGCACGAGGAATGGCGTGATAAGCCCCACTGATTGTGGTGTAACAGTGGTCCAGAATGCTCTTCTCTCTAGTAGGGCATTTAATAAACTGTCTGTATTTAGGGAGTTCATGGCTGAGGTTACCTTTGTTAAAGTCCCCAAGGACAATAACTACACCGCGTTCCACATTATTAGGCAAATTGTATTTAAGGGTCATAAACATTCATTTTTTGGTTTTTCAATGAAACTCATGGATGGTATTGTGTCTCAGGGCTATTTGGATGATTGAAATCATCCAAATAGTAATAATAATAATTAGTTAGCCAGGTGAGCCCAATCAAAGGAAAACTACTTAAGAAGGATGTTCCACATTATTAAGCAAGCTACATGTTTCAGGCAAAATGGGGAAGAAAAAGGATCTCTCTGCTGCTGAAAAGCGGCAAATAGTGCAATACCTTGGTCAAGGTATCACAACATTGGATATTTCCAAAAGAATTGCGCGTGATCATCGGACGGTGAAGAAATTTGTCACCGATTCACAGCACAAGCGGGTTCGTTCAGACAAAGGCAAAATAAGGAAGATTTCTGCCAAACAAATGCGTAGGGTTAAGAGAGCAGCCACTAAAATGCCATTGAATAGCAGCAAACAGGTGTTTGAAGCCGCTGGTGCCTCTGGAGTCTCGCGAACTTCAAGATGTAGGATGCTCAAGAGGTTTGCAAGTGTCCTTAAACCTGTTATTCGGCCACCCCTAAACCAAGCTCACAAGCAAAAAAGGTTGCAGTGGGCTCAGGACTACATGAAGACTAACTTTCAAACTGTTTTGTTTACGGATGAGTGCCGTGCAACCCTTGATGGTCCTGATGGATGGAGTAGTGGATGGTTGGTGAATGGCCACCATGTCCCAACAAGGCTGAGACGTCAACAAGGAGGTGGCGGAGTCATGTTTTGGGCCGGAATCATGGGGAGAGAGCTGGTAGGCCCCTTCAGGGTCCCTGACGGTGTGAAAATGACCTCGGCAAAGTATGTAGAGTTTCTGACTGACCACTTTCTTCTGTGGTACAAAAAGAAGAACCGTGCCTTCCGTAGCAAAATCATATTCATGCATGACAATGCACCATGTCATGCTGCAAAGAATACCTCTGGGGCATTGGCTGCTATGGGCATAAAAGGAGAGAAACTCATGGTGTGGCCCCCATCTTCCCCTGACCTTAACCCTATTGAGAACCTTTGGAGCATCATCAAGCAAAAGATCTATGTGGGTGGAAGGCAGTTCACATCCAAGCAGGTGCTCTGGGAGGCTATTATGGCATCCTGCAAAGACATTAAAGCAGAAACTATCAAAGAACTCACAAGTTCAATGGATGCAAGAATTGTGAAGTTGAGGGGAAGATGGTCAGGGGAAGATGGGGGCCACACCATGAGTTTCTCTCCTCCGTCCGATGATCACGCGCAATTCTTTTGGAAATATCCAATGTTGTGATACCTTGACCAAGGTATTGCACTATTTGCCGCTTTTCAGCAGCAGAGAGATCCTCTTTCTTCCCCATTTTGCCTGAAACATGTAGCTTGCTTAATAATGTGGAACATCCTTCTTAAGTAGTTTTCCTTTGATTGGGCTCACCTGGCAAACTAATTATTATTATTACTATTTGGATGATTTCAATCATCCAAATAGCCCTGAGACACAATACCATCCATGAGTTTCATTGAAAAACCCAAAAATGAATGTTTATGACCCTTAAATACAATTTGCCTAATAATGTGGAACGCGGTGTAAAGAGTCCGGGTAGGTCCGCTCCACACACCGTATCTGCTCGGCGAGCGTCCGCTGTGCGTCCTGCGCGTTGGCCTGCGGCGCCATGTAAACACCGACCAGGATGAATGAAGCGAACTCACGTGGGGCGTAGAAGGGTTTGCAGTGGATGATGAGGGATTCCAGGTCCGGCGAACAGTACTGTAGAATCACTGTTACGTCGTTACACCAGCCGTTGTTGAGGTAGAAGCAGATTCCTCCACCCTTCGTTTTGCCGGAGAGCTCCGTATCGCGGTCCGCTCTGAACAGCTGGAAGCCAGCCAGCTGGAACGCGGAGTCCGGTATCGATCCACAGAGCCAGGTCTCCGTGAAGCACAAAACGGAGGAAGCCATTTTGCCCTCTGCCTGAAGCCAGAGGGCCTTCACAGCATTTAAAGGGGCTTATTAATAAGTCTTGTTTCTGGAGTACCACTCGCTTAATCATATATTATGAAATGTACTTTTAATCTTGGCCGAAAGAAATACTCTGAATCAATCCCAACGATGTGGGCACCTGTACAAACGTTTACGAAGATGTACTTTATTTTGCTACGTCCATTTTTTTTAAATTATTTTGTAATAAAAGGAAAATTTAGCATGTCCAATCAGTGCTGATGGTAAATGTAGTCCACTGAAGAAATAATGCGTGCGCAATATTGACCGAGAAAGCTGATCTCCTGCTGGGGAGCAATGCTGGCCATGCCTGCATGTACCAGGATTCACTGCGCACAAGCTACATCTAATTTATCAACAAAATGTACTCATAAAATGATAATGAAGGATGTATTGCAACACCTTAACGGAATAATACAACCTTGCACCTTCTGAATTTAAATGTATTTTCTACATTGAATTAAGACAGGCTTAACTGCCTTTTTTTTTAACTCATTGCAAAACAAACTTCATTCAAACTGGACTAATTCACATATTGGTTAGTTTTTCCACTGTTCGGCAACTGTGGTTTGGTTTAAATAAATCCTTAATTCATAGAGTAAGATTTCCCCCGCTGTACCTCTCTGCTGATGGCTGTTCTCACTCCTTCAGAGGAAGACCATTAAATTAGATAAACCCTGCTGGTCTTTGTCGTCTCTTCCAGGTTATCTTCAGGACCCTGAAGAAGGTTTCAAGCACACGTCTGTTTGAGTGTGGCGTTACATTTCCATGTAGATGAACACACACGGCTCACTCTCCCTGGGTCGTCGTCGTTTTGACAGTATATCCCAAAAAATAGCCAACCTTAACATTCGTTACAGCAGAATAATTCCATTTCTATTGGCATTGGAGGGCAAGTTATTATTGTTTACTCTCTGTAACTCATGTTCTGGAGGGTCCTTTCATGGGAAATTACTAGATCAAAGGCTCTCTCAACAGATCCATGAGGGCCTGCATGCCACTGATGCTGTGGACTTGATCCGGAAAAAGAACCCAAGAGCATGCCATCTTCTTCCCAAGCAGGAGGAAGGACATTTCCATCCCTTAGGGAAACAAAGAAACTATCAGTTCGCTCAGTGAACAGTTACTGAATGAATATTGACCTCTTTGCACAATGTTCCTTCATGAGGATAAGTTTTATTGGTTGGGGGTTAACCTATGTGACATCACACCCCCAAGAGTGTGCAAGTGTCTCTGAAAAGACTTGGCAGAAAAAAATAGTCCTTAACTTTAAACCTCTTACTGCCAGATCAGAGGAGCTCTTGAGGAGCTGCATGAAATGTGCAAATAGCCTGGGAAAGTCAAGAATATGCCATATCCATATCAGGAAACAGTAGATAAAGTTCATGTCCAGCCTGGCTGAGGTGCTTAGAGTATAACACATACTAATATGAGAGCACACATTCTTGGGAAAGTGGCTTAGATTCACCTTATCAAGCCCAAAAAGTTCTGCGACATCCTAGATCCACATTTCAGAGAGAGAGAGGGCGAGCTAGAGAGAGCAGCGGTCATTGCAGTCTTCTTTCATTCCAGTAGCACTTGTTTTAATTCAAGAGGTTGAGGAAGGCAGTGTGGCAATGTGAAGCAGTATGTGCCCAGTTTGCAGAATAGGAAGCAGTCTGACTTTTATCACATGTGTACTGTTAGAAACCCACTGTTCCTAATGCTAAAGAACAGTAGGAGACAATGTGGTTACCGGATGTATGTGGACAAATAACCGTGTTTCCCACGGGGTACCATGAGAAAGGCCATTCCATTCAGTGGACAAAGCTTTATGGCCATTATTTCTGCTGGTGAAGGGATTGAATTGAATTGAGATTGGCTAAGGTTGTTACGGCTGATTTAATTGGACAAGTGCCCCATGCCCCAGACCCCAAAGGGGCTCGGAGGTTCCAGGTTTGTAGTTGGTCTGTGGTAATTTAATACATTGTAAATGTGTTTTGTCACTGTGTGTGCACCACTAACGCATATTATTAAATTAAATGATAGGAGCCTATGGGTGACACATCCATTGCACAGGGAAAACCCACAGGCCTGTAGCTATTTTTACCCCAAGTTGGTTAATCAGGTCATCTCCTCCCTATAAATGTTATCCAGGAAAATGCAGCTTCTGCTATTCTAATGGATAGGTCCAAATGAACCGTATCGGGTCTATTGGTGTTTGATTTGTACTAATATGAAGCAATAGGAAGTTTATTTCTAGCACATTTTGTACACAGGGTCAATTTGGTGTGCTTTACATACATAATAACAAATAGGAACATCCGTATATGTTAACAGATAAGGTAATTAAATAGAGTAATATAAAAGATAAGCAATATAAATTAAACAACCCTGTCTCCTAAAAATGCCGTTCCCCCAGAACTAAAACACATTCTCAATTACGTACTTATTTTCTCCCTGATTACATTTGTGTTTGACATATTACAAATAAGTTTCTAATCAACGTATCTTTGCCGTTTGTATTCTTGCTTTCCTACAATGCTGTTATTAATTGTAAGAAGCGTACTTTAGTCTTTATTATGTTTATGTTTTGGCATTGTTTTCTAGTGAATGTGTTAATTGAATTACCATATATTTTGTATCGCCTGCGCTTTATGACAGCATTGGGCGTGCTTTTAAGTTATTTATTTATGCAAGTCACTGTATGTTTACCCCAGCATTCCTTAATATTGCTTTGCAGGTATACAATTTAGATTTGTCCAATATCAAACATTGCAATGCTGTCAGCCCATAAAGACTAAGAGCCTTAATGCAAACCATGACAATAAGTAATGCTCTTACATGCAGGATAGTTTTGATGGACGCCACTGCCCTACAGGAAGAGGACGAGGTGTGGGTTTGGGACCCTCTGACCCTTGATGCGGACTCTTCTGATGATGATGATGATGATGATGATGATGATGATGAATTAGAACCTCTTCATGCTAATCCTTTGCACTTTAAATCATATAAAAGTGATATTTTACCTTTCCATAAATGGTGTATTTTATTATTTCTGTGGATGAAACAGTGGCACCTACCCACCCATCCACCTACCCACACCACTTAAACACATTAAATGTTGTAGTAAATCTGTGTTCAGAATGTATTTAATTGTATTCATTTTCATTTGATTAAAACTATTTGACACACAGTGCTGTTGTGGATGTATATTTTATGAATTGAAATGTATATAGTGTATTAGATATCGTATCTTATTAGTGGATGGATTCTGAGATTTGATTTGTATTAATTATCGTAATTTGTGCCTGAACATGTGTTTCAAAGACAATTCTACATAAAATATGATGAGGCTACAATTGTGATAATGCAAAAAAAGTTGCTGAATATAGTGTTCTCATTCAAATGTGCGCAATATTTCAGATGCATATGAGGGAAGTTTGCCTTTTCGGGCCTCATGATGGAGCCCCCCACAATCCCTGGATGGGCGCAGCCGTGGCGCACCGCCCAGCACTTTCTTAGCGGGCTTTGGGTGACATGCGCATGCGCCGTGTAAGCCCCATGAGTCCTTCTGCAGCTGCAGCTCTGGGCTCGGTGGTCTTCCTCCTGGCACAGCATCACATTTGTTCACCAGAGAACCGAGCCGATCCGCGCTAAAAACCTGCGGGTACAGATGTCTGCGTGGTCGTCTCGTCCGTCGCTTTGAGGGAGAAAAAAACCCGCTAACGCTCCTCCAGCTGGTGAGTAGGCTGCACGGAGATTATACACGGTTGATCATTGTGCAGAGAAGCTGCTCCATAGGACACAACCTAGTAGCTAACGTTAGCTTGGGAGCGTTGGTCCTTCCTTTCTCCGGCCTTCCCCCGGCTTAGCTTTCACTAGCAGCCCTCCTGAGACCTCCACAAGACCTCGGGCTTTTGTTCGGTGGGCTCAGATGTCCAGCGAGCACTCGGAGCAGAGAAATAGTGCACATGTGAGAAGCTGAGTGGCCTGAGGTTGGAGCTCGTGAAGACGACCCTGCGTGATGGTAGAGAGTGTTATTGGTGAGACAATGTCCGAGTCGTTAGCCTTGTGGGCAGCGTTAGCAAGCTAGCGTCCACTGAGCCGCGAGCTGCCCAATATTCTGGAGGTGGGTGACCTGTTTGGGTTCTTCTGGGCAGCGGTTCCTCGAGTGCGTGGCGCTGTGTTCACGTCCAGCTCGTGTTTGGTGGTTTAGCTCGTTGTCGTCGGGGGGGGCAGATTTTCCCATTTATGGGTTTTAAGTTCATGCCATGCTGTATTTAAAAAAAAAAATGTACGAAGCAATTCTGTCTTCTGCATTGTACAGAGGGAGCGGTGTAAACATGCCCAAAGATCTTCAAGAGGAGCCAACCTTTCAGAATAATTCATTGCAATTACACGCACTAAGCAGTCTATGAAGGCATGTGCATGTTACCACAAGTCTGCCATCATTTATAGTCACACATAAACATGATACTCGTGAAACATGCTTAATATTCCCATTGTGGTACATGATGCTTGAACGCAACACATTATTGACGTTACATACACTTCTAGTGCCACTTATGGAGCATTTCTTTGAAGCCATGCATTTGTTATTATTTTAGCTTTTTATATTAATTATTACGTATAATAATTTGGGTTTTTTTATGGATAAGAAAACTGTATACTATTTCCTCAATTTTTTTTTTTTTTTATCAACGCCACAGCTCAGTTAAGACCGTCATGGTTCGGCCCCACTCGGAGCCAAGATCACTGTATTGCATGTCTGCATGGTTTTTCCCTGCAGGTGTGGAAATGCACCTGGTCATGGGGCGGCTAAGCATGCTACACAAAGCCAGTAGAAATGATGCCCAAGTCTGCAGCTGTGGGATGTGATCGCATTTAGCAGAAGGACCAGATAGATTTGCTGACCACAGGCGGGCCAGTGTCTCTTGTTGCAATCCAGAGCAGCGCTCAACTGCTCAGTTGAGTTGGATGCTGGGAGAAAATGGAGGCCACGGCAGCACTAACTAAGCATCGCCTTTTCCTCATATTTGCAGGACCACAATGTAGGGCTCTTTGGTCGGGCATTGTTCCAGCTGGACCCTTTTTGCTAAAACCCCACCTCCAAAATGTTTTTTTTAGGAATGGCAAATTGTAATATCTCTATTGCTTGTGTAATACAAATTGACACATTTTTGAAAAGAATACCCCAAATATGAAATAATATAATATTTTTCTCATGCTTGCTTTCCTTTTGCTTTCCATCTATGAAACCATGTTTAAACAGCATTTAACTGTGAAATTAATGAGAAAATGTGTTTTGTTGTATGCCAGTTGAATTAGTAGAAATATTTATAGTTAAAAACTTCAATTTGTGGTTGTGTCCATTTTCCGTTTGGTAACATCCTTTTTGTGTGTGTTGTGTGTGTGATTTACAGGGGACTTCCTTGCATGACCACAACACCTGGATTGCCTCGTACGTTTGGCTGCCATGATGCTTGGGTTACAGGGAAGTACTTCGACCTCCAAAGTGTATCGTTGTGTGGCATGTTCAGCCTCCTTCACTGGACTGGCCTCCTTGCTTGTCCATCAGGCAACCCATGCCGGTGCACTCACCAAGGTCCCTGCCCCTTCACAGCCCAGCATCACCCCGCCTGAAACACTGTTTGCAAGTATGGACTCATCCCGTGAGCACCCAAGTCCATCGTCACTCTTGCCTGGGAGTCTATATCCTTCTTTCTATATTTGTGATTGTGGAGAAGAGTTTCGGGACTTCGGGCTTATGCTGCAGCATAAGCAATCACATATATCTCAACCACAGCTTCTGCAACCTCTGGATAGTAATAGTGTTCTCTTTAGTGGAACAGGGTGTGAGAAAGTATTTCCAACTGTAACTCAGCCAGGTTTGGTTCTTAGTTGCCCCTCTACCTCAAGGTTTCCAGCTGTTGAGCTACCCACATTAACAGACGATAAAGGAGATGTAAGCCTGGAGGACGGCATTCCCACAGTAACCACGCCTCAAGGCCAGTGTACGCCCCCTCAAGATCACAGCGAGAAACAACTTGAGACCATGTCAGCCACAACAGAGCAAATACCAGAGACTGTTGAGGACATTTGTTTGCAGGACAAAACAAATTCTGTTCCCAGCAACAAAAAGGACGAGAGTTTGCCCAGAAATAACTCCCTAATGAAGATGCTGGCATCAGCATACATGAAGCGCTTTCAACATCCTCTGTCACAGACTCAAAACGATAACGAAGTTACCCCTAAGCAAGAAGTTGTTCCTGTTGATATAACGCCAGTTGATATAACGCCAGTTGCAAAAACTGAGATGTCCCCAATAAACGATCTCTCCATTGCACAGTTGAGGCGGCTGCTTGCGACACCTGGGATAAAGACAAAAGCTCCATCCATCAGCAGAATTCTTGAGTCCAGTAAGAAAAGGGTTGTCTCTCTGACAAAGACTTTCTCACCTGTTGTGGTTCTTGAAACCCGTCAAAAGCTCATGGCTCCTGGCAGTAATGGCCCATATGGGAGATATCAATGTGGCCGCTGTCGAAGGGTCTTTCAAAATTTGGAAAAACTGACAGAGCATCATTTCTTGCACAAAAAAGAGAGGATTCAATGTTGTCGTCGCTGCAAACAGCTTATCATCGGCCGGCTGCCTTTACCTGACAATCACGTATGCCCTCAGTTAGGAAACAAAGCCGTACAGCCATCAAGCTCCTATAAGAAAAGCTCACCTTTCCCCCAAAAAATTGTGCCATTCCACAGTCTAAGCAATTCAAAAAAAGTCTTCTTTTGTCCATTGTGCAAGCACACCTACGCACGCAGGTGGAACCTCAAAATGCACAAATGTCAGGGCCCCGGTTCAGCCTCTTCTCCGCAGGCCGATCCCTCCATTCCCAACATGCCCATATTGAGATCAAACAGTGAAGTTAACGCCGGATCTCAATATAACAGGAATGTTGCCGTGGGCACTGAAGTTACTGGTCACATCAAGGTCGAGGTGACCTCTCCAACTTCACAGCAGTCTACATTTCCACAGTTGGCCTGGCCTAATACCGCAAAAAGCTTCCCACCTTTCTCCTCCAAATCTTCCACGAACAAGGACCAGCAAGGACAGGAAAACAGCAGCTGGGATGCAGCAGCAGTTGAGGAAGAGGAGGAGGAGGATGATGATGATGATGATGATGATGATGATCAAGCCACAGATGAAGGGGAGTGGACAATGCCCTTGGATGATGAAATGGAGGTGCTTGACTCGACAAAGAAAGCTGGTAATGACACACAGGGGAAGAAGCCTGCAGAGACGTCGATCCTGCGCTATTTTGTCCAAGATGGTGTGAAACGTTACCCGTGTAACCGGTGTCAGAAAACCTACAGTCGCCCGTCTACTCTGAGGCGCCATCTCCGGCTGTGCGGATTTAGGCCACGTGGACCTGTAGCCCAGAGTGGCAGGCAAGGTGCCACTCCACTAACTGCCAACACTACGAAACCACTGTTTGCTTGTTTTGTCTGCGGTAAGTCCTTCAACCGCAAAGATAATATGATGGTTCACAGAAAGAGATGTCAGCTGCTACGAACAATGGAAGATGGTGGACAGGCGGCTGGACGGACTGTGGAGAAGACCGTTGCAGCAGACCGTCAAACCAAGGAGGATGATGGAGGCAACTGGGGCATCATGTCACTGCCCTCTGTACTTCCGAGGAGGGTGACGTGCGAGTGTGGCGTCGGATTTACATCCCCAAGGCTTCTCCTGGAGCATCTGCAGAAGCATGCACAGGAATCCTACACATGTCCAACCTGTGGAGAGACTGTTAATTCCTGGGCAGACTATGAAGTGCATCTGCAGATCCACATGCATCCTCATCACCAGCTGCTGAAGGGACTTCAGCCCCAACGATCACAACCTCTGCTACTTAGATTTCAGCAGCAGCAGCCATCTCAGTCGGTGCATCAGCCTCTGCAGAAGCAACCACGCACACAGCAGGTTGCGAAACCAACGAAGAAGAAGCAGCAGCGGATTGTATGCACACGATGTAACAACACTTTCGCCACTCGCTGCTCCCTTCGAAGGCACTTATCCTGGAATCGATGCAAAGGTGTGCGGGCCACAAATCCCTCAAACCCGCCCAAAACGTACCACTGTTCCCACTGCAACTCTGACTTCCCAAACACAATCAGTCTTATGTTCCACCAGAGGAGCGGGGCTTGCAAGCCCGCCATCAAGCCTGTGCGGTGCCCGGTTTGCCTTCGCTGGTTTGGCACTACGGACGGATTACAGAAACATCTGCTTACTCACAAACAATCGGAATCCTATAGCTGTGATGTCTGTCGGGGTACATACCCAAACCTGAAATCACTCAAAAACCACCGCAGGAGGATTCATCGCATCATGGCTGGAGACGCACAGCCAAAAAGACAACAGCTGACTTCTTAATGACAACACAATGTCTACTGTGGGAGTGGTGCACATAAGAACAGAATACATTTGAATATAGCTTGTTCTTTCCATATGTGCCAATTGTATTTTACTTAAGTTTGTTTTTGTCACACTGTACAGCCCCCAGATAAGTGCATTTTTTTTATTTATTATGAATGTGTTCTCGTAGTTTGCCACTGTAAAAAAAGAAGGGGGGGGGGTAGCTTTGGTATACAGTACCTTTTATGTTTGATAAAATGAATCCCTTTATTACATAGCTTCATTAGCCTGTAAATGTTTCTTAACATTTGGTCATCAAAATGTGTTCACATAGTTTGTGATGTAGCCGATTGTTGTTCCTGGTGTTAATAAACATACCAGTTGTAAAACATGTTGCTTATGTCATTTTGTGTTATGGGCGCTTAAATGCAAGCCAAGAATAACTCTTTTTGCAGCCAGTCATGTTTTATGCTCTGCCTTTTACTCATCAAAATAATACAGATAGTGTTTGTGAGACAGACATTTTTGTTGAATTAAAATGTATCATCCAAAAGGAAGCGGTAAACTTTATATAGAAAAGCCAAAAGAGCGTGGGAGTCAAATGTGTAGATGTTTTTTTGCTAAATACAGCATGCAAAACTCTAATCTGAAAACTACACAATGAAATCTTTTGATCATTGGGTATTTATTACCATATTACAATAAATGCTTTTTCACAAGTTCCTGGTGTGCATTTTAGAGTAAATTTGCTACATTTGCCTTCAGAATTATGTATTGACAGTATGCAAACAAATCAATGATGTCTCTTTCAAGGCTGAATTACCAACTGGACAAAGCAGGCAACATCCCGAGAGCCCTAAAAGCTCCAGGTTTGACTTTGTTTCGTCTGATTTGTGCCCGTCTTTGAATATTCACAAGTATGCACCATATAATTAAAGCATAGGATCAACTGACATGGTAAGGTGGGCTTTAAAATTGCTCATGCTTTATTTCCTGATCTTCTGCCAGTTAAGACTGGTCAAATTTGAGTTTTATTTATTTATTTTATTTATTTATTTGTATTTGTACTTTAATCAAATTACCACTCATCATATTGCTAATCAGTATTCCAGCATATAAAAACTACTTATTGCATATTGTTTATGAGGAACAGTGGCCTTATCACAGCTGCTTGAAGGATAATCTAGCCATATTTTTTATTAAAAGGTTTTTAAACAAACTACTCTTGCATTAGTACTGGATTAATAACATATGTTTGTCTTCTCATAAGTGTTGATTTATTTTTGAATGATCATTTATTTACCACCTTAGCAGAGGCCGAATAACTTGTTTTATATGAATCTAATTTAAAGGAAAATCCAAACAAAAAGTAAGTGAGTTTTTCCTCCTTGTGGATTGGATTACAAATGCTTGCACACAAGGTTTATATAACTAAATTATGTACATTTTAATTTGATCCTAATCAATATAATATGTTTATTACTCTAAAATTGAAAACTCATGGTCCTTGCTTATTTTCACTGGGGAGAAAAACAAAACTATGCTGGCTGTAAAAAAAAAAAATGACATGTCAGTAAATCTAACTGGACAGGAAGGACAGATTTGTTGATGTACCCTGAGGTGACTTTGATTCATCAAAATGTGGCCATGTGATTTACATAAGATAAGAGGCACATAGTCAAATAAAAAAAGTTATATAAATAAACAGTAAATAATCCACAATAGCAATATTATATATACAGACAGAATCAAATGTATTTAAAAAAAATGTTTTATATTGCACCAGTTGAAGTGATTACATAAGCTGTAGTTCTACGGGAAAATACAATACAATCAACACACACTGGGGCCACCCCCTGACTTTTCATTTTACATTCGATGCATTAACGCCACTCATTTATGTATATTAATCCTTTTTGCATGAACATTTGTTACATACACAAATAGTGAACAGTAATTGCCATGCTCACTCTACCAAGGCCTAGATGCATTCTGTGCTTCAATGCCACAGCAGGCTGAGGGGAGACCAAGGTCAGGAGGGACCCGCCGGGCTCATGGTAATAGTATTTATGTCTTTGGTGTAAAATCGCCCAGTACAGCGAACGCACTAATAACACCAAAGGTGAAACACCAACTCCAGTCGACAGGTGTCGCTGTAACGGCTCCCAACCCCGGACGTTTTTCTCTCGGCACGCGCGCCATTCGTAGAAGAAGAGTCTTTCCTCTTGTTTTTTGGTGTGGCTAGTGGGCTAACAGCCACATACTCGTTTTCGTTGACTAAAATCGCCCAGTACAGCGAACACACTAATAACACCAAGGGTGAAACACCAACTCCAGTCGACAGGTGTCGCTCTAACGGCTCCCAACCCCGGACGTTTTTCTCTCGGAACGCGCGCCATTCGTAGAAGAAGAGTCTTTCCTCTTGTTTTTTGGTGTGGCTAGTGGGCTAACAGCCACCTACTCGTTTTCAATACCGGCAAGTCAAGCCAATTGTGACTGTCCCATAAAACGACAGTCAACAAGCCAGTTGTCCGGTTTGTTGCGAGGACATACCTCAATATTAACAATTGGATATTTAAAGGTAAGCCGACGTTATTGTTCGTGAGCTAGTCGAGGCTAACGTTAGCATGCTAGGTTTGAAGCAAAGCAAAGGGCGCGTTCAACTAAATCACGTTATAAACTGTAAATGCGTGTCCAGCTGACGTATTCTTTACAAGTAATAAGAAGTGTGTATTACTAGTAAAGTAAATATGCCATCCTAATAATTGGATGGATGACTCTACAGTATGTTTCACAACCTAATGATATGTGCGATATAGAAATAATCTGGTGACGTTAATGAGTTTAAGGCTTAATTTGTTCGTCTCATAAATTCTGACTCTGTTTTTGAGTCGATCAGATGTTCAAAGGACACTGAGCGGTTGTGTAAATGTCAGTGATCTCTCCTTAGCTGAGCATGTGTGGAGCTGTTAGCACAACTAGCTCCTTATCCAGATAGTATTAGTCATCATTAAATGACGAGGTAATGTTACAACTGATTTAAATATTTGGCCTGGTCAGTTCTTTGCTTCTTTTTTTTTTAATATACATTTATTTATTTCCAACAGAAAAGCTGCTCCAGAGGGCTCCACGCAAGCGGTTACCAAACCCAGCCTGATGATGCCGAAAGGAAGAAAGAATATCCTGCAGGACGGTTTGAGCAAAGACTTGATGGACGCTGGACGGTTTTGCTTCAGCTGCGAGCAGATATTTTCAACTCGGAGATGCCTCGAGCAACACTACTGTTCTGCTGCAAGTCACATCTGCTCCTGTGGAACCGAGTTTGTTGAGTACACAGACATGCTGGAACACAGCACTACACATGAACCAGGTCACCAGGTGCTTGATCATGGAACAATAAAGAAGCGCAGGATTGAGAAGCGAATAGAAGAGGAGAAGCAGCTCAAACGGCTACAGACCGGTGACGTGGTCTGGACGACGACGCCGGCGAAGGCGTCGTATTTGCCGGCAAAGATGATGCTGCCCATCTCATCAGCTTGTATGCCACAAGTTTCCACGCAGTATACGAATAATTCACAAGTGCCTCAATTGCCGCACTCTGTGTCACAAGCATCTTTGCCCCCGAATCCCCAGGAAAAAGATATGCAGAAAATTTTCGCAGGTGTAGGTGCACCAACGGTGGACCTTTGGACAGTTTACCAGCCTGTTGTGCTGGTGCAAACGATGCGCAAATTTAACAAGACAAAGCCTTACACTTGCGCTAAATGTGGGCAGGGTTTTATAACGCGGGCTTCTCTCATCTCCCACCACAGCTCTCATGTGACAGATAAAGTTGCTGGCTGTATAGGGTGTGGGCTGCTGCTCTCCAGCAAAAAGTTAGTGCCTCGCTTCCATGTTTGTAAAGCAACCAACACCCCAACTACCAAATTCAGAATTATCACTGCAAGACCGCTGAGTTTGAAGCCAGCAAATGTAGCCAGTCCAGAAGCCAGGAGTCCAAGTGTTCCGGGGCCTTGGGCCGCTTCCTATCTCCAGGCGAAAAGCCAGAATCCCAGCGCAGCCAGTAAAGGCAGTCGATCACCTCTTATGACTTCCACCCTGCAGTTGGAAAATCAGAAAATCAGTACGTACAATAAAAGCAAGCTCGGGCTTCATATCTCACCATCCATGCAGGTAAAGAGTCAGAAACCCAATGCATCCAAGCCGTATTTCACTGCCCCCTTTCCATCGATGAGTCAGAGTCCAAATCCCAGTGTGTTCAATAAAAGTAGTCAAGGGCTCGCTGTCGCTCCCTCTGGGCAGTTAAAGATGGCCACACAATCTGCGTCAGGTTTACCAATGGAGATGTCCTATGCATCAAATGGGTTTCCATGTCGAGTCTGTCACCTTCCTTTTGAAACGGCTCAGCTGCTACAGAGGCACAAATGTGCCAGAGCACAGGAGTTTATGGCAAAGCACGTGCGAGGTGGCAAAGCACAATACAGACTAAAGAGGGTGATGCCAGTGATGAGTCCCAATCCTGCTCTGATGAACGGTGAGAGAAAACTTGGGGTGCCCGTTTCTGGTAACATCAAGAAAAACCAAGTCATGGCTGTCGGTCTAGACAAAGTGCAAGGTGCGGTTCCTCTGAATGGAAAAACAGGAGGGAATACGGACGATGATTGTTACATAGTTGAAAGCGGACCAGACAAATCTGCTGAGATGATATACCAAGTGACCTCATCAGTCCCTATTAAGACTTGACACAACTAGAGAGGCAAATCTAATTTGCATGTCTCATTTCATGTGCTTTATGGACCAAGAGCATAAAGTCAGTCCTGTTTGAAGAGCATCTACTTGTTTAGTTTCATTGTACAGGAACACGATGCTTTCTGGCTTTATCCAAACTTTTGAAGATAAATTAGTGTAGGATTACTAATGACAACAACCATGCATCTGAATTAAGCTGGATTTATTTTGTCAGTACTGTAAACAGTCCAATATTGGTGCCCCTGCAATTATTATTTTTTTTATAGAAAATGTAAACACATAAAGTTAATCATCAATATCTATGCTTGATTTACCCAAGTTTGGTGGGATAACCAGGTACTGTTTTAAAATATGTTTTAGTATGCTTAGAAATGTGTTGTGAGGCTGTGGGAATTGAACGCAATGTGTTTTTACAAGCTTTGTCAGCCTTCACAAATACAGTATATGTTGTATTAAACTATATTTTCAATTTCACTGTGTGTGTGCGTTTGTTCATGCGATAATGCAGCATGTGATATTATCAACAAGGTTATTCACATGGTAAATGGACTGAATGTACAGTGCTTTTCATCTGACCTCACCTGCAGTGCAAGTACTTCAATTGATGGCATATGTAATGCTTGAACCGCTGTGTGAGGGTTATGGTGCCTGACAAGTACAGTGCTGGTAAGAATATGACAAGTGTGTAATATATTATAATATAGAATCCTACAAAAATATAGATATATGTATGTACATCTTGCTTCAGAACTGCCTTAATTATTTGTAGCATAGATTCAACAGGGTCATGTTCAAGAAACTAGTTTGAGATGATTTGAGCTTTGTGACATGGTGCATTATCCTGCTGGAAGTTGCCATCAGAAGATGGGGACACTGGTCATAAAGGGATGGACATGGTCAGCAACAATACAACGATGCTCAATTGGTACTAAGGTGCTCAAAGTGTTGTGCGTTCAGATATGGTATTCTGCGTGGTATTCATCTCTAGTCTTAGCTTCAGATACTGGAAGCCTCTTTTCCTCAGTGCTGTAGTGGTCTATTGCATGGTTGTCTCTCTTGCGGGCCTAATCTCCAGCAGAGGGGGCCCCTCTCTTTATACATCCATGGGGCCACTACAAAGCAAAAACAAGGCGCGGTGTGTGTCCATTTATAATGAGTTACATATCACAAAAAGTGGTGGGGCGTTCATGTGTCGTTTGTGTGCCCGTAATCTCGAGATCCCATGTGTGGATAAAAAAACAAAACAAGCACCGTATGTTGGTGGGAAAAAAAACCGCCACATGAATACATTTGGGTGGTCGATGTTCGCCAACGTGGCACCGAAATTTGTGTAATGACAGGTTGTAGTTTGTGTTCTTGCCAAATTAATTATTGTGGTGTGCATCACATGTGTCACTTCCAAACACCCTGTCCTCAAACGTCATACATCACATTTTACATTTTACAATCTTACTTCTGAAGAACAAATCATAATTCCCAAATCTCCCACACCACCTGAAAGCACCCACTCCGTGCGCTCGCAGTGATTGACACTTTCGGGTTGCTTTGTACCCGGATACCGAGCGGCTCACTGCCGCAAACTGCTCCGAGAAGAAGAGAAAGCCAGCTCCACATGAACAGATCAGCTCACAGACCAATGCGCCATTGTTTAAAAAAAAAAAAAAAGTGCCCAACTCCCACTCAACGTCAGAGCATACGTTAGCTCTGAGCTAGCCAATGCTAGCTAATCGATCAGCGTCCAGTGAATGGCTACGCAGAGACCAGCCTTGACTCTCCCACTCAAGGCAAGCAGTTTGTGTTTATTAATGGCACCAAAATGTCGTGTCCGGTAACCGCTGTTGAGGGCTATTAGCTGTAGAGAACGTCTCGCGAGCTGACATTGTTTGTAACGGTGCGGTTCGCGTGGCCTTGTTACGGTAAATACCTGGAGGTGGCAATGTGGCCTACCGAGAGATATAACGGCTAACATTCAAATTACATTCAAGCTGTTGGTCGCTTTGCATGATACGGAGTCGTTTAGCCGGACGCTGTCTGTTGGGTCACGTGTGTGTGTGTGTGTGTGTGTGTTTGAGATTACATGTACGCGCGAGCGCTGGCAATCACAATCAAAAGCCGATTGCTCGGTGCATCAAAAAAAAAAGACTCGTCATATGAGAGGTGTCTGCAGGGCAGATAAGAAGCGACCACTGTCTATCCGGACACACTGGTGGAGATTGTGTTTGCGTGACGTGCTACATTCATTCATTCATTCATTCATTCATCTCGAGCGCTGCAAACTGCAACACCATACTTTACAGTACAGTAGTTTAAGTCTATGTGACCAATGTGGTAATGGTGGGTGGAGAATGTATTTACATATTTCCCTCGAGTTAAAAACGCAATATTGCAGATTGCAGACACGATTTTAAATATTTTTTTATAATCAGAAAAGTGTTTTTTCTTTAATATATTGTATTATTTCTGATGCCATAACTTGTAAGCAAAATTTTAATGCGGGTGGTGATGGAGCTTATTTGATATAGTTAATAAACACAAGGGCAGATTATTCTGTCTTGATACGTCCATCATTTATAAAAAAAAAAAAAAGTGTAACTAAATTAAAAGTAATGGAGTACAATATATACTAGTACTATATAACTATAGTTCTTGACTAAGTGTGCTTAGTTACTTTCCTCCACCAGGTTATGAAAAATAGGAATGACTTTTCCCAACTCCACAGTTCCCTATAACATGAATATCTCTGGACAGATTTTTCATTTGACAATAACTAACAATGTTTGTTGTTTGTGGGAAACTGATGCATGTTAATCCAGCATGAATCTGCACCACTTTATTGTAGTAAACTCTCCCAGTGATTGCTAACGGCAGCCTTCTTTCTCTCTGGTCCAGATTTGCATCATGGATCAGCTGTAGACGCCTGTGCTTGAATCACTGATTCATCAGTGTCACATAAAGTTGATGGGCTGTTTTATCTTTGGAAGATCGTAATGCAGCCATCCACTCCTAAATTATAGCGACAAATGGCATGCTGTGTATTCAAGCCAGCAATAGTACTAGGTTAGCTAGTCTGGTAAAGGTATTGTGTCGTGGTTTCTGTAGGAATACACATCACTGTTTTTATGAGTTACAGCCTCCTTTGTCACTGTTTAATTCACAGACTCTTAACATGGGGAGTAAAATGTCCTTCAGCAGAGGAAGCAGTGACCAAAATACAGTGTCTGAGTTAACCTCTGTGGCGGCGCATCCTCGCAATTCCATTCATGCGCCTTTGGACTGCAAGCAGGTAGTTAGTGAGACAGACAAATAGACATATCACTCCAAAAGTTATGCTGTTTATTGCAGTATTTACCTACTATTGAAACATGAATGCACTTTCTGTATAACAACTTTTAAACTTGAGGGCTTTTTCAGGACTTTCTTGTTTCTTTTTTTGTTATTGTTTTTTAATGTATAGTGTATATTACATTTAGACTATTTAAATGTGCAGTGAATCATTTGGTTATTTTTATGTTGGTCCTACGACATCCAGATGAAGGAAGGACAGTTCCTAAAAGCTGGAAATTAACATACACTAAGAGTTAACTATACACTTTTATTGAATTTTGAGAGATACATTTGTATATACAATTTTCCTGCATATTCATTTGCATTCATTCTATTATACGCCTGATTGTTTTAGGGTTTACCTGCATACATACTGACAATAACACAGTTGAACAAATTATGATAGCATTAACATTTGCATTGATAAATGTTTTTTGGATGTCTTTTATATTTATAGCATTTTAGAAAACGTATACCATTTCTACATTTGTGACAAATGCGTTTTTTTTCTCTTCTCTTCTCTCACAGATACCTGAAGACAAGGAAGACGTGGACTCCAACTGGGGAGAGGAAATGAAAGCAGCAGAACTGACTCAACCTGCGCCTGAATCCCACTCATCGGGGCGCGTGGAGTCTGACGGCCGAGTTAATTCTGAAACCGCAGGCGGAACAAATTGTCAACACAGTGAGCGCACGTCTTCACAGGCAGGGACGGAAGCAAAGTCCCAGACGCCTGCAATCGTGTGCAGCTCTACTACAGACAGCCGTGGACAGCCCGTGGAGGTCCGCAGGAAACCTGGCCGCCCGCGTAAAAGAAAACCGCTGTTGCCTGTAGGCAAAAAAGATCCAGATGTGACTGGTTATGATGCAGTTCAACATAAGGAGATCAGCACAACGATTCCATTGCCAAGAGTCGCTCCCTTAATCAATAATTCACCCCATAATGAGACGTCTGGTCTTCATACTGTTTCTGATGGCAAAGTGCAAGACGGTGTCCCTGTGCTGCCAAAAAGAAAAAGAGGGAGACCAAAGAAATCAGAAATCGCCGCTTTTAAAACTATGGTTGTTAATGCTGCTGCTGCTGCTGCTGCCAGCGCTCCTACTGCTTCTGTTATTAATAATGTTAGTGGTCCTGCACGGCGACTGAGGAGTAGCGATGAACAACACCCTTCGACACGGCAAGGAAAGCCTGAATCGGAAAGCAACGTAGACCCCAAGCCAACTGAGGTGACACTTGCAGAAAGTAGTAATACGTTGGTCTTGCAAGGATTTAAAAGAAGAAGAAGACGATCTAAAATGGCCGATCAGCAAGTTCCAGCTAAAGTGTGCAGGCTGGATGTTTCCCAGGAGGCCTCGTCACTGTTGATCAACGACACAGGCTGTGGACAGGGAGCAGAGACCGATAAGCAGGTGGAACTAAACGCTGACAAACAAGAGACGGATGGAAAGAGCGGTCAACTCTACCAGCAAGAAGGGCAAGCGCAGCAGACGGACCGAAAGGAAGGTGCACTACCGCAAAGAACACTAAGTTCCCAGCCAGCTGAGCCTGAAGTTGGCCTGAAGGGTTTAAATAGTCTAAACTTGATAAGCCCTACTCAGAGTGACGACCCCATGAACATAAAGCAGTCTGCCGCCATGAATGGCGGCGATGAGTCACAATCAAAAAGCAGTCTTGGATCCCCAAAAAACCTGCAGAATTCAGAGTCCTCCAGCACAGATGTTGTAACGTCCTCTGAACAGCCAGCTAAAGCTGTTGGAGTCCCACCTGCGGTGAAAGCTGAGAATATCGAGATTGAGCTGGATCATTTAAATCCTCTCTCGGAGTTAAATAGTCCTAAATCTTTACAATGCAATGCCAACACCACCGTTAAAGCGCGGGGTCCAAACAGAGCTTTAAGGCGCAAGAGAGGCGGCAAGAGGAGGAGGAGAATAAGGAGTGTGTTGCTCCAGAGCGAGCCGCTTGTAGAGGGTCATAAAAGCAGCGACGACACTCAACAAAATACAGACTATGGTGATGAGTATAAGCAAGCCGACTCTAATGTCAGCTACATAAAAAAGGGGGCGAAAACTCTGTTAAAATGTGGTTACTGCGGTCATGTATTTAAATTTCAATCTCAGTTTATCATACATCAACGCATTCATACAGGAGAACGGCCTTTCAAATGCCTCGAATGTGGCAAAGGTTTCAGCAAAAATTCAAACTTAAATCTTCATCTGAAGACGCACAAAAAGAGCAACATATATCAAAAATGTCCATTTTGCAAGATCAAATTCTCTTGCTCGGAGTACGCCTCTCATATGAAGATGCACACGCAAATGCTGGACCAGGACTCCGAGAAGAACAAATCTGACAAACACGGCCGAGGGAAAGACCACGAAAACCACGAGGGACTTCCGAGACCCGTTTCCCAAGAAAAGAGAGAGAAGAAAATGTGCCAATACTGCGGAAAAACCTTCCCGTTTCAGTCTGCCCTCATAAGACATGTGCGCGTCCACACAGGAGAGAAGCCTTACAAATGTGATATATGTGGCAAAGCCTTCGGTCAGGCCTACTTCCTCCGCGTTCACGAGCTGACGCACTGGTCCGTCAAGCGGTACAACTGCACGCGGTGTGAAAAGGCATTCACTCATTACAGCAATGCAAAGAATCACACCTGTAGACCTTCAGGAGGCCGGGGCGATTTACAGCCCAACAGACGCGTGAAGCCTGCGCTAACGTACACGTGCCACATCTGCAAGAATGTTTTTGACCACCTGCAGGAGTTCAACAGCCACATGAGGGCCCACACCGGTGCCAAACTTTATCGCTGCCTGCATTGCGACAAGCTGTTTGGTGTGCTGTCGGAGTTCAGCGCCCATCGCAGTCAGTGCAGAGGAGAGGGAAGCGCTTCCAGTGCCGCGGTAAAGGAGGAGGAGACGATGTCATTAATACAGTATACAGTGCCTGCGCTTAGGTGTTCGCCGGGACACAATCCGGCTTCTTCTCTCGCTGGTGGAAATTGTGAAACGCAGAGAGTGACATCGCAGACCGGTCCCAAGAAGCGCTTTGCTAACTTGAAGAAACCGTTTCAGTCGGCGGGAACGCCGCCCCACCATCTCTCACGCCTCGCGTCAAAGTTAAACAAACTGGACAACCGCTCGGACCCCAACAGATATTTGTGTCCGAGCTGCGGGCGACTGTTCAGACACATGGGCAGACTGCGAGCGCACATGCTCACCCACGCCTCGGGTCAGAGTTACACGTGTTCCTGTTGCGGCAAGACGCTGGAAAACTGGAAGAAACTGTGGCAGCATCAGAGAATCCATCGGCAGAGACGCGGGCGCTTCACTTGCCCTCAGTGCGGCCGAGGTTTTCGGTTTGCGCATTCGTATAAAAAACACATGAGCGAGCACCCAGAGTTCCAGTGGGTTCAGGTCAGGCCCAAGAAGGTGTTTCTGCCTTATCAGTGTGAGCAGTGCAGGTGCAGCTTTCAGACTCTAGATTTGCTGTTCAGTCACCAGCTTTGCCATTCGTCAACACACAAGGACTCTGATTTTGATTTATCCATAGACGATCATACGCAGTCCAACAAGAAAATGTTTTCCCGTCCCGCAAATAACCACGTGGCTACATTACATCCAGATCCTGAGGAAAACTACCCCTTTTCTAAATGTCCAGACCAAGCAACGCAGGAGTCTCCTCTCGCTCCCATGATTCCCTTTGTAAGTAAGGGTCCTGATTTGGGTCAGACTCCTCAGCGTCCCAGCAGCACACATTCGATCCAAGACAGAGAGACCAGTCGTGACAGGATAGATGAAAATGCACTTGGAAAACCAATTCATCCTTTGAGAACTGTGAAAAGACACGTTAGCCGAATTGACGGCATATCAAATGTGGCGCCTGCAGATGGTGTGAAGTGTGCCGTGTGTGGGGACGCATACACTGTCATTTCAGAACTTTATCACCATTATTTGCAGCATGCTAGAGGCCAGTTGTAATGGCCTGCATGGAGACATCATGTTTAACACAGAGGATCATGTAGACCTAAAATATAAACTGTACAAACAGTTTACACCTTGGTCGGGTTATGGGAAATGAAATGCATAAAAAAAAATATGTGGAAGATTTGTTTACAATCTTGTATTCAACCTGTCAAGCCTGAGAGGTTACAGATTCTGAAATATACACACGTGAAGGTACAAAATAATAGGGACACGTTCTGCTTTTATATAGTTCATCAAGCAAAAAGGAAGACGCCACTAGCTTGTCGTTAGTTTCTGTAATCACATTTCTGTCCATCAAAAAAAACAACGCGATGCAGAACGTGTCAAAAAAGATGCTCTAAATATTTTGTACATTTAGTGCATTATTGCCAGGTAGAATCAGCCCTGGGATTATATCATCAGCTTCAACAGAATAAGCATTTGAAAACAGAAACTGGACCGGTTGTAAATGGCTTATTATGGAAAATAGGTTTGATGAAAACATGAAATAACCACTGAAACATTTGTAAACCTCATTTAACTTTGAAAAGCAGCCCGCACTGATCAGAGGGGCGGACGTCACACAGTTAATTTATTAACCCTTATTGCTGTGAAAGTTTTGTTTTGCAGACCTGACAAAGAACTTGTTTCCTCTTTGTTGTAACGCACACCGTGTAGCTGTATAGTTTTACAGATTCCAAACGGCTCTTGATGCATTAACTTTATGACCAGTGTGAATTTAATTTCAAATGTGTGCATCTCAAATCATGCAGGCCTTGTCTTCTGAACTGTTTTCATGACGTTTCAGAGGAAGTGATGTGTACTGATTTCCAATTTGTTTGGTTCTGGTCTCCAACAAGGACATGTATCCGCATTTTTTATTTACAGTTAAGTAAATATCGGCTTCACTCATGCTCATGTTTGTCAAAGACTTTGCTCTGTTGTGGACTTGTAATATAACGGCTGAAATCAAGTGATGCTACATTTTCTAGAAAATACACTAATAAATACACATTCCACGCCTGAAATACAAAGTGCAGCACTTTTTCATGCTTCAACATCAGCGTTCATTTTGTCAGTTTGTCTTAACACCAATAAAGGCCATATTTGTATTGATATGTGATCATGTCTGCCTTTTTTGGGTCAGAATGTGTGCACCCTAAATCTACATTCATGATAACCATTAGATCCTAAACTCATAAATATTTGGTTAAGAAGAAGATTGTGAAGATTATTCTTAAAAATCCCGGGTGGTCATGGGAAGTGAAGGGCCAGAATGCGATGACTTATAATTAAAAAGTATTTAATAAAAGAATGATCACAAAAACAGCTTATGCATTTCGATCGGGTCCCTCCTTCCTCAGCGGACTCTACTGACCCGCACGTCCGCTTCGCTCGCGTCACCTGAGAGAGAGACCCTCCTATACCGCGCGTGGGTTAGTTCATACTATCACTCACGGAGCTTCAAGCCCTTCCTACTGGTTAAAAGTCCTACTTTCACACCTTTTCCAACAAACTCCATGTAGCTCAGGGGGATGAGTGGTCGTCCCGCAACCACAAGGTAGCCGGTTCGATCCCCAGTCCCCCCATAGCTCACATGTCGAAGTGTCCCTGAGCAAGACACTGAACCCTCAACTGCTCCCCGGGCGCCTCACAGGGCTGCCCACTGCTCCCTATCCAGGGATGGGTCAAATGCAGAGAAGAATTTCCCCAAGGGGATTAATAAAGTGCATGTTTCTTTTTCTTTTTCTCTTTTTCACTGGCCTGCAGCTTCAGGGGCGGAGCTAGTCTTCTTCTTCAGACCGGGTTGTCTGCTGCTTCATAAAGTCAATGTTCAGCTCCGCCACCTCAGGCGAACAAGAGAACTACACTTCTGTCTAATAAAACAGTCCACCGGCATCCACATGCACTATGCAAACGTTGTTTTAAAATCCATTCACACATTAATCATTGATAAAAACAGTGACCTTCATATGTATACAATTACACATTATTCATAATAATATCCCTTATTAATTATCATATTTCATGCATTGTAATGTACACAAACAATTCTTTATTTTACACTGTGCAAAGTCCAAATGTGACAAACTAAGCTCTAAAAACCCTTCACTTGACAAGGTAAGAATGAACATAATGGGTGTCAAATGCAGTCGGTCACATGTCTGACCTGTAGTCTAAAACATCTGGGATTTGTTTATGTCAGAGTTAATTAAGGAGCTGTGGCATATTTTAAAAGTCCAAAGTGAGTGAGGAGTTTGAGTACAATATGTTTTGCTCTGCAAGAAATGACAAAGATAATATACTGTATATTATATTTATTTGTATTCAAGGTATATGCATATTTCAATCCTTTAACAAGTGACTTTAGTTGGAGGCCATGGTGTTGCGGATCCAGGTGTTGTAGTTGCAGACCTTGGCGTAGACTCCAGGCTTGTTCCTCTGGGCACATCCATAACCCCAGGACACCACACCCTGCAGCTGACCGTTGCACACCACGGGGCCACCAGAGTCACCCTGATAGGACGCAGACAGAAAGGACAACATGTGAGCAGACGTGTTCAAAGGTTTGTAGCTCTAAGAAACCACGATGGAGACCTCAGCTCATACCTGGCAGGAGTCCTTGCCTCCCTCGAGGAATCCAGCACAGAACATGTTGGAGGTGATCTGTCCAGGGTAGGCAGACCTGCAGCTGCTGTCGCTCAGGATGGGGGCATCCAGGCACCTCAGGCGATCGGGGGAGTTGTCTAGAGAGGAAGATGGACAATAGATGTAAGAGTTCACACCCCACAATGTACTAAAACTAGGTTCCAGTTATGACTGCAGGGTGTTACTGACTTCCAGAGGCGCTGGTGTTGCCCCATCCAGAGATCAGGCAGCGGGTGCCAGAGCTGGCACAGCTGGAGGGCAGAGACACGGTGCGGACGTAGCTGTTCAGGGAGGCGGGCTTGCTCAGCTTGATCAGCATGATGTCATTGTCCAGGTTGCGGCTGTTGTAGCTGGGGTGACGGATGACCTTAGCAGAGCTGATGAACTGCTCTGTGCCCTCATTGACAAAAATGTTGTGCTCACCAAGACGCAACTGGACGCGGCTGCAGAGAGAGACACAAGGCTTAAATTACAAGTGATTGGACTTTGCACCTCTAATGAGGCAGTACCTCAGTATATCAGGATCTGTGTGTGTAACCTTATGTATGTCTGTAAAATCAAACGTCTGCGCTTACGACTTGTAGCAGTGAGCAGCAGACACCACCCAGGTGCTGGAGATCAGGGAGCCTCCACAGAAGTGGTATCCAGAGTTCAGAGAGACCTGGTAGGCCACAGAGTTCTTTCTGCACTCGTAGCCTCCGACAATCTTGTCATCCTCGATGGGAGCGGCATCTGATGGAAATAAAAAAAAGGTTCAACATTCAAAGAAATCTTTAAAAAAAGAACAAGTCAAAAGTAATATTCATACTCACATGCCACTGCGAACAGAGCCAGAAGAATGAGAGCCTTCATGTTGGTGTCCGTTTCAGGTGTCAGCTCAACTGCACTGCAGGTCCTTTTAAACCCACTCTGTCCCTTTGCTATCTGATTGGCCAAGGTCATGAACTATTTCCATTTTTTCAACTTTCACTTGTTGAGTAACGTGTGAGAAAACACATCTGGAAGACGAGAGCCAACATATTGATAATGTAAGCTTTATTCCCACCACCTGTTGCTGACTCTGAGTTTATAAAGTCAATGTATCTATTGATTTCTTTTGAATTACTATTTTTGTTGTATTACATTATTCTTAAAATGCCTCTTTACTGTCAATAAAGTTAACTACATTACTCCCAGACATTAAGTTGTTATGTGCACAAGATACCATCATCTGGAGAAACACACAATCATTTTCCTATCAACATCGTATTGAAATTATCTATATTTAATTTAGGATGTGTTTCACCCACACTGCAAGTTTAATATATTTGTTCACTTCTGTTTCCTGTTTGTTCTCCTGATTCATAATTATGAATTAGAATCAGATTGTCAAACTGCTTATTTTAATGCAGCCTGATGGCAAATAAACAACAAATGCAAATACTATACACATTAATGTATACATCAAAACTTAATTTCTCTATTTCTTTTCAGGCGGAACATTAGTTGGCCTCACTAGGATTGTTTGCAAGCCTTTTTTTATTTAATAGTTGCTGATGTTGTGATGACACATGAATTTAATATTTGAGTAAATGTATTGGTTTCCGTACAGTATTTATTATTCAGCTGTTTTGTCATACTTGTAAACAAAAGCAAACATGCTTATACTGTAATATAATATGTATATTTATATCGGAATAACAATTTTTTGTTGTTAATATGCAATGATGAAATAAACACAGTATTCATCATCCAAGGTGACCGAGTTGAATTGTTATATTTGATTTTACTGATTTGTGGACCATGCAGTCAAAATGTACTATTATTGTTATTGAAATAATTAATTACCCTCCAATGCCAAACAATTTTGTACAATCTATATATATATATTTATATACTGTAAAATGTGGATTACAAGGCTCACCTGTTTATAAGCCGTATCTACTAAATACATTTTAAAAAGTCATATTTAATCATAAACAAGCCGCGGCGGTTTATAAGCCGCTATAGTTGCTGCTACCGCTACCGCTACTGCCCGCGTCGGTCTTCGAGCCGGGGCTGGTCCTGCTTACCTTGCTGCTACCTGCTATGTCGGGGAACTAGCTGCTGCAGCTAGCGCTGACAACACTTTTTATTTTTGTGCTGAATTGTCAGTGTTGTTTACTTGAGCTCAAACAGTGCAGCCACAAATTATTGTGGCAGCAGCTGCTGCTAGCGCTTGCTGCTAGTGCATGCTGCTAGCGCTTGCTGCTAGTGCATGCTGCTAGCGCTTGCTGCTAGTGCATGCTGCTAGCGCTTGCTGCTAGCACTGTGGAGGTGGTGGGGGAGGCAGAGGTTCCCTCGCCATCAGACCTGTTTTCCATTGCGCCTTCTCGAGTGGGCGTGGTGGCATTGTCGCTGGGTGCCATCAGAGAGCCAAGCGGGGCGGGGAGGACAGCAGGGAGTTTGGCTGCTGCTGCTGCTGCTGCTGCTGCTGCTGAGAGGACCCTGTTTTACTGTGAGATCACTCGTGAAGGGGATTTGGGAATATTTCACGTGAATTTTGTATGTCTCTGCAACTGCTGCTAAATTTAGAATCGGAAAAATCCACCAATTAGCCGCATCGAAATTTAAGCCGCATCGATATTTAAGCCGCACGAGTCAAAGTTGAGGAAAAACGTAGCGGCTTGTAAGCCGAATTTGATGGTGTATATATATATATATGTGTGTGTTTTGCAAGTACTTCCTTCCTCTCCAGAAGTTCAGCTTTTTAGTTGAGGAAGTACTGAAACATGTACAAATCCTTTTCATTTTAATTTCATGAGGTATTTTATCTCTAATGTTGGTGAAAAGTATTTCATTTTGTGGCAATTGTATTTGTTTCTTCCCATTGATTCTCTTATTTATGAATGTATGTTTCATCCAACAGCACAAAACAAGCAACAACAGAGTGAGGTTGATGATAATTTATTTCAGTAAAACATTCCTGAGCTTAATGTTGTTTCCAATAAAGTGACTTTAGTTGAAGACCATGGTGCTGCGGATCCAGCCTTTGTAGTTGCAGACCTTGGCGTAGACTCCAGGCTTGTTCCTCTGGGCGCATCCATAACCCCAGGACACCACACCCTGCAGCTCACCGTTGCACACCACGGGGCCACCAGAGTCACCCTGATAGGACGCAGACAGAAAGGACAACATGTGAGCAGACGTGTTCAAAGGTTTGTAGCGCTAAGAAACCACGATGGAGATCTCAGCTCATACCTGGCAGGAGTCCTTGCCTCCCTCGAGGAATCCAGCACAGAACATGTTGGAGGTGATCTGTCCAGGGTAGGCAGACCTGCAGCTGCTGTCGCTCAGGATGGGGGCATCCAGGCACCTCAGGGTATCGGGGGAGTTGTCTAGAGAGGAAGATGGACAATAGATGTAAATGTTCACACCCCACAATGTACTAAAACTAGGTTCCAGTTATGACTGCAGGGTGTTACTGACTTCCAGAGGCACTGGTGTTGCCCCATCCAGAGATCAGGCAGCGGGTGCCAGAGCTGGCACAGCTGGAGGGCAGAGACACGGTGCGGACGTAGCTGTTCAGGGAGGCGGGCTTGCTCAGCTTGATCAGCATGATGTCATTGTCCAGGTTCTGGCTGTTGTAGCTGGGGTGACGGAGGACGATAGCAGAGTTGATGAACTGCTCTGTGCCCTCATTGACAGCAATGTTGTGCTCACCAAGATGCAACTGGACGCGGCTGCAGAGAGAGACACAAGGCTTAAATTACAAGTGATTTGACTTTGCACTTCTAATTCGGCAGTATCTCAGGATCTCCGTATCTCAAAATTGCATTATGTTTTGAAAGAAAATGGCGGCAATTTTATACCACTCAAACTTTTTTTAGTATGACTGGCTAAAATCAAACGTCTTTGCTTACTACTTGTAGCAATGAGCAGCAGACAGCACCCAGGTGCTGGAAATCAGGGAGCCTCCACAGAAGTGGTATCCAGAGTTCAGAGAGACCTGGTATGCCACAGAGTTCTTTCTGCACTCGTAGCCTCCGACAATCTTGTCATCCTCGATGGGAGCAGCATCTGATGGAAATAAAAAAAAGGTTCAACATTCAAAGAAATCTTTAAAAAAAGAACAAGTCAAAAGTAATATTCATACTCACATGCCACTGCGAACAGAGCCAGAAGAATGAGAGCCTTCATGTTGGTGTCCGTTTCAGGTGTCAGCTCAACTGCACTGCAGGTCCTTTTAAACCCACTCTGTCCCTTTGCTATCTGATTGGCCAAGGTCATGAACTATTTCCATTTTTTCAACTTTCACTTGTTAAGTAACGTGTGTGAAAACACATCTGAAAGACGAGAGCCAACATATTCATAATGTAAGCTTTAGTCCCACCACCTGTCGCTGACACTGAGTTTATAAAGTCAATGTATCCAATGATTTGTTTGAAATGATAATTTTTGTTGTATTACATTATTTTTAAAATCCCTCTTTTCCTGTCAATAAAGTGCACTACATTACTACCAGACATTAACTTGTTATGTGCACAAGATACCATCATTTGGAGAAACACACAATTACTTCCCTATCAACAGTGTATGGAAGTTGTCTATATTTCATTTATGATGTGTTTCACCCACACAGCCAGTTTAATATATTTGTTCATGTCTATTTCCTGTTTTTTCTCCTGATTCATAATTATGAATTAGAATCAAATTGTGAAACTGCTTATTTTAATGCAATCTGATGGCAAATAAACAACAAATACAAATACTATACACATTAAGGTACACATCAAAACTTACCATAAAATGTGGGTTATAAGGTTCACCCTTTTATAAGCCGCATCTACTAAATTTAAAGAAAAAGTCGTATTTAATCATAAACGAGCCGCTGTTGTTGCTGCTGCTACCGCTGCTGCTGCTGCTGCTGCTGCTGCCCGCGTCCCGAGCCGGGCGTCGAGCCGGGCGTCGAGCCGGGCGTCGAGTCAGGGCTGGTCCCGCTACCTTCGGTGGATGTCGGGGAACTAGCTGCTGCAGCTAGCGCTGACAACACTTTTTATTTTTGTGCAGAATTTTCAGTGTTGTTTACTTGAGCTCAAACAGTGCAGCCAGCAGCTGCTGCTAGCGCTTGCTGCTAGCGCTTGCTGCTACCGCTTGCTGCTAGCGCTTGCTGCTAGCGCTAGCTAGCGAGCGCTGTGGAGGTGGTGGGAGAGGCAGGGGTTCCCTCGCCGTCAGACTTGTTTTCCATCGCGCCTCCTCGGGTGAGCGTGGTGGCATTGTCGGTGGGTGCCAGGGGCGTCTCTAGGATTTTGACACATCTGGGGCTTAGCCCAGAAGAGTGAAGCAGCGAAATTTTTAGACATAGAAACACTCTCCACATAACCTACAGGTACCTGCTCTTCTGGACTGAATTGAATTGAGGCATTTCATGGTTACCAGTTAATACCAAATAGGCTAGCAATTTTCACAAACTTCCCTCAATAGCCCAGGCACAAAAATGCCCCATTCATCATGTTGAACATACCAACAGCAACCATTCAGCAACAGTAAACATTGAGATGTTTAATGAACCATGCATCTTGTCATGTACAGTGTTTACATTGTTTTACTTTGTACATTTAATGCTCTTTACATACTCATATGTATTTATTCTTTACACATTCTTTAACATTATTTAACATAACATACTCTTTAACATAATATTTAGACATAAGATGTTAATAATGCTAATAGTGCTCAACCAACACAAACACTTAAAGTAGTGGTTCTCAAACTTTTTCTGTAAATAACATTTTGTGATTCCATCTGTGCTTTTATAAATAACAGAATAAAGAAAATTGCAATCACTTAAAGTTTCAAGTAAATCAGATTGCTCCATCAGACAATTTTTTTAATGTTTTAATTGCAATCACTTAGAACAATGAACATAAAGTTATATCTGTGCAAAAAAAATACTAATATTTAGTTACTACTAAATAGCTCATTGTGGAAAACAATAAGCTATTATTTTTTTTTTGCCAAACAAAACAGAATGAGTGCAGATATGTGAGCATCAGGTTGCATCAGTATTAGTGGCTGCAGTGAGCTGCTTTCCTCTACACATCTTTTTAAAACAGGGTTGTAGATTTGATACAATTCATGTTCAACGTTGAGATCTGTTTTCTGTTTTGAGACACGCAGCAGCAGAAAGGACGTCACGGAGACTTCTGGCAAAACGCCAAAAAATAAGCGAGTCGCGCATGTGTAACTTGTTAACGGCGTAACCATTTACCCGAAGTTACAGGCATTTCTCCATGTATTTATTAATGACTTAGTTTTATGTCCGTGTACTTTGTACTTTTGTAATATGTGAAGCCAGCAGCTCATTGTTGGTAGAAGACACGAGCACTTTGTCTCTTTCACCTGAGCAGGAGAGCTGCTCTGGGTTCAGAGAGCTGCTCCGGTGCTCCTCACAGGAGAGCTGCTGTTGCCATCTTCACCCTGGGAGCGTTTAAAACGCAGATATAGCGGTCTGCTTTTCACGCGACATTTTTCGACGCTCTCTGTCCGCTGGTGTGTGTGCTCAGTGCTCACCTGTGTGTGCGTGCGCACGTGTCTGTGCGCATCGCGGCGGAACTCCGCCGTGCGCGATGCAGAGCAGAGAAGAAGTGTTAACGCGACCATTTAGAGACCGAAATGACAAACTGTCTGTGGATAAGATCAATAAAATACGTCCGTTTAGTTTGTTTAATAACAGAACAAGGTGTAGAACTATTCTATAGGAAAGAGAAACTTAAATGACGACTTGTATAATAGGGGGGCACACACTTTTTTTTATTTTTTATTAATATTTGGGGCTAATTAAAAAAACATCCGGGGCTTTAGCCACCACCAATTTCCAGTGTTGTTTACTTGAGCTCAAACAGTGCAACCACAAATTCTTGTGGCAGCTGCTGCTAGCGCTCGCTACCTAGCTAGCGCTTGCTAGCAGGCGCAATGGAAAACACGTCACCGATGCGTCGGTGGGTGCCGGCGGAAAGCCAAGCGGAGTGGCGGGGTGAGAGGCGCCGCTGGGCGGGGAGGACAGCAGGGAGTTTGGCTGCTGCTGCTGCTGCTGCTGAGAGGACCCTGTTTTACAGTGAGATCACTCGTGAAGGGGATTTGGGAATATTTCAAGTGAATTTTGTACTGTATGTCTCTGCAACTGCTGCTAAATTTACGATCGGAAAAATCCACAAATTAGCCGCACCGATATTTAAGCCTCACGGGTCAAAGTTGAGGAAAAAGTAGCGGCTTATAACCCGAATTTTAGGGTAATTTCTCTATTTCTTTTCAAGCGGAACATTAGTTGACCTCACTGGGATTGTTTGTAAGCTTTTTTTATTTAATAGTTGTTGATGTTGTGATGACACATGCATTTAATATTTATGTAAATGTGTTGGTTTCCGTACAGTATTTAAAATTAAGATATTTTATCACTCTTGTGAACAAAAGCAAACATGCTATATAATATATATATAACATGTATATTTAGACATGAAACTACTGAAACATGTACAAATCCTTTTCATTTTAATTTAATGAGGTATTTTATCTCTAATGTTGGTGAAAAATATTACATTTTGTGGCAATTTTATTTGTTTTTGATAAGTAGATTTATGATTGCTGTTATTTATGCAGAGTTATTTGGACATCCTAAAGGACAATATTTCTCTTTTTTTCCTTCCCACTGATTCTCTTATTTATGAATGTATGTTTCATCCAACAGCACAAACCAAGCAACAACAGAGTGAGGTTGATGATCATTTATTTCAGTAAAACATTCTTGAGCATAATGTTGCTTCCATTAAAATGACTTTAGTTGGAGGCCATGGTGTTGCGGATCCAGGTGTTGTAGTTGCAGACCTTGGCGTAGACTCCAGGCTTGTTCCTCTGGGCGCATCCATAACCCCAGGACACCACACCCTGCAGCTGACCGTTGCACACCACGGGGCCACCAGAGTCACCCTGATAGGACGCAGACAGAAAGGACAACATGTGAGCAGACGTGTTCAGAAGTTTGTAGCACTAAGAAACCACGATGGAGACCTCAGCTCATACCTGGCAGGAGTCCTTGCCTCCCTCGAGGAATCCAGCACAGAACATGTTGGAGGTGATCTGTCCAGGGTAGGCAGACCTGCAGCTGCTGTCGCTCAGGATGGGGGCATCCAGGCACCTCAGGCGATCGGGGGAGTTGTCTAGAGAGGAAGATGGACAATAGATGTAAGAGTTCACACCCCACAATGTACTAAAACTAGGTTCCAGTTATGACTGCAGGGTGTTACTGACTTCCAGAGGCGCTGGTGTTGCCCCATCCAGAAATCAGGCAGCGGGTGCCAGAGCTGGCACAGCTGGAGGGCAGAGACACGGTGCGGACGTAGCTGTTCAGGGAGGCGGGCTTGCTCAGCTTGATCAGCATGATGTCATTGTCCAGGTTGCGGCTGTTGTAGCTGGGGTGACGGATGACCTTAGCAGAGCTGATGAACTGCTCTGTGCCCTCATTGACAAAAATGTTGTGCTCACCAAGACGCAACTGGACGCGGCTGCAGAGAGAGACACACGGCTTAAATTACAAGTGATTGGACTTTGCACCTTTAATGAGGCAGTACCTCAGTATATCAGGATCTGTGTGTGTAACCTTATGTATGTCTGTAAAATCAAACGTCTGCGCTTACGACTTGTAGCAGTGAGCAGCAGACACCACCCAGGTGCTGGAGATCAGGGAGCCTCCACAGAAGTGGTATCCAGAGTTCAGAGAGACCTGGTATGCCACAGAGTTCTTTCTGCACTCGTAGCCTCCGACAATCTTGTCATCCTCGATGGGAGCGGCATCTGATGGAAATAAAAAAAAGGTTCAACATTCAAAGAAATCTTTAAAAAAAGAACAAGTCAAAAGTAATATTCATACTCACATGCCACTGCGAACAGAGCCAGAAGAATGAGAGCCTTCATGTTGGTGTCCGTTTCAGGTGTCAGCTCAACTGCACTGCAGGTCCTTTTAAACCCACTCTGTCCCTTTGCTATCTGATTGGCCAAGGTCATGAACTATTTCCATTTTTTCAACTTTCACTTGTTGAGTAACGTGTGTGAAAACACATCTGGAAGACGAGAGCCAACATATTGATAATGTAAGCTTTATTCCCACCACCTGTTGCTGACTCTGAGTTTATAAAGTCAATGTATCTATTGATTTCTTTTAAATTACTTTTTTTGTTGTATTACATTATTCTAAAATGCCTCTTTTCCTGTCAATAAAGTTAACTACATTACTCCCAGACATTAAGTTGTTATGTGCACAAGATACCATCATCTGGAGAAACACACAATCATTTTCCTATCAACAGTGTATGGAAGTGATCTATATTTAATTTATGATGTATTTTCACCCACACTGCCAGTTTAATATATTTGTTCACTTCTGTTTCCTGTTTGTTCTCCTGATTCATAATTATGAATTAGAATCACATTGTCAAACTGCTTATTTTAATGCAGTCTGATGGCAAATAAACAACAAATGCAAATACTATACACATTAATGTATACATCAAAACTTAATTTCTCTATTTCTTTTCAGGCGGAACATTAGTTGGCCTCACTAGGATTGTTTGCAAGCCTTTTTTTTATTTAATAGTTGTTGATGTTGTGATGACACATGCATTTAATATTTATGTAAATGTGTTGGTTTCCGTACAGTATTTAATATAAGATATTGTATCACACTTGTGAACAAAAGCAAACATGCTATATAATATATATATATATATATATATATATATATATATATATATATATATATATATATATATATATATATATATATATATATTTATATCGGAATAACACATTTTTTGTTGTTAATATCAATGATGAAATAAACACAGTATTCATCATCCAACGTGAATGAGTTGAATTATTATATTTGAGTTGACTGATTTGTGCAACATGCAGTCAAAATGTACCATTATTTTTTATAAAATAATGCATTTCTCTCTAATGCCAAACTATTTTGTACAATCTTTATATATATATATATATATATATATATATATATATATATATATATGTTTTGCAAGTAGTCCCTTCCTCTCTAGAAGTTCAGCCTTTTAGACGTGAAACTACTGAAACATGTACAAATCCTTTTCATTTTAATTTAATGAGGTATTTTATCTCTAATGTTGGTGAAAAATATTACATTTTGTGGCAATTTTATTTGTTTTTGATAAGTAGATTTATGATTGCTGTTATTTATGCAGAGTTATTTGGACATCCTAAAGGACAATATTTCTCTTTTTTTCCTTCCCATTGATTCTCTTATTTATGAATGTATGTTTCATCCAACAGCACAAACCAAGCAACAACAGAGTGAGGTTGATGATCATTTATTTCAGTAAAACATTCTTGAGCATAATGTTGCTTCCATTAAAGTGACTTTAGCTGGAGGCCATGGTGTTGCGGATCCAGGTGTTGTATTTGCAGACCTTGGCGTAGACTCCAGGCTTGTTCCTCTGGGCGCATCCATAACCCCAGGACACCACACCCTGCAGCTGACCGTTGCACACCACGGGGCCACCAGAGTCACCCTGATAGGACGCAGACAGAAAGGACAACATGTGAGCAGACGTGTTCAAAGGTTTGTAGCACTAAGAAACCACGATGGAGACCTCAGCTCATACCTGGCAGGAGTCCTTGCCTCCCTCAAGGAATCCAGCACAGAACATGTTGGAGGTGATCTGTCCAGGGTAGGCAGACCTGCAGCTGCTGTCGCTCAGGATGGGGGCATCCAGGCACCTCAGGGTATCGGGGGAGTTGTCTAGAGAGGAAGATGGACAATAGGTGTAAGAGTTCACACCCCACAATGTACTAAAACTAGGTTCCAGTTATGACTGCAGGGTGTTACTGACTTCCAGAGGCGCTGGTGTTGCCCCATCCAGAGATCAGGCAGCGGGTGCCAGAGCTGGCACAGCTGGAGGGCAGAGACACGGTGCGGACGTAGCTGTTCAGGGAGGCGGGCTTGCTCAGCTTGATCAGCATGATGTCATTGTCCAGGTTGCGGCTGTTGTAGCTGGGGTGACGGATGACCTTAGCAGAGCTGATGAACTGCTCTGTGCCCTCATTGACAAAAATGTTGTGCTCACCAAGACGCAACTGGACGCGGCTGCAGAGAGAGACACAAGGCTTAAATTACAAGTGATTGGACTTTGCACCTCTAATGAGGCAGTACCTCAGTATATCAGGATCTGTGTGTGTAACCTTATGTATGTCTGTAAAATCAAACGTCTGTGCTTACGACTTGTAGCAGTGAGCAGCAGACACCACCCAGGTGCTGGAGATCAGGGAGCCTCCACAGAAGTGGTATCCAGAGTTCAGAGAGACCTGGTAGGCCACAGAGTTCCTTCTGCACTCGTAGCCTCCGACAATCTTGTCATCCTCGATGGGAGCAGCATCTGTAACACAAACAGTGAGTTATTTTTAAAAGCTTTAAATTCTACTGATGAAAACCATTAAGATATACATTTAGAGGCTTACAGGCTGCAGCAAACAGCGCCAAGATAATGAGGTACTTCATGATGCACCTTCTGAATCCACACACAACTGCGGTGGTTTATATACAGGCAGACCATTCTTTATCTATCTATCTCTCAAGGACTTTTCCATGCACCTTGCACAATAATTAAACATTATCCCACCTGGGAAACAGCAGCATGGTCCAAGAGAAAAACATGTGAGTTTCCATGAGTCATTTTTAGCTGATAGATACAGATACATATGCAGCTATCAATCCTATACTTTTTATAATACTTATTGTATTAAATAGTAATAGTCATACATATGCATTAATTTCAGAGTCTAAATAAGAACACAAAGACATGCCAAGGTGGAGGGGGCACAGAGTAACCTAAATCATTTGTCATGTTTAAGTTTACAGTGTTATTATTATTAGTTTTTATTATTATCTTGATTATAATTGTATGAATTTAAATTAATGCAGTGTCATCAGACATAAACAGGTGATTATAAGGCAGGTTCCACTATGCAAATATACTACCCATTGCATTGTCAGTAATTATTATAGTCACTAACTCAAATGATTTACTATCTTAATCTTGGGTGAACTCCTGATAATTTACTCAAATACTGATTATAGGGGACACTATTATGTGATTTTCCTTTGTTGTATGGTATGGAGGACCGGAAATGACTTAATTATAAATAAATAAATGCAGGAATAAATACAGGAATAAATAAATAAATGCTTGAATAAATGTATAAATAAATGCACGAATAAATAAATAAATAAATGCTTAAATAAATGTATAAATAAATACAGGAATAAATAAATAAATGCTTAAATAAATGTATAAATAAATAAATAAATACAGGAATATATAAATATAAGTTATACCTAAACAGGACATCATTAAATAAATCTATTTCTACATTTCTGTATTTCAATATTTATTCATGCCTGTATTTATGTGTCCACACGTATTTCTTCATTTATTTATTTATGTATTTCTGTGTCCTTGTATGCAAATGAGCTGGGGCGGTCCAAACCTCTGTCTAAAGCATGATTGGTCACAGGAGTGTGATCGCTCCTGCTATGTTGTGCTCTACTACTTCTGCCTTCACATGTTGTTGAAGTTGGCAAGCTCAGCTAACCGTTAGCAGAAGTCCGGATTTTCAATGCCCTGTCCGGCGTCCGGCGCAGCATCAAGCCGGACGCGTATTTGTCCTCCTTTTTGCAGACCTGCAAACTTGTCACCTTACGGCGAAATTCGCCGTTTTGAAATCAAAATATGTGAACTGGCCGGCCAGCGTTTCTGCGATAGGAGTGGTCGTGATCTTCATAATAGAAGATCTTTGATGAGTCTTGGCCAATCAGCAGCAATACTCGTTCTTATCTGTACTTGATGAGGAAACTCACAACTGAAAGTTGACGTTCTCTGAATACTACTGTTGTTGAGTCACAACATGTACTTTTAGGATGTTTTCAGGCGAGAAGTTAGTTGTTTAAGCATCAAATCTGTGATCGGTTATTCAAGAATCAGCCGACTTAAAAAGATACGGCGACCAGTTGAGTTCCTGCTGAGGGACCGTGAGCTCCGCAGCACCGGGCCGTCAGCGCTCTGCTGCCCGCCGAGAGCTGCCTGATCCCAGCAGGACTTTTAGAAATGATCCGCTGGCTCCGATTTCTCCGTAGCGGTTAAACATGAGATATAATTCTGTTTTGAGGATCTAACGAGCAATCTTTATTAGTTTATTATTTATTCACAGTAACGTTACATCAGTTTGACAGAGGGAAAGGTTAAGATTCATAACTTAAGATTTGAATTGAACTTTTACTTTGAACTACAGCGGTGTTTTATTACTTTTTACCGAATTGATTGCAATTATAAAAATATATAAGTATATATATATATATAACAATACATAAAAAAATACATATTAATTCATTGTTAATTACAATTAATAATTACATATTAATAATATATTACATATATATATAAGATATATATTACATATACATATAACAAATAAAAATACATTAATTAGTTGATAAAGCAGGGTATGCTCCAAGGAGATCAATTACAGTAAAAAGGGCTCACATCTCTCTTCACACTTAATAAAATCAAACTGCACCCCTCCTAAAGAATTATTCACAGCCTCACAAAATACCGCATAGTGTCCTCCTTTTTGGTGTTATGGATATGGTCACCCTAGCCTAGACAGCTTTTTGACTTCATCTACAGGGGCCATGTGCCAGGGATCGGTTGCTTCTGTCTGGCCCCCCTACTTGACCAATCCTGTTTAACAATGAGGTTCGGACCGCCCCAGCTCATTTGCATACAAGGACACATAAATACAGATATAAATAAATGAAGAAATACGTGTGGACACATAAATACAGGCATAAATAAATGAAGAAATAGATTTATTTAACGATGTCCTGTTTAGGTATGACTTATATTGATATATTCCTGTATTTATTTATTTATACATTTATTTAAGCATTTATTTATTTATTCCTGTATTTATTTATACATTTATTTATTCCTGTATTTATTCCTGCATTTATTTATTTATAATTAAGTCATTTCCGGTCCTCCACAGTATTGAGTTGATTGTTGATGACAAGATACATTTATTTAAAGCCAATTAAATATTAACTAATTATTTTATATTCTCAATGTTGAATTGCCTCGAAAAACAAATGTCATACTGTTGCATGTTTTGCTGATCTGCTTTACAATGACTTGATATGTATTGATGTGAGGTGTGGAAGCAGTATTGCCGTCTCTATTCCCTAGTTAGGACAAAATGACTCATATCTCCCCCTGAATTCACTGTTAACGCATCTCAGAAATGTGAGAAAACTACAGGACCTGTAAACATCTCCAAACTTTGATTGGTCCTGAACGTACCCCCTCAGTGACGTCATTAGTAAGCGACTGTCTTCGGTTTGTGTATCGGCTGCTGGGCTAACAGCTGCACCAATCGTGTTTTGGTTTTGTTTTGTCTCCCATGTGCAGTTATTATGAGGTAAGAAATACAAATGCGTTGGCTTTCTCGTCATGTCCGCTCAGCTGTCGTCGGCAGTTCAGACTGCAGCTTCACCCCAAACTGTGGTAGCCTGTTAGCTCCCAGCTAGTGACAAGATCAGCACCTAATGTATGCGGAATGCGCAACCGTTGCGGATGTGGTGCAGAAAAAAATGCGCATCGATGCGACAGAATACAAAAGTCATCGGCAGGAATAAAAAAAATGGGCAGACTATTTTGAAATGCTACACAGTTGTAAACAGTGTTATGTTTTGTTGTTTTATTTCAGCTCTCGAGGCGATTCTCTGCCTTGAAGGTGCATCTCATCACTGTGTGACAACTGGACGTTTCAATGTAGCGCTCAGTCTGCTGCAGGTGTTTTTACACCGTGTATTTATGTTTTCAGGAACATATTAGAATAAATGAAAATGATAGAAAGGGATGTAAGCGGCTGCAGCTGGCCATGAAAGTATCTGGACCCCATGCTCTACTGATATGATAGTATCTCTCACTAAGCGGCAACAATGTCTTGATTCAATGCACATTACTGTTAACAATCAGTATTTACGGGCGCTTTAACTCTACTTTTCCTCTTAAAGCAGCTGTAGTCAAAGTAACTCATAATTACCAGATACAGTATACTGAAGAGCTGTTATGTCTTTAGCAGTAGGTTCAGTTGCAACTTGAACTTAATGGGGCAGCGGCTGCCAGTATCAGAATTGGCCCGCCAGTCAGTTCTGCTGTAAATCAGGTCTGACCCATGACTGAGTACTACGAGGAGGGGGGGCTGCTGTACGAGCAATCACCTCCCATGCACATCAAAGTGGAGTCTCCGGAGGGACCCTTTGGAGGGGGAGCCTCAGAAAACGGCTTCCCCAGGGAGGATGAGGACTCGGAGGGCAGTTGTGACCAGAGCAGTGGATTACCTGCGGGACTCCCCTTCAACGTGGTAGTGGTGCATCCCAACATCATGGCACCCGGCATGTCCTCAGATGACCTCTTATCCATGGAGCAAAGTAAGCCTGAAATGAGATTGAGACCGTTATTGGAAACTGGAATGCATATTTTTTTGGTTTATTTGTACATTTTTGCACAGCATGTGTCTCATAATGGCAACAGTACACATATATAATTATTGAATATGCATTGATACATTTGATCTGTGCAAATAGCTACATTGTTTTGTTTTATCAAGGAAACATTTAGCTACAGTATAATCATTCAAGGAAGTCTGAGATAAACGATGCTCCTACCTAATGCTCCATGCATTAAGGAATACTAGTTGTATGTTTTGCTTAGTAGAGTGTAAATAAGACTGACACTTATGAACATTTCTCTCTCTCTCTCAGAGTATATTTAGCTCCACTTGATATGTTTTCCTTTTCCTTTTGGGCTGTTCTCTCACCTCTCTCTCTCTCTACAGACAGAGCTATGTCAGCTGCACTGGCTGCTGGCAGTGCAGGAAAAAGAAAGAGTCGTTTCAGTGGAGCAGAGCTGGAGGTGTTGGTGTCAGAAGTCACTCGGTGTGAAGGAGAGCTTTTTGGTCCCGCGGGGCGGCTCCGGCGGCGGGAGAGAGAGCGCATCTGGGCAGGAATCCTGGAGAGAGTCAACGCCGTGTCCAGAGTCCCACGCACCCTTCGCGAGGTAAAAAAGCGCTGGGACGACTTGAAGAGACGCAACGGAGGCAGGCTGGCGGATGCTCGCCACCGCAGCTGTTACCTGCCATCCAGCAGAGGCGCCTCGATGCTTGGTCGTCCTTCCCAGACTGGTCCCAGACTTTCACACGCCAGGCAAAAGCAAAGCTCAAGACCAAAGCCCAGTTTCCCATGCTTCCCTGACTCTGATACAGGTACATTCAATAACTGACTGTTTTTATTGTTGTTGTTGATTCTATATATGCAACTAATATATACTTCTGTCCACTTACAATATTTTTGACAGGTGTGGGAGTGGATGGATCAGAGAGAGATTGTTTAGAGAAAGATGAGGATAATCCTGAGCAAGACAGAGAGATGGGAGAATCTGAGTGTGAACCAGGAGAGAACAGCATGGAAGATAAATTGGGATTAGGACTGGGTCTGGGCATCGGACCACCTCCTCCATCAGAACGATGGCTGCCTCCTTCCCCCCTCTACAGTGCTCCTTTCCTCAATGGCAGCCCTCAGCCCAGTAGTCCTCAGCCTTCACTTGGAGCACACCAGGGTCCTCTTGAAGCCCCTCCGCGCAGCTCTTGGCTTGAAGATGAGCTACGAGGGTTAGGGGAAGCGGCAATTCAACTGGGAAACCGGGTAGAAATAAGTCTGCAGGAGTTTGGGGACGGTTTCAGGCAGGACATGAGAACACTTGTTGCTTCGCAAGAGGCATTAGCATCCAGTCTACAACAAAACAATGTTCTCTTGCAAAGGCTGTTAGGCGTGCTTGAGGCCCAGCAACAACCACAGCAACATCGTGTTCAACAAGCAAACCAATCGCAAACGTCTCAACAGCACTTACAGCCAGCTCAGCAGCAGCTGCAACGCACAGAACCACTGCAGCAGCAACAACAGAGGATTGAAGCGCCACAGCAAACACAACTACAACATCAGCAGCCGCACGTAGGACAACAACAGTCACAACCGCACCAAACACAGATACAGCAGCCGCCACAAGTCACTCCGCATTCAAATAGTCAGTCAGATGTGGCGGTGGTTCCTGCAACTTCGTCCCCTGACGTAAATGGCAGCTGTCCCTCTGAACCGCCCACCAACACAAATGGAAGTGTGCAGAGGCCGCGGCGAGGACGAGCTGTTGATCACAGGCGCAGAAGACGGCGCTGAGGAGAAAGCACTTAGAAACTCAAAGTGTACATGCAAAATGTGACAAACTTCTATCGACAGTATTTCTGTAAAAAATTGTATTTGGAGTTTTACTTCTCGCCTCGAACGAGAACACTTTAGTTTGTCTTCAGAGAGGACGGAAGTGGATACGGAAATTAGAAACATGAGATAATAGGGTGGCCTTAACATTAGCTTGGTTCCTCAGACAAATGCTAAAAGACTTCCTGCCTTGTGAAGCGACAACTTCACTCATGGGACCTTTAATACCCAGACATGTTTAACATGCATGTCACTGTACATGCCATACAGGCGAACTGCGAAGCTCATGATGCTCTTACTAGTTCAGTACTGTCTCAATTCTCCTGAAGAACTAACGACATTGTCATAAAGTACTCATTATCTGCAGTTGTTACCATATATGGTAGTTTTACAGCTATTGTACTTACCTGCTAATGTATGCTTGTGCTTTTTAACAATTTCACGAAAAGGTCTTTTTCTGCTTTGGTTGAACAATAAAGTTAGACTGTGTTCTGTTCAGTGTGTTTTAAGACAACCGTGTTACATTTTAAAGTCTTGCCAATTTTTTAATGAAAAACAGTTTAAAAAAAATCCAGCATCAACTTCACAGTCGGCATCAGATTTTAATTCATGTGTTTCTGAAATTTAAAAGCATACATGAGTATGTAGGGGCTATTTATTCTAATCTTGCATGCAGTATGATGAATGTGTTTGTAGATAGTTGCAAAGAAACAGCATATGGCCATCATCTACGTAGTTTTGCACAATCTATATATTTTGTAGATAGCGACTGTTCCGATGAAATGTAACTAAACTTTAATAAAAGTCAGACATGGACTGCAAATAAATTAATCGGATCACTTGTGGATTTGTCACATAGCATAAAAGAGTGAATGCAATGTTGATGGTTATGTTTAAGTTGTGAAGTGTCTGGTGTGTAGAAAGGGAAATGTATAATTTAAGACTTTCAGACAGCGAGTTGTCAGTAAAGGTATTTTATTTTGAAAGTGTTGACCGGAAATGCTCCTCGTTCATGCTGGCTGGGCTCGGCTAGCATGATCCTTGTGTGTTCTGGACAAGGGGGTGCATGGGGGAAACATGGCCGCCGTAGACCCGTCGGAGTCTCCAAAACGACCGAAATCCCCTGCGGAGGAGGTGGAAACATCTGGGGAGAAGACCGACGCGGTGCAGCCGGGATGCCGCTTAAATCAGAAAGATGAACCGACGCACAATAAGCCCGCGGAGAGCGCCGCCGACGAGCAGAGAGCCGGAGACGACGGCTCGTGTGTTGCCAGCCATTCGGGGGTTAGTGTCGAGTCCGGCGCCGGAGCCGAAAAAACGACATGCAATGCACCGGAGGACTTAACGTCGGCTGAAAAGATGGCCGAGGCTCGTGGCGCCGAGCGACGGGCTTTCGACTGGTCCGAAGACGACGACCCGGAGGCGAAACCGCGCGCGCAGGGAAACGATAAGTGCGGTACGTACGCGAACGTTGCTAATGTTTTCTTTACTGCTAACTAGCTCGAGCTAACCCGAGCTGCAGCGCTCACTACCGGCACAGGAGTCAACTCCGCTAAATGTAATTACCATAACAACACCAGCTAGCACCCCGGGGGTCCAGACATAGAGAGGGGACAGCGGTGCGCGGCGCGTGCGGTCAGCTAGATGCACGACAGATGGGTCGCTCACTGGTAACGTCTGTTGGATAAGTTATTATTGTGATGTGTGCTTTTTCCTCTTCCAGATCCCAGGAGCGCCGCAGAGAGTGCTGGAGGGATGCAGCAGTACGCAGGCGTCGATGATAACGTTACAGTTGATGCGGAGAAGGAGAAGAAGGAGGAGAAGAAGGAGGAGAAGAAGGAGGAGGAGGAGAAGAAGGAGGAGGAGGAGGAGAGCGCAGAGACGGGACCGGTCGAGGAGCCGGCGGTAGAGGAGGTGGTGGAAAACGTGGAACAGGCAGACCCGACAGCTAAGCCCAAAAAGTGCCGTTTGGTGTGCAAGGAGTGCGGGAAGAGGTTCACCCGCCGCGAGACGTTCAACCTCCACCGTCACTTCCACGCGCACGAGGACGAGCTCACGCCCCTCACCTGTAAAGAATGCGGCCTTACCTTTCAGCACCGCAGCAGCCTCATCAAACACAGGAACGAACACAAAGAGAAGGAGGAAGCCGTTGTCCCTCCGAAGAAGGCGACGCAAACGAAGGCGGAGGGCCGTTTCAAATGTGCGGAATGTGAGCTGATCTTCGCCGCGGCGGACAAGCTGCGGGACCACAGCTGCTGCAACGTGGTGGAGAAGCCTTACCACTGCCCCCTGTGCCGCCAAGAGTTCCAGTTCAAGGTGTCGGTCACAAAGCACATGACGCTCCACTCCCAGGATAGCTACTTCACGTGCCAAGAGTGCAGTCAGACGTTCACGACCAGCATGGCCCTGCGCTACCACCAGCGGTGTCACGCCGCCCTGAAACCCTACGAATGCCCCGAGTGCGGCCTGGTCTTCAAACACTACTCCGTCATGGAAGACCACCGTCGCAGGCACACGGAGAACATGCGCTCTCACCTGTGCAACATCTGCGGCAAGACCTTCAAGTACAGCAGCCTCCTCCATCAGCATCAGTATCTGCACACCGGCCAGAAGCCCTTCCGCTGCCCCGAGTGTGGCAAGCGGTTTGCCTTTGCCCAGAACATGAAGGCGCACTGCCGCCAGCACAGACTGCTGAAAAACAACCCCTCCGCCGAGCAACAGCCTCGCAAGCCGGCCCCGGCGTCGGCACAAGAGGCGGTTCGAGGGCCGGGGAAAGAGAACGCGCTCCGGAGCGACGACCCGAAACGCACTTTCGACTGCCCCCTTTGTCCCCAGACCTACTCGGCGCCGGCTAACCTGCGGGCCCACATGCTCGTTCACGAGGCCGAGTACGAGACGCTGGAGAGGAGCCCCAAACCTCCGAAGGAAAACGACAAGCCCTGGGAAAAGGGACACACCTGTCCGCACTGCCCGTCTGTCTACCGTGACGAATCTAGTTTAAATATGCATCTGTTAAGTGTCCACAAGTCTGCAGCACAACGCGTAGAAAAGGCGGCGGCGTCGTCGCCGCCTAAAACTCAATTCACTCCGTTAAGCAGCGATAACGTTCAGGGGAAATGGAGAAGCGATGGCATAAGTATTAAGTCGTACAAGTGCTCCGAGTGCGGCAAGACCTTCCGCCACCGCTCCGTGTTAGAGCTGCATATGCGCATACATTCCAAGGACAAGCCGTACCAGTGCAAAGTGTGCGGCAAGGGCTTTAGATTCGGCAGCTACTTGCAGCAACATCTCATCATCCACACAGGCAAGAAGCCATACAAATGTCCGGACTGCGGGAAGGACTTTGCCTTCATGCAGAACATGAAAACGCACCAAAAGCTGCATCAGGAAAAACCGTTCCGCTGCACCAGCTGCCGCAAAGGCTACAGCGACGAGACCCAACTTCAGCACCACATGCTGTCGCACAGCGGCGACAAACCGCACAAGTGCGACCTGTGCGACAAGAGCTTCGGATTAGCCTACCTGCTCCGGGATCACATGAACACGCACACGGGAGACAGGCCTCACCGCTGCGACGAGTGTCACAAAAGTTTCTCTTGGTTCAGCAGCCTGCTCGTGCACCAGAAGATCCACTCTCGCAAGCGCCAGGGTTTCGGCCAGTACGGCGCTCTCCCGCTGGGTGCTAGGATGAGAGGCAGAGGCAGCCGGGGGCGGAGAGGGGGGAGGCTCATGTGGGGCTGGTCCAGACCGTTAGGAGGCTCTGGGATGGCCAGCCCGCAGCAGTCTCCGTATCCAGTTTCTGCACCGAGAGACGCCGAGTCGCACAGTAGGGCGGGCCAGCCGCAGCCTGCCATGCTCGCACCTCGCACGGACGCGCAAGGCAGGCAGCAGAAGGAGCCGTGGCTGTCGGAGCTACACCCTCAACCGGTGCAGTGGAAGGTGGACGGCGGGGAGGTAATGCCCGTCCCGTCGTCGTCGTCGTCGTCTTCGTCGCAGCAGCAGCAGACGCTGTTTGACAGCCCGCCACAGCCCGTCCTGCAGCAGCGCCATCAGAGGGCTCCGGGCTGGGCAGACATCCCTTTATTAACTCATTCGGGCCCCACATCTGCTCCGAGTTCAGAGGCATCGCTCATGAAAGAGACTGCAGCTGCTTTTGTCAGCTCCCTCGTGACAGCCGTGCCAAACAAATCCAGCACGTCAACAGTGAGCGGGATGGAGCAGCACAGGCAGCACAAGCCTGTTGCTTGGGGTAACACGCACACAGTGCTCGCTTCCACTAGCTCTTTGCAACATGATTTTTCTATTCCTTCGTCCTACATAGACGGGGCAGCTCTGTGGAGTATCAGACCGCCTCTACTAGCAAATTCACAGGGCTCTCCAAATAAGCCTGGTCAAGAATTTCAGCTGTCAAGATGGCCAGGTCCCCCAGTGGTGATACAAAACGCCTCATCCACGCCTCCTAAAAAAGAGGACACTGGAGGGTGGGACATTAGTAATCCTAAAGTAATGCCGTCGACTGTTAGCCAGCCAGAGAAGCCATGGAACGGCTGTGAGCTGCCGAAGCAGTGGGTTTCAGGCTTACCAGGCGTGTCCGCCGCAGCTCAAATAGACCAAAGCAGTGCTATGCCAATTTCAACTCCTGTTTCCCACGGGGTAGGTAGCACCTTGTGGGACATACCAACGCCGCCAGGAATTCCAAAGACTATAAACCCTGAGAAATTAGTAAAGGCTCAAGATTTTCAGCTGCAGCAAAAGCAGGTGTCGTCCGCCTGGGCCAGTGTGCAGAGTCACACGACGACACAGAAGGTTCCCATCGCCATTCAGTACAAGCCTCATGGCTTTGGCCATGGGTTGGGAACGCCAGTCTGGGGCTTCCAAAGTAATCAAACGCTGCTCACTGGGCAACTCAAACCAGGGAACGGACAGGAGCTGCAGCAACAGCCGATGTTAACGGGCACGCAAATCATCATAAATCAGCCTCCTTTCTTCACACCTCCACTCGCTCCGCTCCCCCCTCTTTCTTTGCCCGGCCCACACCCTCTTCACTCTGTCACACTTTCAAGACCCCCGCCGTCGAATATTTTTTTCACACCACAGGCGGTAATGGGCGAGAGGCCACACATAACACAGACCCTGCCCCTACCTCAGCTCGCCTCCCGGACAGAACCTCACAAACTCGGACCCCGTTTGCCTTTCGGCCCAGAACGGCTTCTCCAGTGCATGATATGTGGGTGTTCTCTTCCCCGGGAGCTCGATCTACAAATGCATTATTTGCAACATGCACAAGGAGAGATTTGACATTTCCGCACTAGCATCAAGACTTTTAATTTTTTTACAAGTTTTACTTGAGTGGAACCTCTTTTATTTTCCCCTTGTGCAGTTTGACCAGTTGTGTGGATGGGCATTAGAATATATAAATTGAAGTCAAATTTGATTTAATCTGCGCACTTTAATCACATTTAAAGTTCAGCGCAGAATTTGACTTCACAGGGTGTTTTTAATAAAGGGTGTATACACATGCTATTAAATTAGTTTCACCTCCTTTTTAAATGCATATAAGTTATCCAAATAACTGTTTTAAGCTACTCCTGAGGGGTGCAGATTCATGGGGTGCTACGATCTATGTTTCATTTATTGCCAATGGCATTTAGATTGGCATAATATTAGTACTTTTATAGTTCTGTTCATATGTCCTGAACCATTTTAACTGTTTCTTCATGTACAGTATACTGTGTGCCTTTTATGAGTACAGTCTGCATGTCTGCTGTCTTGGTATTCTAGGCCTAGTTTGTGCTAAAGGTAGACTCAACAATGTGACCTCACTCTCAAAACACAGAGCAACTCTTTCTACGATACCTTTAAAGAAATGTACGTTTTTGCTTTCGAGGAGGAGAGGACGGCGTGGCCGTGCTCGCCGATTTACATGCGTCCCAACATCCTGACTGCGTACATCACGGGAAGCACTTGGAGTCACAATGCTATTGGCTGGGTCCAAATATCTCACAAGTAAAGTTCTCAACATGGTAATTTGGTCAAAAGGCGAAAACGAGTGTAAACAAAATGTGACGGTTACATGTAAAGGTCATTTCACAGTAAGAGTTCTCTGTAAATTGAACAGTGATTATTGGTAACAGAGAGAAAGTGTCATTACAAAATTATTCATGACACTGTTGTCAAATAGTGCATTTTGTATTAAATTAGACTTGTCATTAACATTTATCATAGTGACAAGACAAACTGATGAACTCAAATATATATTTTCCTCCAATCAGTCTGGTAAAATTATTCAGCTAATTACTGGAAATGTGTCATGACAAACTTTAAAATGAGATTTTAAACCGATTCTGATGAGTACCATGTGATGTGTGTATCTCTTTCCAGAATGACTATTTCAGATTGGAATGTACCCATATTTATAAAACTTTTATTTATAAAAATAAAAGTCCACTTTTGATTACAATACAATGTATTTTTTGTGAATACTGAATGATTTCATTTCATAACTGTAGATTTAGCCGAGTACAGAATCCAATCTCCTCTGTTATGACGATTGGCATTTGAGTAGCTTTGGTGGCCCAATAACTGACTAAAAATCACTACTACTACATTACTACTGTAAAATAAACACGCGGTCCATTTGTACAAAAACAAACTGTCCCTGTGTGTCTTAACATTCAGCGTCTAAAGTTTAAAAAACATGTGCCCTTCTACCTCTATCCACTGTTTTAGCATGGAAAGAAATAGGAATTTCCCCATGATGTCTACATATTGGATTCAATAAAACTTGCCTTTGATTACAATGTTGTGATGAGCAGTACTTGTTAGGTAGGCCATAGTTCAAGGTTAAGCAAGGGTTGTTCAACAAACAAAAGGATTAAATCCTGGTTTGCAGAGTATTCAGAAATGCTAAATGTTTTGGTTTGGAAAGACATTGGACATTAAACAAAAAAAAGGGCGTCACATGGAGGGTGTCAAGTACTGTTATCAAGTATAACAACTTTTTGGGTAATTTTGAATTTTTGTGTGGAATATTGCAGATAGTATGCATCACGGTTGATGAAGGGAATTTGTGGTTAGTTCCGCATTTTCTCCATGACATTGTTCTTGCCTGAAGGAAGAACACAAATGCTCTGGTAATTAATCTGGTAAATTGGGACTGGAATCCCTCATCCCAAATCCTACTTCTTCACAACATGACTACATCATTCTCACAGCACTAAATATGACATTAATTAAGTGTAGTTCTTCACTCTAGTGAATGGCCCTCTTCACTAGAAACAGATCAAAACACAATATTATTTAACTATCTGAAGGAACCTCACCGGAAAGTTTATTATACAGTATATAAATAATTGATATAGATAATATATTAATCACGAATAATTTACTATACTATGTATGTGACGTGCCAGTATGGACAAAAGAAAGTGTAATAATATGAATTTAGCATGGAGCTGTTCCACTTTTTAATCCTAAACGTAGCACCCGTTGAGAGTCAGGTGCTGTATATTATTTAGTTAGTGCACTGTGTGGTGGATTGACTGCTGCAGGCCACCGTCTTTCTTGAAGGAAACAAACAGAAGAAGAAGAATCCACTTCCGCTGACGAATGCACGCGCGTCCACACAGCGCCGCGAGTTTGTGTGTGTGTGTAACAGCTAGCTAGCTGCGTTCATCATCACTCGCATTGCTAAACACATTACAATATGCGGCTTTGTTATGTGGAAACGGACTAGATTAGCATACTCGTTGCTCTCCGCCTTGTCCAGCTGAGTTACAGCTCACGAGACAAACTCCGTTTCAGGAACCGTGACGCTAACGAGCACGAGCGAGCTAGCGTCACCGGGGACAGAGACGCTCCAAGATGGACGGAGCTACTGCCTCGGCGATCAAAGAGGACGGAGCTGGAGACAAACCCCGCGATGGGGACACGGCATCTGGAAACAACGCGTCTCCATCGGCTGAGGACACCGCTGATCGTAAGTATCCAGTCGTGCTCACTTAACCTAGATACACGTCGATGTCGTCGCACCACTACCTAGTATGCAGCAGGCGTGGTGACCTCCCACACCAACTTTACCGCAGGCACATGGAGACATTACGCAAAGGAACTGCTTTTCCTCCGGGAAATTAGGATGACGTTGCAGAAACTTGTATGGTTAGCCTCCTCTGGCCGTGTGGCTGTGTCATGTTCATGGATGCTGAGTCCTGTATATTGAATGAACCCAGCAACAGCATGCTCAAACCTATAATATATGCATTTGAACGTTACATAAAATATGCATTACATGGAGTATACTCATGTAGTGATGTAAAATAATATGCTATTACTGTATTATTTGACAATATGTATCATGTGGCCATGCCAAGCTGAGAAGCCATAGACGCACTGCATTGTGGGGCTTTATTATTTAGTAACATCTGCACAGGAGGTAGTTAGGTCATAGAGGGTATGCTTTACATGTATGAGGATGCAGGTTTAATCTAAGGCTCTCCACTTTTGACGGATCCTGCTTACACAACAATGTTTACCTTTTTTAAATTTCAGACCTGTGTATTCTTCAATTGTAAGTGTAGCTTCATGAGCTATGTAGAATGACAGCTTTTACTTTATTGAGGCAGTTCCTGTGTCTTAACATACCCTTTAGTTAACATAATGGATGGCACAAATGGTGTCAAATAAACACCATAGCCAGTGACGGTGTTTAATAAAGACCCTCTTTTATTTCAAATAATGAACAATGGTAACTGAAGTATTTGTCTGTTCTTTGTGAGAAGTTGACATTGTTGTATAACTTCTGGCAGGCCAACATGACCTTTATACCCTCATATGATGTTTTGATTAAGCAGGGGGTCACACAGACACTGGGCATAGTGCATGTGGACAACCCGGACTATTCATTGAGAAATTATTGTAATTTTTTTCATGACATGACAATGCGAAAACCCAAAACAACATTTACTGTTTTTGAAAAGAGAACAATAACCAGTTTTTTGCCGTCTGTTTTTGTTGTCGGGCAACAGACAACCATGTTCTCACTACTTTAACCTGGCATATTGTGTACTTCAGTCCTCTCCTACTTTAGTGGTGTGATCCCAGACTAAATATTCAACCTAGATCTGCAGTTCATCACTGTTCCTTCCTGCCAATAAAACGTCTTTAATGGGCAAAAATATATCTTTAATCAGATGTTTCAGCTCTCAATCTTTACAATTGGGTGCAACTTCAGCTTTGATCAACACAAGTGATTTACATTTTCTGATTTGATAAGTCATTTATTTAAGTAATCCTTTTAAGTAGGGCTGGTGTATGCCATACAATTTGATTGTGAAAGTAGCATCAAGTTTGCAGTTAAGAAAATCTATGTTTTTCTTTCGGAGCTCTCTGGTAAAGCACCACAATCTATATTTTAACGTATATTTTACTTTTGGTAATGTTTGCCTATTTAAGAATGCGACACGTTCTGCAGAGAGCAATCCTAGGAAATAACCGAGTAATTAAACTTCACAGACGTCATTTTGCTTTAGCGCTGTATCTATTATCCCCTTTGTAATCGTATTTTTATGGATATTGTTATATCCAGAACAATTTGATAATATCATTTGGAAAGTTTCCTTTTGATTTATATTGTAAACTCTAATCACCTTAAAATAAAGATATGATTTTTCACCTGTGTTTTTGTGAAATTATTTGTATTTTTCTGTCTTTCGCTCTCTAAAAACAGGAGTGGCTTTGACCTCCTATTTTCCCCTTTTCTATTTTTAGGGGTTTTCTGCTGTCGTGATTGTGGAGAAGGCTTCAGAGAGGAGGCGGCATACTTGGAGCATCAACATCAGCACCCACAAGAAAGCATGTATTTAGACAACCAATTGGTTGGTTTACATGATGCGGAAAAGGACAATGAAACAGTTAATTTCTGCACTTGGTGTTCACTATCATTTGTTGAACCAAGTGATTTTTTCTCTCATATGGAGAAGAGCCACGGTCAAACCTCTCAAAAGGAGCCGAGTGTGCCAATCCAATCTGGGATAACAAAGCAACACACCTATGAATGTCCAGACTGTGGGAAATGTTACAGTGTGATTGGACACTTCCTCAACCATCAGCGCTCGCACAGACAAGCCTCAAAATCCGTTTTTCATGACCTTGAACATTTGAAAAAGAAGTCGTTTCAGTGCGAGTCCTGTGGGCGTAATTATTCTCGCGCTTCAGCTCTTGATGCACACCGCCGTTGTCACGAGGAAAAGTTAGTCAAGTCACGAAACAAGAGTTCGGCCGACGCATTCCACGCGGAGGAGTCAATCGTTGAAGCCAAGCCTGGTCAAAACCACACCGTCGATACTCCTGAAAAGACTTTTAAGTGTTTATGCGGTAAAGCTTTTACTGCTCTGTTGCGCCTTAAAACACATCAGCGATTTAGCCGCAACAGTCAATGCGCTCCTGAGGAAATGAATGACAAACCAAAGAAAAGCGCCAATGAGTTTTACTGTAGTGACTGTAAAAAGGCTTTCAATAGCCATATTGCCCTCTTCAACCACCAGCGATGGCATGCTAAGCACTCAAATGATTCTGCAAAAAGGTTCCCGTGTGAGGAATGTGGGAAACTATTTATGACTCAAGCGTTCTACTATAGGCATCAGCGCATGGCGCACAGTAACGAGACCCCGGCAAAGTCCTTTCTTCATCAAGTGTGTCAGCTACAGAAGAAGGCGTTTGAATGTAAAGACTGTGGGCTGAAGTTTTCCAGGGCCTCTGCACTTCACTCCCATCAGCTTCATCACACGGATGTTTTCAGAGAAACGGAGAAGGAGACTCGGGCGCATACCTCATCGCTACCTCACCGGGAAACTCTGGAAAGCGTAAGAAAAGAGGCTGAGCGGGACACGGTGGAGTCGGAGAACGCGCTTTCTCCCAGCGCGGCCGAAGAAGACGCCGATGCAAACGAGACCGACGAAGACGTAGAGGGTTACGGCCCTGGGGACTTCAACGTACAGGTGATCAGTGCAAGTGAATCTGAGGACGAGCTCGTCCAAGACCTGAATCCTGATTTGGAGCTGCTGTGCGAATCGGATCAGGAAGTAAGAGATGACGGCGACGCCGGAGTTTCCACCAGTCGTCTCGTTTCAAAGCGAGAGATGGATTTGAAAATTGTGGAAATTGACTTTGAGCAAACCGAAGAGCCGCGTGCTCCGATAGCGGGCGAAGCCGAGAACAAGCCGACAGGGGAGCGATTTGATTGCCCCGAGTGTCACCGCTGGTTTTCTAGGGCGTCATCGCTGCGCGGTCACAGAATGTGGCACGGCGTTCGTAAGAGAAAACAGCAGACCCAAGGTCAGTCAGTGGCAGTTCACACGTGCGACACATGTGGCCACGAGGCCAATAGCTATGCAGCACACCGCAGTCACATTCAGCAACACAAGCCTCAAAACACAAGTGGTGGTGGTGGTGGTGGTGACGAGGCAGAGGGATTAGAGAAGAAAAATCTGTTGTGTAATGAGTGCGGTAAACGCTTCACACGGTTGTCTGCTTTAGTCTCTCATCAGCTGCATCATCCCAAAATCAAACCCTTTCAATGCCCAGATTGCATGATGTCTTATTCGCATGCAGCTAGCTTCTATAACCACATGAGAAACTGCTCCACACAAAAAAAGGAGAATATTTCTGACATTAAGAAAGAATACAATCCAAAGAAAACCCTTCTAGGCCCCAAGATTTGCCATTGTGAACGGTGTGGGAAGGGGTTTTGGTCTCTCGGCGCTTACTCCCACCACAGGCAAAGTCAGACTCTGTGTACAGATTTGAGGCTCAAAAAAGGGGGCACAGGGTATTTGCACTCTGTTAATGCACACAAACGCTACAAGGTCGCATGTCCGGTGTGCGGTAGAAAGTTCCGTCACAAGGGCACGATGACGATGCACATGCAGAAACATGAAAACGGAAATCACAAATGTGAACTCTGCAACCGCTCGTTTCGTCAAATCTCCAGCCTCCTGAGACACCAGGTCGTGCATCGCGACCGGTTACACCCACCGGCCATTAAGTCTTTCCAGCATCAGGTCGAGCAGTTGAAGAAGAACACGTACAGCTGCCCCGACTGCGGGAAGCTGTTCTCGCGGGCCAAGGCGCTTCAGTTTCACATGAAAAGCCACGGGTACGAGACTGGCCACTCGCCGTCGTCGCCGAGGTCTACCTTCGTGCTGGAGGATCTGCAGTGTGCCACATGCCTCGCACATTTCAACAACAAGGCCTCTTTGAGGGCTCATCAACATATTTGCATTAAAAGAGACAGTCAAGTAGTCGTTTGCAAGACGGAACCCGCAGACAATAACGATGCTCTAACGTTGCACACAAATAACGTGGCTGTCGCACAGGAAAGCTCTAAGCAAATACCAGCACACACCGAATTAGAGCATGAAATGGTCAGCGGGGAGCGAAAGATGGCGTTTGAAACGCATGAAGGCGACTTAAAAAACCCGAGTGCCAATTTGAAATACAAATGCAAAAAGTGCGACAGGAGCTTTTCGGTTGTCGGCGCTTTGAATTTGCATAAAAGAATTCACGCGGAGGGTTACAACTCTGTCGCTAAAGCCAAACCGTCTGCCGCGCTTGCAACTGTGCCACCCGCCGATTCAGACCTAGCGGTTGAGGGCGAGTTTTCATGTCCAGAGTGTAACCAAACATTTGAGCGAGGTTCACTTTTTGACGCCCATTATGAAAACGAGCATTGTAGCACTGCAGATCGTCAAGTCCCGGAGCAGGTTGACGTCTACTTGAACGGGAGCGAGTCCACGTCGTCGACACTGAAGGCAAAAGCCCAACAGTGTCCCCTCTGCCCTAGGAGCTTCGCTAAAACAAGAGGTCTGCGTGCCCACAAGTGGCAGGCCCACTCGAAGAGGAATAAAGGTCAATACAAGGCTATTCTGAGGATTAAAGGTAAATTCCAGGCTCGTCTGAGGATTAAAACTGAGTCGGTTACCTCGAGCAGTGAGATAACGCCGACAGAAGGCAACAGTGCAGCGACGGTGAAAATCCCCCCAGTGGGCAGAGAGCAGAAGAAAATCAGATCAGAGCCCCCATTTGTGAAGTTTATCTCATGCCTTGACTGCGGGAAGCAGTGCAGTTCTCTAGGCGTCCTCCTGGACCATAAGAAAGTGTGTCTGGACATAAAGCGCGAGTCTAAACCCGAGATCCCAAATCCTGAAACCACGGCGGAGGTTTCCCAACCTCTGAGCCGTCTGTCGGAGCATACGGCCAAATGCCTCTTCAAGTGTGCCAAGTGTGGCAAAGCGTTCCAAACCGAGGAACAACTGGGAGCCCACAAGACCAAGGCAAAGAGCCGGCCTTACTGCTGCGCCCTGTGCTGCCACGGCTTTTGGACCGAGAACCAGCTGCAGCAACACCTGGCCTGGCACGACGAAGTACGCTGTCGTCTCCCCAACGAGGTCCGCTTGAGGCTCAGCGCCGCCATGACCTCCAAGCCTTCAAAACCCAGCGGCCCCTCTGCCGACCCCAGCAGGACGTCCTCTCCATCCTCTACGCTCGGCTCAGAAAGCCAGTCACAAAGTAGCCACAAGTGCCAACATTGTGGCAAAGCCTTTCTTTCACCAACTGCGTTACAAAAACACGAAAGTCAACACTTTAACAACGACTCGTACCACTGCTCCATTTGCCCCAGGACCTTCGGCGACATACAGGACCTCATCGATCATCACCAGGAATGTGTCGGTGACGACAAAAGTCAGTGACGCCCCCCCCCCCCCCCCCCCACCCGCTGCCGTCTCCTCAGGAGATACCAATGGCCTTACTTGCCTTGAATGTGGAACTACTTTTTGTCAAGAAACTGATTTGCACCAGTACTATATTGAACATACCTGTGGAGTATAATTGACTTTACAACCTGGAAAGGAGGGACGTGAAGACACTGTAGATTGTTGATTCTTTTTTTTCTTTTTCTTGGTGGGGGTTCTTTTGGAGGTTGCAAAACTACTTTAATATGTTAAGCTACAACTTTAGTTGTTATAAATGTGTTTAGGCCAAGTAGAACAATGCTTTTCCTCTTTTATTTCTTGATTATTTGAGATTCTTAGTTAACTAAGCTGTTAACTATTTTCCTTTTCCCAGGCTTTCCTTTACACTGGATTTTTGTGTGTGTGTGTGTGTGTGTGTGTGTGTGTGTGTATGAATGTTTTAAGAATAACCTTTTTTATATACTAATATTGAAATGTCACAATCATAGTTTAATTTGTCCCTGTTTTGAATAGACGTATCATAAATTAATCTCTTTGGGGACTACTGGCTGAATCATGGCAGATCATATCTAAATATAACAAAAACATATTTGGAAACATTTATGCATGTTGGTCCTTTTTAAATGAAAACCATAGCTGACACTACTTATTTCAAAGTTTATGAAGACATTGAACAATTCTGCACAACTAATACTAATTTAGCTTGAATAAAAGCTTGAGGTTTAGCAGAGAAAAGGTCAAATTCAACAATGTGCACTGCTTATGTGAATTGGTATGAAAAAGGTCCTGCTGTTTAACAATACAGCCATTTACTACCATGAAATCTAATTCAACACTCAAATAATTGTATGTTACATACAATACATTTAGCATTAATGGATGTATAAGCTCCTAAGTTCTTTCCTTTTCAGTGTTATATTTCTAAGTTGTGGAAAAACTATTCATTACTTTATCTAAAATAGTGCTTTTGTTCAGATAGGATAGTTGTTAGTTTACTTTTGACTTATGGACGGGAAAAAGTATTTGTATTGTACAAGAGTTACTTTGCTATATTAGGTTATGAAAATCAGTTTCCCCCCGCAATGACCAGTATACCCTTTGACTACTTGTTTAACTTGAAAGAAAGTGCTCTAAAAAGTTAAATAAATGGATTAGTTTCTGTGTGAATAATTGGTTATGTGATTCATTTAAACTCTATTTAGTCGATCTGCATTGTTTGTGGTGGAATCATTAGTCTGGTTTGTTGTTGAGCATTTTTGGCACTCCTGACTAATAAGTACTGGTCGCGTCTATTGGGTTATTAACATGTTTAGTTTATTTGAGAGAAGAGAAAGTACAAATCAATGAATGTACATGATAAATAAATGCCAGAATTAGCCCAAAGGTTGTTTTTCATCTGTAGTCTCTGGCCATGGTTACAAAAAGCTTCTTAAAATAGTAACACAAACGGTGCATGCCGTTTAAACTACTTTTAAAAAGTAGCCTTGGAAACCAAAGTTGCATGAAATACTTAGAAAATGGCTTCATGGAGAAGTTTTTGTTTTGTGCACTTTTGCAGCATAAAATGAAAGTTAATTGATGCATTATAAACCTCAATGTTATTTTATTTATTTGCCAATTAATTCTTCTATATACTTATTCAGTCTTTAAGTTAATGATTTATCATTTAATTTTAAAATGTAAATACAAAATTAATTGTGAAAAGATTTACTAATTTGTCCTCTGATCATAAATCATTTCAAGTCTTGTTTCCTGCTGTAATATTTTAAATATCAAAATTTTTGGACACTCCAGGCCCCATAGATCGTTATTTAAGCTCAAGACTCTGAGATTTAAATCATTTTAGAAGAGTTAACAGCCCACTCAACACCTGTGAATGAAGAGAAGAACCCCAACTCAGTCTTGTAAGTTTTACCTGCTAAAATTAAACATTGGTAACTTTACCAGCTATTTCTGAACCTGCAAAAACTCAGCTGGAACATCATAGAAAAAAATAGTTTATTCATAAAATCGGAAGATACATCCTCGTTTATGTTCGACACTGCATGATGAACTAGATGACATTCAAACTGCTGTGCATGAAATGACTCTCTGTACTTGGAAAATGTCTAATTTGGTCATTTTTCCAATTTTCTAGTGAACCAGTGCAGCATTGTATGCGAGGATTGTGGACTGAGGTTTAC